>LPNX011044231.1:393525-469209 GCA_001517045.1 Pseudotsuga menziesii | reverse complement strand
ATTTTGGACTGGAGTCCTTCAAGTTGTTTGTTTTTTTTCTATTATAAGGATCATCCGAGAGTATTTTCAGGATATGAAAGTGGCCTTATTGATTTTGTGAAAGAGATGGGGTTTAGTATAAGGATAGATTCTTTCTTGACAGATTACTTTTTAAAATAAAGCTATTCTAGTTATTATTACATTTCTAAAAGAATTTCAAGCACTAGGTTAATAATTTCAAGCACTGTTAAGTTGTATTAAGATTTGTTTTCTCAGTTTTAAAAAAACTTAAAGTCAACTTATTTTGGACTGGAGTCCTTCAAGTTGTTTGTTTTTTTTCTATTATAAGGATCATCCGAGAGTATTTTCAGGATATGAAAGTGACCTTATTGATTTTGTGAAAGGGATGGGGTTTAGTATAAGGCAGTGGAATTACAATGACCAAATTTGATTCGTAGTACGATTCTAGCTCTGTTCTATTTAAGAATCCAAGAAACTGACCTGCACTTCATGTGATGAACCGTCTATAAACAACGCGTCGAAATAAAGCTAGTTCTCCATTATTATTAATGGAGCCGGTAACACCCACCAAATCTAGATTCATTCTGTATCATCAAGTTTTTCGTTTCCAGCAAGTTGTTTGATGGAATTTGGTAATGGAAAACACAAAATTTGGATGACACAATCTGAGTTTACAAATTTTGGTACTGTATATGGATTTTGGAATCTATTTCTATGGCCACCAATAATTTGAGTAGTTTTATTAATGTCTGAAAAAGAAAAATTAATTTTAATAATTAAAACCGGATCGAAATATCATACAACCTGCATAATATAAAATCTGTTTCTACTCGATTTCACTGTATCATTTTCATTTCTGCAACATGAATGTATGAGTATGTTTCGAGCCACTTAGTCAAAACGTTGTTGCGTGGGGCCTGCGTCTCTTCAATTTCAAAGATGATCTGGACATGTTCATGGAGGCGGTGCCAATCTCTCTCTGTAGGCAAACGACAGCTTTCACATGCATCAAGAATCAAAAAGCTCTTTCTATCATTCTTATATATATATATATATCCGTACGAGAAAAGAGGTTCATAAAGATGATACGTCCAATAACACGACACTTGATACCGCAAATCACGAGGCCTGCAAGATCTGGGAATGCTGTGTCTGCCATGGATATTTCGCCCATAGTATATTGTTTTGAGATCAACGTTGATTTACAGTTTTGTGACAACACCTAGAAGCTGCCAAAGGCATGGCGACAGATTACATGTGAAAAACAAACAGTAAAACGCTTTACTTATTATATTCAAGAGCTTGCAAGCTGGATATATTGATAACTTGTGACTTAGTAGGGGCAGAAACATTTCGAAGCTCACAGAGGTGAGCCTTTATCCCAGGGGTCGCCTACCCTTCGAGCCTTGTCACAATAGGCCAATGAGCAACCCTACCCTCTGGAGATTTTGAACCTGCGACCTCTAGGGAGATAACACATGTTCTTAACTCTAGTACACTAGTACAACCACTTAACTTGTGGTTGGTGAACATCTATACGCCAAGAGTTAAGTGCCACTAATAAGTTATTAGTTACTTGTTTCAGCCTTCTCTTATTTAAATGCGTTATGTGTCACCCACCACCTAAGAATTATCCTTGCATCAACTACTATATATATATATATATATATATATATTTGTTTATTTTGAATTTGGAATGATTGTCATATAATCAATCTAGATAGTACACTTGTCTCATGCTCGTGCAATCTAGAAAAATAAAAACATCTATGAGTGTAAAAATATGAAGGCAAGGAGATCAAGTACTGAAAGAGAATTGAGTCTGAGAGGTATGACACTTGGAGAGATGAGCTTGGTGTCGAGTATTGGCACCTTGGACAATTTTGAGGTGAAGGTGATGAGCTTGCCTTGGTTCGGTAGAGTATACAAATGACCAAAGTGTGGAGGGAAGTTGGATATCTTGGACATGAGATGCAATTGGAGAAAGATGTGGTCGAAGAGAAATGTGGTCGGAGAGAGATGCAGGAGTGAGCACTTTACCCATCAGTATAACCATTGTGAGGTTGGGTAGCATGGATGGGTGGGCACCTTGCATAGCAATGTAAAAGCAAGCCCATGGTCTTGAGCACTTCTGGTAAAAGTGTGTTGTGTGAATGATACCCTTCTTGCTCATCACTAAATTTTTGAGTAAGATTATTGCATTAAACATGTCATCTATTAGGTTTTCAAGGAAAGTATAAGTAAACATTGTAGATAGAATTTTTTGAGAGATGCAGTGAGAACAAGAATCTTCCTCGTGGTCTGCTGAAGAACTCCCTTTCTGCTTTGCTAAATGACTTAATGGTGTCAACTGTGAACTCGGTAATGTAACCCTCCATGATACTATCCAACCGTGCTTCAATAGCCCGCGATGCCTTATTGTCTATTCTTTGTAATTCCTGGATCAACTCCGGAGTCCAGGATGTCGGCTCTCCTCCTTGGAAGTTTGTTTTCTTAGTAGTGAACTTTTCCATCCACTCATGCAAGAGGACAGGTAACTCACAAAAGAACCATTCATGAGGACCATCATGGATATATCTATCCAACCAATGGCTTGTCGATAGCTTTAGATTCTGATTTTCGGTTGTAGAAAATTCTCGCAACTTTAGATCAAACCACCCCTCAATCTCCGGTCGAGTCGAATGCCAAAACATATCCTCCTTTTAATCGCAACTCGATTCCGGCAATGGAACCATTTGTTGGTGAACACCCACCAACAAAGCCTTGTCGGCAGGGGTTCTCACTCTGTCGACGCCTAACCAGCGTGATCTCCCTAAGCACCGGACCATACAAGTTTTACCCTTCCCAGCAACATCCGCAGAGTGGACGAAGTCTCGCCCAAGATGTTCAAGGGAGAGCTGTCGAAACCGAGTTTCCGGTAGTGAGAAGGGAGGATATGGGATCCGATGGGGAGAAAACATAACTATTAGATCCAGAACTATAGAGTCATCATTAATACTTTCCCACAACCTTAGATTGCATCATACATTCGTCACAGTATCTCTACCGCAGCAGCGTCATTTATAAAACATCGTAGCTCATAATGCAACGGAAATGTAACAGAATTAGAACAGATCGCAGTAACATCAATAACTCATAGCAGAAATGGAATAGACCACAATAACATCATAACAGATCATACTGCAGCGATATCATAACAGATTAGATCGTAGTAGGGAAAACAGTAGAATAGAAGACAAGATTTATGCAACAACTGTCATATCATATTAATTCTGCGCAAAGGATCCAAAACAGACAATTATTCTCCACAACAGGAGGATGAATACATCAAGAAAAACCCAGATAGATCGTAGATCCAGCAGGAAATCCTCCAAAACCATAGAAAAATCGCACTAGACCTCATGCGATAATCATGCTCAAGGCAATGTTGATTTCAATCTCGATGACGTTTACCTTAATTATCTCTATTCAATTGAAAAACTAGTTATATATATAAGCTTGTTCCTTTACATTGAAGGTCCACTTCTAACTAACTTATAACCGTTAATAACCTATTGTGACAAAACTTGGTCAAATAATATTTAAAATATTCAAAACAGTTATTTTTCCTCCCATCGCTCTAATATGGCCTTGCATCGTACCGCGTGAGCTTGCGCAACTGTCGTGACGCTGTGCAAATCACTTACCAAAACCCCTGCCAACAATGCATATACTTAATAATGAGAGAACATAAATCCACATAGCAACACATTTAAGCTAGACACACAATCTTTACGTGAAAAACCCAGAATGGGGAAAAAACACAATAATAGATCTATTATCTCCCTTGAGCTAAATCGGCCAAGCTAAGTTAAGTGATCTAGCCACCACTCACCTCTAGGCCGCTTTAAAATGGAGCCTCCTCAAGCCTTATAAATACTTCCTTACATGAAATACAATCGGACAATACCGTGGGACACCAAATACCATTGGCCACCAATTCCATGGAAAAATACCGTGGGATACACAAAACCATGTGCCCAAAAACTATGTGCTAGATCTCAACCACCTTTGTTGATTCCTGAGTCAAGGTTAACCCTATGCTCAGTGAGCACACAAAACATAGGCCTAATCTTGGACCTCCATACCTACTATGGTTAGTGCCTCTCTTCCACTACAGAGCTCAAACATCTTAGATTATTTCTACATAGGCAATAATGCTCCCTTCCAAACCAATGAGAGGCCAAAATACCTCTCTCCTTCACAGGAAGGAAATTTAATATCTCAAGATGAGAAGGTGAAGGGTAGAACGGTTTATTTTTCATGAAATGAATCATTCCATTTCTACTTAATGTTCCCCAATATGCGTATAAATTCCTTCCAATACCATGTATCAATCTCCTCCCATGCTTCCTAAGTACATTTCCTGTAACTTCTATGTATGGTGCTTTGATTTCTTTGTGTATCCACTCCATTTTACCACCATGTTTCAATATTCTAGACAACATGGCCCTAATCCATTTCGTTATTTCCTCGTTACAATCAATAGTCCTTTGCATTGGTCAACACATCGAACTCTAGGATTGTAGGCCATCAAATTATGCATTACTAACAATATGAAACCTCCTTTTGCAATAAACATTCCTATAACAACTTTTCTTGTAGCAAATTCTACTGTTACAACTCCTATAATAACAACACATTCCCACAACCTTTAGCCAACACTATTTGAGATTGGATTCGTGTCTCCTACTATAACTTCTACCCAATTCGATTACTAGAGGCATGATTTTGTCACTCACTTAGATAAATTTACCCAATAGACCATCCTTAATGGAGTATCTGTAGTTTTTTTCCTTCCTCTATCTCAACACACTTTGCCTCTCCTCTTGGTAATGATTCTACCCAACTCCACTCTTATGGTGGAACCGGTCCAATCCACAAAAAAATTCTCTCCATCTGTAGGTTCTTCCTACTCCAATACCACTTTATGCAGCATTGACCTGCTCTCAGATTCCCACAACGAAAGTCTCTCACCCCATATACAAAGGAGTTGTAGCATCACAAATTTTCAACTCACAAAAGGAGTTATAGCCTCAATGGATTTACAGCTCACAAAAGGAGTTGCAACCTCAATGGAGTTGCATCTCACAAAGGATTTGCAACATCAACCTAGTTGCATCTCACAAAGGAGTCACAACATCAATAGAGTTTCAACTCACAAAGGAGTTGCAGCATTCACAAATGTACCACACACACACATGTACAATCAAACATTTGTAAAATAAACAAAATGAATCACCACAAATAACTGATCCTAGAAAATTAATATCACAAAATAAAATAAAGATTTATTGTTATCCATGACAATGTTTATAGATATCCACTTTATATAGATAGCCATTCCTTAGCTTCTATTCACCCCCCCATACAATGTCAAAACATGAGGACCCACATTTCTCACTGAGCACACAAAACACAATCATGAGATTGGACCTCCATACCCATTATGGTTAGTGCCTCTCTTCCACTACAAAGCTGGAAAAGATTTGTGAATATTTCTGCATAGGAAAGAACACCCTTTTCCAAATCAACGAGAGGCCAAAATCCCTCTGTCCTTCACAGGAAAGAAATTTAATATCTTAATACATGAAGGTGAAGGGATGAACAGTTCAACTTCCAGGCAATGAATCGTTCCATTTCTGCTTATTGTTCCCCAATATGCTTGTAACTGCCTTCCAATACTACTTGCCAATCTCCTCCAACGATGCTTTAGTCCAATTCTTATAACTAGTGTGTAAGGTGCTTCAGTTTCTTTTATGTAGCCACTTCATTTCACCACCATGTTTCAATATTCTTAACAACATGGCCCTAATCCATTTCATTATTTCCTCATTCCAATAAACAGTCAACGTATTGGTCAACACATCAAAATCTAGGATTGTGGGCCACCAAATTATGCATTACTAATAATACGAAACCTCCTACAATGAACATTCTTATAGAAGCTTCTAATGTAATAGCTCATGTAATATTCTCTAGTAGCTCTTGTAGCAATCTCCTAATGCCTAACTACTCCAAGAAAACTAGGTGTGCATGATCGCTCTGTTCACCAAGGGTGATCTTGCATTGTAACTTCTTCTCATGGATTATTATGGGAGATTGGACGTCACTCACGATATCAACTTTGGGTATAGTTCTTGTGAAAAAATATAGGGTTAAAAGATAATTCCTACATGGTTACTCTCGTTATTCTTGCAACAACAATTAGTATTTTTTTAGGTTCATGGACTCGATCTTCGGTAAGTATCCTTTTCAAAGAATTTAGTTTTTGAAGACTAAACTAATTGTGCCCATTATGCAATTGACATAATTTCTTGAGAATCGTGAAATTTGAGGGTTAATGTCCACTTAGGGTGTCTCTTGTCCATAATTTCTTAGTTTGTGTGGGCCAACAAACTTCTATGGTAACTAGTCATGGTCACCTTCCTTGTGGAATTCATAACTAGTCCTGGTCACCTTTCATGTAGAATTCAAGAAAGAAGTTAAGTTCATTAGCTACTGATGGACATGGAACTAGACAATTAGGAATCACATCCCTCTAATCATGCACACAATCATGGCATGAGGAAATGTGCCTTCTCTCAAATTTACTCTACTAGAAGTCATTTGTTAAGTCTTATAAACAGTGCTACATAATATTATAAGTTGTATTCTAGTGTGAGTGAGAGCAGATGTTATTTTGACCTTTGTTTACCTATGGAAAACCTTAGACTCTTCGAGGTTCAAGGTTAACTCAACTTATGGAAATAGAATTTGGGTGGAGAGGATAACTCTTCATCCTAAAACTTATTTGGACCTACAGATACTCTACTTTTATATTCCATTTTAATATAATTAAAATCATATTTACTATTAGAAAAAAGCATTCATTAATGAGTTTAATAAATAATTTTGAACTATAAGGGGATACACATTAATGATGAGTAGTTATGGTTTATAATGATTTATGAAAGGTGTAGTCTAAATATTCTACTTTTTCAATTTTTTACATCATATTTTCCATCTTATTTTGTTGGAAATCTTTAAAAAAATATTAGAATCACATATATTCTCTATGAAATTTGCATAATTTGGGTGCCATGGGGATATTTGAGGGTGCTGAAATCTAGTTGAAATTATTAGAGATATAGTTTTAGGTTGTTGGAAATGCATAAACTAAGGTAATTGAAGACTTTGAAGACTTACAAGCAAAATTACAATTTAAACAAATAAAATCAAGATTGCAGCAAAAGTTGGATATCCTACTTCTCACCAGAAAAAAATGCAAATCCTCTCATAAAGAGCTTACTCTATTATCCATTCTTCACAAATAGTTATAATATTTGTTAAAAATACGTAGCACGAGTACTAGTCTTTGGGGTTCCTCTTACATAGAGTCAACTTATTGGGTGAATTCAATCCTTCTGATAAAGTTCAGTTTTTTAATGCTAGATAAAATTCAATATTGATGCACACGTCAAAGGTCACAATAAAAATTTGAACTCATACATGCTTTGTGAATTCCAACATATAACAAAAATACAAATTGTATGGATTATGTTGTTTTTTTATCTATTTTTTTCTAATAATATTATTATTTAATTTATGAAAATTGCAATTAATGATATGTTTGTATTTGTAAATTTTAGAAAAAGATAACAAGTGGTTTGTATGCATGTAAAATTATTTAGTAAAAACTGCATAATTTATGGAAATGCATCAAGTCCCACATTTTTTTAATTTATTTTGAAAAAATATATTTTTATTAATTTTTGAAAGTGACCATTTCAAATTTTAATCGCATTTTGTACATGTGTGTGCACTTAAATTTTTTTTTACCGATTACAAAAATCGAAAAACAAAAAAAAAAAATCTTTTTGAAGAGGACACGTTGATGTGGGCATATATATTTTTTAATTTTTTGGGGTTGTATACTTTTTATGTTGATTTTTCTTTGCATTGATTTGAAGTTGTGGACACTGTTTTTAAATGTAAGTTTGAAAATAAAATAAAAATGAATTATCATATGAACTCAAAAAATTGTAAATTATATGCCAATGGATAGATGATTCATTAAGGAATATATTGGTATGAAGTCCGCCACCTAAGGTACATCCCAAGATAAGGTTTAGGCCTGCAAAAGATGCCAATAAAACTAAATTTGTGGAAATGAGGGCTAAAAGCCTGTTTTTTAAGCCCTAGATCGAGGTTTATTAAACACTCTATCAAGCTTTTACGCGCTTTTTTAAATACCTCAATCGAGAGTTTATGGGTGATTAGGTAGAAGCTCGATCGGTCTATGATCTTCATCGATCTTTTAAAACCTTTGATTAAAAAATTCCAAGTGCTCTTATTCATGTTGTACATGAATATGGGCACCCAAAAAAAAATTAATCAAAGGTTTTAAAATCTCATTTCAAATATGTATTCTTAGCGCATAATACTTTTCGAATTTAGTTAAAATCAAACACAGAATTATACTATAATCAAATTTAATAAAACATGATTTCAATAAGAAAGATGATATTTGTGGGTAATAGTTAATACCTTGAAGAAGAATCAGGTAAAAGCATTACTACAACAACTTTCTCTAGATTTTATATGTGTAAATATTAATCGCGGAGTAATTTAAGTTATAGATGTGTTCAGTCATATCTCTAACTCCAATTACTCTACGAGCCATATCTACAAATGGATATAAATACCCCTCTATAATAATCCTTGACTAAGTTTCTATGCAACAAACACGATGAAATAAGTCGTGGTTTGTTGTTTTTTTACACTTATAATGTTTACAGAAGCTTGATAGAGATTTTTATAACCCTTTATTGAGCCTAGAAGCTCGATCTAGCCTTGGAAATGCAACCGCTCGATTGAGTTATCAATGCTCGATTGAGGGTTCGATTGAGTTATCAACGCTAGATCGAGGTTCAATAAAACCATCGATCGAGATAATTACCTCTATTGAGGGTTTTATTAACCCTAGATTGAGCTAATTAAATCTATCGAGGGTTTTATTAACCCTCAATCGAGCATTTTAAAATAGCTCGATCGAGCACTTATTTAAGCTCTCGATCAAGTTTTTGAAAGCTCAATCAAGGGATTGAATAAAGCTCAAACGAGCTCTATTTTCAACATAACCATGCCCTCTTATTTCCAAAAAGTGTTACCTATCTTCATGGGAACACCTGCACTTATTTTATGGAAATTTCAGCGATTTTGATAGCCTTAAAATATACCAAAATATTCATGATAAAATTCTATAATCAAAGTTACCATTAATAAAGTGGAACTTGAACTTTTAACAAATCTCAAAAAAAAAATCCATTAAAACTCTTTCTAGACATGTAACGTCCCCAACCCTCCGATCGGCGAAGAGGACGCTACCACCATACGATCTAACTCGGGAAACTAGCCCCATGAACATATACATAAAAACTGAAGTGCTTTGAAAGTAAAACATGGATACATCATTACCATTCAATGGAAGCAAAACCATACATTCAAGCACTCGACATGTTCATGTAATTCATTACATAGTAAATACAATTGCAGAGATTAAACAGATAAGAACACTTATCTTTTAATGAAGAACTTGTCCCGCAACCAGCTACGTCGCTGCAGCGTTCCACCCAACCATAGACCAGTGTGCTCCTTAATCTCTTAGCGACACTACCACCCCAAAGCTGGGCATGATTCCCCAAGGAATAAGGAACTAAGCAGGCTCACACATATCCGAAGGTACATAAGTCAGCCAAGCCAACACAGTGGGTTTAACAGGCTATTCAGGAAACTGGGGAAACATTGAATGCTAAGCTGGGAGTCTCATCGAAGAGCTAAGGACATTTGCACCATAGCTAGTCTAACTCCTAAAAAATCCACACCCTCCCAGCACAAGGAATCATTCCCTTCTCTACTTCACAGTCCCTTGGGCCATGACTTGCCTTCCAGTGCTACCCAGGAGGTGTAGAGAGGAAAGCCAACTTTCTAGTTCTGCCTATGAGGCTCCTGCACACATACTAGGCTTACCAAGCATGCTCAGGTTCCACTCAGAGTCCCCATAATAATTCACAACTCTGGGATTTAAGGGAAAACACAACAGAACAACCCAAATGGGGTAATACACAGCTCAGACTGAGTAAACGCGGCTTCAGAGTTGTTCTTGGCCCTAATCGTGGCCAAAACAACTCAGCAACAACCCAAAATCGACGGGAAAACCAACAGCAATCTCTCAGCTGCATGAGCATAGCAGGATATATCCTGTGTGAAGATGGATTCACATACGCCGACCACAATCAGCAAAGGGGTTTCGACCGACCACACCAGAATGTCCAGGATATACATAGACCCACAAAACCTGGAAGGTAGCTACACATAGCAATGGGGGAGACGAACCTAGAATGCACGTCCTACACATGAGGTAAGCAACGCTCCCTGCATGAAGGGGAAATTACACAAACCACCATTGTGAAGGGTGGAGACCAGGCTGACTGCTTGCGTGAGGAGGAAAAACAGAACAGCTCCTGTGTGAGGATGGGAAAGAATGGAAGAAAAATGGGGTCATCCCCTTCCTCTGTCGACATGAGAGTGAATGAGTCTGCTAGTGGAGTGTGCGTGTGGGCAAGGACTGGCATTCCTGCCACCCACCACTACCCATCAATAACTGCCCTCCACTAATGCCTGCCCCAAAGGACTGCATGGTTGAATGAGACAAAAAGGTGGTTAACACTTGGGACTTTCCCAATGGCTCCCACGGGTTAGACAATCTCCCCCACCCCCCTTAACCTTAGGAAATCATGCCCTTTTCATTATCGTTGCATCGTCATAGCTGGTTGTAGTTTTTTTATTAATTTTTCATATGCACATGATGCCCAACATTTTAACGTGCATGGCTAGCACAAAATACCGTCGACATCACTTCCAATTGTCAAAACACAAAACACTAATTCATGGTGGGGCCTTTGCCTTTAGATCCACACCATGATTAATTACAATATTACATCATATACCTTTTAATGCAAACGAGGCCAAAACCTGGGTATTACAAGACATAAGGGTTAAGGTTTTTTCATGCCCCAGCTTCCTATTAGGATTAGGGGGTTTTGCTCTCTAGAATATTCTTATATAGCCTTACATGGTTAGCTCCAAATGAATGAGTAATGGGAGCTCATATGGATTCAATTTTGTGCTATGATTTTTAGTGTTACACTCATTTGTGACACATCTACCCCACCTAGGTTGTAAAATGTATCTAACTATGGTGAAATATGTGTGCATGTATGTGTTGTACTTAATGATCCTCATATTAAAAAGGGTGATCAACATCTAGTATGTTTTCGAGAAATAATGGTGATACAACCTATTGAGAAAATTATAGGTGGACTTGATAATAATAAGACAAGTAAGCATATCCTAGAACTGAATAACCTTGTGTAAGTCCTGGGCCTACATAAAGAGTTAATCGATTAGTACTACTAACTAGATTGAGGACCCTTATCCTACCACCTTTGTTAACCATCACTATGTTGAAAGAGATTTAATCCATGTGGAGTAAGCCGAGAAGAACTAAGAGGATGAAAAGGGAAACCCAACAGTGGATAAATGTGAGGAAAAAAAGGCAATGAGACCTGAAAATAAGAATAGAACCATCAAGTTGAGATTCCATGCCACACAACAACGAAGAAGTGATTCAATGAAGGTAGAGGAGGAGAGCATCCAACAAGAAGAAAACAACAAAGTTAACTTAGTTGTAGAAATTTACTTTCCAAACAAACCTTGGTAACACATAAGCATGGAAGGATACTATAAATGTAATGTCCCTTCTTGGGATTTTGGAGAAAATTACAAACTGGGCAAAATTCGAGCTTAACTAGTCATGACTCTAGAGGGTTCCAAATTTCACCAAATGGTCCCGAATTTGAAAGGAAATGGTATGGTGAGACTTAAAACATACCAAGGTGGTTTATGGAAACTTTTTATCTAACTTTAGATGTCTGCAGCCTTGTTTGGGGATTATTACAAAAAGGACAAAATTACTAGGAAATTGTGGTGAAATCCCCCTAGGGTGTATGCCAACTGGGCTTCCCAAATCATGTACGAACATCCCAAATTTGTAATAAAATTATGGGGATTTATATAAGACCTGATTTAATATCATTACACATGGTTATTAATTTTTCAAACTGGTTATATAGTTCCACATTCGTTTGATAACTTTCAGTGAAATTGCTTATGAGGAAATTGCATAACTAGCTCAATTTTGACATATGAAAGGTAGAGTTAAAGGCTCAGATAAGGATGTGACATATAGAGACCATATATAGAATAAAAATTTCATCTCTAAAACTATTAAACACCATATAAATCCCATCATACAATTCTTTTATATAACTCATTCAATATGGGAGTCAAATACATGAAAACTAGTGAATTAGTAGCATGGAATTGCAAGAGTTTCACATATGGATTTCTTGGATTTTGACACATAGAGAATAGGTACATGAAATTACAGAGTAACCCATAATATATTTCTATCACAAAATAATTAAACACATCTAACATCCCTCATACAAATATGATACAAGAATCCTTCAAGATTGAAGCCAGAGTAGTGGAAACTAGTGATTCAATGGCATGGGAATGCAAGCTTTTCACACATGAGTTTATTGGATTTTGAGCCACAAAGAATATGAAAATGAAATTACAGAGTAATAAATCATATATGGATTTCAAAAAATCATCCAACTCATATAGTATCCCTCATATAAACCTGGTATAAAACTACTTCAAGATTGAAGCCAAAATCCATGAAAACTAGTGATACAATGGCATGAGAATGAAAGCTTTTCACACAGGAGTTTATTGTACTTCTAGATGAATAGGATATGGGAATGAAATTTCAGAGTATTAAATAATATATTTCTTCCCCAAAATCATCAAAATCATATAAAAATCCTCATACAAATCTGATATAAAACTACTTCAATACTGAAGCCAAACCATGAAAACTAGTTATTCAAGAGCATGGGAATGCAAGCCTTTCATACACGCATCTCCGATATTTCGACTTACAGAGAATATGACATGATCTTACAGATCCATAAATCATATATTAGATATTTGGAATCAACTATACTTAGCAAAGTGGAAGCACCACTCCAACAAGTGCGCCCTCAACATGAGAGTGTGGGGGAATGGAGAAGAAGGAAAGAGAGAATAGTGAGATAGATGAGAATTAGAATTTATGGACCTTCAACCTGAAAATAAAAATCCTTCATTAAGCTCCAATGTTATTTCTGAATGGCCTCTCCATAAACCAACTTGGAAAGGAATCCAACTCCCTTGAAATTGGTTCACAAGGAGGGAGAGTGAACACTCACCATGCAATGGACAAGCAAAAGCTCTCCAAAATGCCAAAGGATCCAATTAACAAATGATAAAAATATATTCTCTTTCCTCATGACATCCTTTTATTAACTCCATGATTCCTCCTAAGGTCTAATTTCCATCCACGATCTTCCTCCAACTCATCTTAGTGGTTTAGTAACTCTCATGACACTTGTCTTCCTCTTCATGCTCCAATTCTTTCCCCAATTCGAATGGTTTCCTCTAACTCCCAAATTCGACCTCTTGGTGGATATTTTTAGCCATGTCATGTCAGATTTGTCATATGTTTGCAATCAGGTCTGAATTTTTCATACTTGTCATAGAATCTTTCATCATTTGTTGTCATAAAGTGCATGGAATCTCCTTCCAAGTGGCACACCTTGTCTTCTAGTCTCTTCCCCTTCCATGGAAGCTACTCTACTCTACCTATTCAAATTCCTTGGATAATTATATGATATTTGACACCACATCACCCTCCAATAAATTTACATTACCCATGTGTTCAAATTTGGATGAAGATCATGCCAAGTGTGTGGGGAATCTAGTCACCCAAAGACTCCACAAGCTTCCAAGTGTCTTCATGAATCAATGCCACCTTATTTTCTTAGAATTTATCATTTATGTGACCCATTTAAATGTGAATATGGTAAACTAAATTCCTTTGGGTTCCATATTCGGGGTGGTCTCTGAGTGCTGAAATAATATAGGTTGGGTAGATACCTACGGCTAGTTAGTTGCCAACTGTTTATGAATTCAAAAAAGTGTTTAGTGTTCTGTGTGAATGTTGTTACAATTATAACTATTATATTAAGAAATTGAATTAATCGTGCATGTTATATATGTTGAATACATGTATAAAGTGGATAAATTAGTGACATGTTGTGATAGCAATTTGATAATACAAATTGTTCATGGTGTTGGTTAGTTTCTATAAATGAATAAATTTATTCTTGGTTAGGATTTAATAATTAAGTCATTGAAATGACAACAAATGTTTATGATATTCTAAATAATGAATTATCATGGTATGTTTTATGTGTGTTGTCAACACTATGAGCAACTGAATGTGTGTTCTAGTTTGTTAATGGTAGTTAAGTTAATGGAATTCCCAAATATTATGTGGGTTAATGGTGAAATAGATGCTCTATTAGTAAATTGTTATTATTCTCTATTGGTGCGCTGCTTGATGTTTAAGATTTGTTAATAGGACTTGATGGTTGTAGCATGGCATTGCTTTCAAGTCCTGTAAAAGTGTCTAAAAGGGTAGAGTATTATATGTATTCATGAGGTTTTAATAACCATTGAAGGTTGTAGCTTGTGCTTTGGTAATTCGTTCTATGTTGAGTGAATTAATGATGAAGTCACAAAAGGATTCAAGTTGGGTATGCCCAATTCATGCATATTTGGATTGAGGTGGAACAATTAGCTATCTTTGTAATAAAAGAGACGTTTATATTCCTTGGACTGTTATAATTTGCATAAAGAATGTTGATACATGTTTGTATCTTTGTTTTTGGATCTTTAAGAATTAAGACTGTGAAGCCTTGTGGTGTTCTTGGTTTGATATCAAACATGTGAATGAAACCTTGATTTGTATAAAAATAGTTTATAAAGGATGTGGAAATCATGAAGTGGAAGTTATTTCCATTAATGATTTTCTTGTTTGATTTGTTCCTTGTCCAGTTCTTAAATCGATTGAATATTTAAATTAATTTATTCAACCTCTCAACCTATCGAGTTGATATGTTAAGCTTGGTTTTGGTTGTTTAAGCCAGCGCGAGTTGCCCTAGAGTTTTATTCTTATTTTCTTTATGTTACATTTCAAACGGAGAAATCTAACGCATGTTTTTATGGGCATGGTCTGGTGCCAATTCATGGAATAAAACCTATTATTTGATAACCTGTTTCTTACCTTAGTTATTGTCATAAAAATGTCTAAGTGTTGATCTATGTAATCGTAGCAATCACAACCGTTGATTGTCATGCCAAGATGTAATCCGAGTCATTGATTCAGTGTTAATGGTCCAGTACCAACTCCTGACTTTCGATGTGTCGATGTTGAAAATCGGAATCCTGGGGTGATTGTTGTATTGTTGTTGTGTTAGTGCCTACTTTTAACTTCTAACATGTCAATGTCGGGAATCAGAAGTTGGGAGTTGTTTGCGTACTGCTTGTATGTTTATGTTGACACCTGAATTCTGACATGCTATAACACAAGAAATCAAAATTCAAGAGTGTTCATTGTAGTGTTTGATTTTTGGTGTGGAATTTTGACTTCAAACTTGTCGACGTCAGGAATCAGAAGCTGGAAGTGATTTGTGTGATTTTTGTTTGGGTGTGTCGATAACCAGTTGTTGACATTGGAATTTGGAAGTCAAGAGAGTTATTTGTTTTCCATGTTTTGTTGCATCGACACTTCACTATCAATGTCAGCAAAGCCAGAATTGACATGGAAGAGTTGAGAATGATAGGGTTAGATTGGAAAGGAATATTTTAGGTTGTCAGATCTGCTTTAGAAGTAATTAACATTGTTAACTGTTTGATTAATGAATTTTAATCTATGTTTAAGTATCATTCAAGCTTGTTAAGTTGTTTTAAATCTACGCTTCCACAGTGTTGAGTCTATTATGGCTCATTATCATTAGTTTAATTGATTTCGATTAATTTTTTAAGAAAGTTTAGAGCATGTTCATAGCTCTGAAAGTGTTTTTAGCCACCGATGGTTATTCGTGTCATTGTATAGCACCAGGGTGCGTTACAGATTCATATCAAGGTGTTTTTTACCCTATTTTGTTGTGTTGAATTCTAACTGTCGATGTCAGCAAAGTCAGAATGGGCATGGAAGAGTCAGGATCAACAAAGTTAGATCAAAAAAGTAAATTTAGGCCATTGAATCTGTTTTAGAAGTAATTTGTGTGGTTAATTTTTGTATTAATGATTTTTAATCTATGTTTAAGGCTCACTCAAGCTTGTTAAGTTTTTTTAAATATATGCTTCCATAGTATTGAATCTATTATGGCTCGTTGTCATTTGTTTATTTGATTTTGATTAAATTTTTAATAAATTTTGGAGCCCGTTAAAAGATCTGTGAGTGTTTATATCCACCTATGGTTATTCATGTGGATGTGTAGTGTCAAGGTGCATTATAGATTGGTATCAGAGTTAAAGTTTCAACCCTTAACCTCTGGGAATGTATGATGTGCCATTTTGGTTAATTTCATTTCACTTTTAAGCGTTGTGTTTGTGTGTTTTGAGTTGGAATGTTGAATTTTTGTTCATTATGTTGTGTGAACTGAAATGTGAATTATTTGTATTACTTTACTCATGTTAATTTATGAAAGTTAAAGAATGTTAAGCTAGATGAGATAAATTGTTAGTGGATTAAAAATTGCTAAGCGAGGTTATCTGATCGAGTGTTAGTTGGTCATAACATGTTGTTGGTGTTTAATGAAGTTCTATTATGGAATTTCTTGGTATGTAACTAATGTGATTACATGTAGTGATTGAGAGATTGAAGTTGCAAGAACTAAAAGTTTGAATACAAGGAATTAAATATTTTTGGGGTCGTTTAAAACATTATTTATCATGTTTTGATGGAACAAACGTGGCACAACTAAAGTAACTGAATAAAATTGCTCAAGTATTCAGGAAGAAGGGAGAAATATATACCCTAACCTAAATTTTGTTATTTACAATAATTTTATAGGAGATAATGTATAGAGAATGTTCTTGTTTTTGGAAAGATCGTTTACAACCTACATGTACACATTAGAAAGAAGTGGATGCATTCTTGATGTTGTGTTGTGTTGTGGTTTTTGGCATTGGTTACACCTCAAGGGAATGGACACATTCATGGTGTTTCGATGTCAAGAAGTAGATTTAATATATTAAAGCGTTTTTTTTATTTTACGTCTTACATTTTGATAAATGTATGATACTAATGAACTCGGATAGCCATCTTGTGTTAGTTGGGTAGAAAAATATGCAAGTGGTTGTTTGTATATTGAAGAATTAAATTGAAGAAAGAAAGCAAAGATAAAGGAGAAGAAGACTATGCAAGCGGCCAACAATAGGTTTCCTTCGACATATTGCATTGAGGATGTGTTTCCTCTGAACTAAGACTATGCAAGCCAACGATGGTTTCTTTTGGTAGATTGCATTGAGGATGTGTTTCCTCTAGCGGAAGACTATGCAACAGGGTATTTTTTAAGGATTCTAATTATATACTTAAGTATAGTATTATAGGCGATTATTTTGTATTGAAAAAATGATACATATAAATAGATAGGCGAATATTAAATATGAAACATACAATTTACTACTGAAAATTGTAGTTTTGAGCAAATATTATGATAAAAAACCATATTTTATGCAAATATAGGCGATATTAGAGAGTAAAAATGACCAAATAGTGAATTTATTTTTTGAAAAAAGCCGCAAAATAGACAATTGGCAAAATTTCGCCCTAAATTTTTCCTTGCTCTGCAAGCCAGGGATGGATTTCCTTCAGAGAATTGCATTGAGGATGTGTTTCCTTTGACATAAGACTATATAAGCCAAGGATGGATTTCCTTCATTTGATTGCATTGAGGATGTGCCTATCCAAAATTATGCATGGTTGAGCACCTGCATTGAAGATGTGTTTCCTCTAAAGTAGGAAATTTTTGCAAGATGGTGTTGTAGTGAAGGTTGAAATGGAAGTAAAGAAGTATAAAATAAAAGAATAATAAATTAATAAAATCTTCCACTTACTAACAAAATCCAGAGAGGCGGGGGGGAGTATCCTTGTCTACCGAACGAACTTAATAATAATAATAATAATAATAATAATAACAATAACAATAATAACAATAATAATAAATGATGAATGTTGTTGTAGACTTATGCTGGTCCTTTCAGCTAAGGATCCTCTAAGAAAACCATGGGTAAATGCATGGGTTGTGAGGACTTGGATAGACTTTAGTTGTGAAGTGTCCTAGCTTGATTGGTGATTAGGCAAGATGAGTGCCTACAATTCAAAGTGAAAGAGACCAATGAGTGGGAAATCCATTGTTGTGGAGCTCTAGACAAAGTGGGGAACTCTTACTCTTCTCTTTTACTTATGTTATTTCTCTATATAAAGTAAAAGTTGTTGCTATGGATGTTACAACTGAAAATATGTTGTGTTTAATTATTGAAATGGACAATGATCAATAAAAATAGTTAAATTTTTGTAAAGTAAAAGATGATTAAGGGACTCATCTTTGTGCATTTGTTGGGTTAAGCATGAAATGTGTGAACTCTTTTTTAGCAAAGTGTGAAAATAAATGACATGACTAATTTTTAATATTTATAATGTTCATGTTTGATCTAATTAAAATTTATTATTGATGGATTTCAGAAGTAAGTTCATGTCAAACTGGTGGAAGCTATTAAAAAATTCAAACAAATCTATGTTAGTGAGAGAAGGGTGAAGGTCTAATCCAACAAGAGCAGTAGGAAGAGGCCGATGTGCATGGCATTGAAGATTCAATGTGAAAGATGCGGTGCAGAAAATAACCTACAACATTTGTGTAATTGGAAGATATGATGTGGGAAGAGTATTTCCGTGGGATTTTAAAAAATGTACATTTAAGTTTGAAAATTTTCTCTATGTGATTTGAACAATGGAATATCGAGGATGGTGTTGAATTTAATGGGGAAGGGAATTTAATACCCTTGGTTAAGACCCCTATTATGATCATGTGTATGATGTAAATGCTATTATGTGAAATTCCTATATGATAGATGAAATGTACACTTTGACATTGTTATTTATTAAAATATAAAAATTGTCTTCGACAGTGGCCAAATGCTAAAGAGATGGGGGACAGGTGAATTCACCAGGAGAGAGATAAGGGGGTTTGTAGATGGCTTAGTGGGTGATGTTTTAACCTTTTATTACCTTTTTTACCAAAAGAAAGACCCTTTCCTAAGTTTAAATCTTAAACCCTCTTTTAACCCCTAATCATGTTTTTATTTGCTAAGTGTGTTAGTAGAGGTTTAGGTGGGGGTTATTAGTTTTTCTAAGTTAATTTACTTAGGATCCTTATTTGAAAGAATATCAAGTACAACATTACACCAAATATACACAAGACACAAATTTTTTCATCAGGGAAACCATAAAGGAGAAAACCCCGCAAACTTCCTCAAAATAGTTTCGTCACAAAGACAAGATAACCAGATGGAACGACCCAAGAACAATATGTCTTCTACAGCTCTCTCTCTCTTCCTCCTCATTTTCCTCTCTCTCCTAAAGCTTACATGAGAGAGTGAATGACAAATGAGGAGGGTGCCTCCCTATTTATATTATTACGTTGAGTAACTAACTCAACTAACTAGGTCATCCAAGTAACCTCTTGGGGCCAACCTACCTAGGAATACTCATTAATACATTTTCCTTTATTTAACTTGGGGACTATTGCCCCGAATTACAATGGAGGGTTTACCTCAGCAACCATACATAATGAAGACATCCCAAAAGGGGGGAAACACATCTCCAATCGAGGTACAACAATATACAATAGCTATATACATCCGAATATATTCTAAAGTTACAATTACATCAACAGTGGTGAGTTGTGTCTTTGACACGTTGCTGCATTGGAAAGAGTGTCCATGCAAATGATAGATCGGGACCTCTCGTGGAGGAAAAGGGTGTGCAATAGAGGGTAGTTCGCATGAGGAAAGGAACAGATGGTAGAGTTCCAAGTAACATAGAGATGGGGTGTGTAGAGTGTGTGACTGAAGAACACAATGAGTGGAGTGTAGTAGGGAGAGGGTCAGTGGTTGAGGCCAATTGCTAAGTTGGATGAGACAAGTTGAACCAGATGACCTCGTTGCATCCATTAGATACTAAACTACATGGGCATGGTTTTATTCCTGAATGTTCTATTAACCTATGTTTGAATGCTAGTTTGTAGGCAATGAAACGGTGAGTTGTGTTGTTGGCATGGGATTGACTATTGTCTGAATTTCCTGGATGTCTGTAAACCTATGTCAAGTTCCTTTATATTATGAGGAATGTTGAATGATAATCCTGTGTTGGAGTGTAGTTCAGGTAAGGGGTAGAGTCTCCTACTGAATTCACAAGTCTCATCTAAAGGGTGGTCTCTGTGTGCTAAAATAATATAGGTCAGGGAGAGACCTACGACTGGGTGGAGCATGGCATCCACGAAGCTAGTTTCCAGTTGTTTATGAATTCAGATAATTTTTTGGTGTTCTGTGTGAATGTTGTTACAATTATAGATATTATGTTAAGAAATTGAATAATCGTGCATTTTATATATGTTGAATACATGTATAAAGTGGATAAATCAGTGACATGTTGTGATAGAAATGTGATAATAGAAATTGTTCATGGTGTTGGTGAGTTTCTATAATTGAATAAATGTATTCTTGGTTGAACTTTGATAATTAAGTCATTGAAATGCCAAGAGATGTTTATGATATTCTAAAATAATGAATTATCATGATATGTTTTATATGTGTTGTCAACACTTTGAGCAATGATTGTATGTTCTGGTTGGTTATTGGTTGTTAAGTTAATGGAATCCCAAATATTGCATGGGTTAATATTGAAATAGATGCTCTATTAGTAAAATTTTATGATGTTATGTTGGTGGGATTCTTGATGTTTAAGCTTCATTAATTGCACTTGATGGTTGTAGCATGGCATTGCTTTCCAATCCATTAAAAGTGTCTAAAAGGGAAGAGCAATATATGTCTTCATGAGGGTTTGTATAACCATTGAAGGTTGTAGCTTGTGTTTTGTTAATTCGTTCTCTATTGAGTGAATGGATGAAGAATTCACAAAAGGATTCATGTGTTGGGTATGCTCAATTCATGCAGGTTTGAATTGAGGTGGAACAATTAGCTATCTCTATAATAAAAGAGATGTTTATATTCCTTGGACTATTATAATTTTCATAAAGAATGTTGATCCATGTTTGTAACTCTATTTTTAGATTTTTAAGAATTAAGACTATGAAGTCTTATGGTGTTCCTTGTTTGATATCAAACCTATGAATGAAACCATGATTTGTATAAAACCGGTTTATGAAGGATGTGGAAATCATGATTTGGAAGTTACTTCCATTAATGGTTTTCTTATTTGATTTGTTCCTTGTTCAATGCTTAAATCAATTGACTATTTCAATTAATTTGTTCAGCCTTTCGACCTGTACAGTTGGTTTGTTGAGGCTCGGTTTGGTTGGGAATTGGATTAAATTTTTCTTCCTATTTTATTTATGTTATGTGTCAAATAGAGCAGTATGATGCGTGTTTTTTGGGCATGGTCATGTGTCAAGTCATGGATTAAAACATGTTATTTATAAAAAGTTTCTTACCTTAGTTATTTTCATAAAAATAACTAAGTGTTGGCTTCTGAAATCGAAGCAATCACGACCATTGATTATCATGTCGAGATGTAATTGAGGTCATTGATTTAGTTTTGATGATCCGGTGCCAACTCCCAACTTTCGACGTGTCAACATCGCAAATCGAAAATCGGGGGTGATTATTATATTGTTGTAGAGTTGGTGTTGACTTTCAACTTCCGATGTGCTGACATCGAGAATCAGAAGTCGGGAGTGGTTTGCATAATGCTTGTTTGTTTGTGCCGACTCCTGACTTCCGATGCATCAGCATTGGAAATTAGAAGTCAAGAGTGTTCGTTGTAGTGTTTAATTGTTGGTGTCAAATTTTGATTTCTGAGGTGACAACATCGAGAATCGAAAGTCGAAAGAAATTTGTGTGGTTTTCATTTTTGTTGTGCCAACTCCCGACTATCAATGTCAAAATTTAGAAGCCAATAGAGGTGTTTGTTTACCTTGTTTGTTGTGCCAACTCTCAATTATCGATGTCAGCAAAGTCATAATCGACATGGAAGAGTCGAGATTGGTAGGGTTCGAACAAAAAGGCATATTTAGGGCATTGGATATGTTTTAGAAGTAATTCACATAGTTAATAGTTTGATTAATGATTTTTAATCTATGTTTAAGGATTGTTCAAGCTTATTAAGTTATTTTAAATCTATGCTTCTGTAATATTGAGTATATTATGGCTCGTTATTGTTTGTTTAATTGATTTCGTTTAAATTTTGAAGAAGTTTTGGAGCCCTTTTAGAGCTCTGTGAGTGTATTTAGCCACTGATGGTTATTCGTGTGGATGTATAGCGTCGAGATGTGTTACATTTAGTGCTAGATTTTTTCTTTTAGGTTTCTCTAGGGAAGATTATATTATTTATGGTGTTTGATTGCATGCATGATTGAATTTTATGTGTAATTGGTTTAGTTTAGTGTATTCATGTGTGAATTCCATCTTGAGATTCAAATTATTCTATTGAAAATTATCCTTGAAACCAAATTTGAACATATATCCATACATGGTAATGAATTCATCATTGAAAAAGCTAAATCTTAGTTCATGGTGAATTATAGAGAATGCACGCTTTTAATTTCATAGTAAAGTTCCATATTGGAAATATGAATGGACCATAGGCCTTCCATTTATGGTTCAACAACACTTCTTTGTATTCATGAACTAATCGCATCTATCTTTCAGCCACCATTTATTGGTTATCGCAACACACCTCAAGGAACTATCGACTCTTTCTTTTTCTTGGGACTCATCCATGGTTTCTTGGTCCCCCTTACAAGTATTTAAATTTAATAATAATTCCCCATTACGCCCCTAGAATTTAATCTTATGCTTCCACCTCCTTTAGTGCAAAAGGAAACAACTCATCCTCCACCAAAATAACTTTATCCAAGAGCTAAGCATATTTCACTAATTTCCCTATTGGCCTTCTCACAAACTTCTCGTTGGCCTCTGAGTAAGATTGACATTAAGATAATACAAACTCCACAATATAGGCTTCTAATGTACCTATTATCTACAAATCTACAACACTCGCTACATGATTGTCATAACTCTCTAACATAATCAAACTTTGAACTTTGTAGGTTGTGGTTTTCCCTTCTCTCCATTGTCAATAGTTGGGGTTCTCCTCAAGTCTCTATAGCCATTCAAAGAAGCTCATGGGAAATTCTAGCTAAAATATCTCATTGAGAATCTAAGGTCACTGAATAGCTTTTAGTCCTTGAATCATTGTGATGTCCATCTAATCAAAGGATAATTTTGTCTTGCAAAACTAGATATGCTCATCAAACTAGTATTGAATATCTTCCTTCATGAACTTCTTTGGAATTCTATTATGATTTCCTAATTTTCATTGTGAGGTTCTAACAATAGAACCATTTTTTGGCTCAAACCAACAAACCGAGGTCCTAAGGGTTGTCCAGCAATGGTGTTGGACTCTAGCATTAACTTATCAATCCTTATGGATAGGTAAGGTCTCACCCAAGGTATATTTCCTAGACTTTAGATTAATGGAAGAAAGCTGCAAAGGATTAACACAACCATATATACCCTCATACTCTAGAAAACAATATATCCACTCATTCCATTCATTATTAGGATCATTAATATACCATTCATAAGAGGTTTCCACAGATGCAACTATACATCAGTGCAAGTAACCTGAAATAACAATGCAATGAATAAAACATCATCCAAATACATTAATAGCACAATAAACAAATTTGAATTAGGGTAATTATTCCATTAATATCTAACATCACTAGAAGCATCATTACATCATGTTATTGTTCACAAAATTCCAAATCCTTATGATCCCTCTAATTGTTGAATCCTTTATAAGCCAGTGACTAAAAATATTTATACTTAGATTTTTGGACAATGAGGATCCATTTGGTCATTGCCTTATCGCTAATGTAGTAAAAAGTATCCATTAGTCCACTTTTGTGTTATTCACTATTTTGTAATGTTTTAGACAACTCCTAAAAACTAGGATCTTTTACTTGGTCTTTGGCTCCTACATCTTGTTGTTGTCACCTACTTCTAGGTCTAGGTGGTGTTACATGGATCTTGTTGTCTATAGAATCAATATTGGCATAGTGTCTTTATCCAAGGAGAAGGAGCTAATAGATTTTGTGGTTTAATTCCATGAAACAACTAAGCAAAACTTATATGTGACTACTAGTAAGTAAACACCTAAAACCCTATATCTAAACATTGACTTAACAAAAGAATGAATATAAAAATAATATGAAATATTCATTGCATACCAATATACATAGTCAAATGTTATTAAGGCTAGGGAATAAGATTCAAATTCATTCTCTCAATGCATGGAACCCTTTAATTATCTTAAAAATACTGAATCTAGACTCTAAAACCAAGTGTTACGAACCCTTAAACCACTAACAATGTCATTGGGTAGATAAATGCAAGGTCAAAAAACCTACAACACTTATAAAGTTGACCTAAAGAGGTCTCTAAAAAGAAAACACATGTTTATGACAATTTAGCATTCTTTCCTCCCCTCCTAACATGTAAAGTGCAAATATTTTAATAGTCACATGGTGATGTAACCTTAGGACCATCTTGCCATGTGAAAATTCCCTTCTCATGAGGACACTTTTCCATATCCGTCCTAGATTGACATAAAAGGTTACAATGACATCAAAATTTTAAATATAAATAAAATTGATTTCACATAAATAAGTGAATAATTCTCTATAAGGACACTTTTCCACAATCTAAAAATGTTACAATGACATCAAAATTTTAAATATAAATATAATTGATTTTACATAAATAAGTGAATAATTCTCCATAATCCCAACATGTATGGGAATTGTCATTTTCAACATTATGCAAGTTAGAACATAAAATGTGTAACCATGATTGGAACATATCTGGTGCTTTGGTTCACTAAAAATTTTGATACTTTCATCATTGTTAAATTTTATAAATATTTTTTGAAATATTAAAAAATAAAAACTATGTTAAAAAAGTTTTAAATGTTAAAAAAACTTAATTTTAAAGCATGTAGACTTTAGGTTTGTAATTTTTTAGTTATATTTTTTTCTTGATTAAAGAAATTTAGATTGGGATATTTTAGTTTGATTGGGATTTTGATCTCTTTATTGAGTTTAAGAGACCTATTTTACAGTTTATCATGAAAAGATATGTAACTCTTTCCATACTCATTTTAAAGTTGGCACATATCTTTTACAAAAAATAAAAAAATAAATATTAAATACAAAATAATATACATTGTATGACACACTTCATCAACATTTCTACTTTAAGAAAAATTTACATTTCTCTCTTATCCTTTGATAGATTCTTTAGATTACTTTTTAAAATAAAGCTATTCTAGTTATTATTACATTTCTAAAAGAATTTCAAGCACTACGTTAAGAATTTCAAGCACTGTTAGGTTGTATTAAGATTTATTTTCTCAGTTTAAAAAAAACTTAATGTCAACTTATTTTGGACTGGAGTCCTTCAAGTTGTTTGTTTTTTTTCTATTATAAGGATCATCGGAGAGTATTTTCAGGATTTGAAAGTGGCCTTATTGATTTTGTGAAAGGGATGGGTTTAGTATAAGGCAGTGGAATTACAATGGCCGAATTTGATTCGTAGTACGATTCTAGCTCTGTTTTATTTAAGAATCCAAGAAACTGACCTGCACTTCATGTGATGAACCGTCTATAAACAACGCGTCGAAATAAAGCTAGTTCTCCATTATTATTAATGGAGCCGGTAACACCGACCAAATCTAGATTATTCTGTACCATCAAGTTTTTAGTTCCAGCAAGTTGTTTGATGGAATTTGGTAATGGAAAACACAAAATTTGGATGATACAATCTGAGTTTACAAATTTTGATACTCTATATGGATTTTGGAATCTATTTCTATGGCCACCAATAATTTGAGTAGTTTTATTAATGTCTGAAAAAGAAAAATTAATTTTAATAATTAAAACCGGATCGAAATATCATACAACCTGCATAATATAAAATCTGTTTCTACTCCATTTCACTGTATCATTTTCATTTCTGCAACATGAATGTATGAGTATGTTTCGAGCCACTTAGTCAAAACGTTGTTGCGTGGGGCCTGCGTCTCTTCAATTTCAAAGATGATCTGGACATGTTCATGGAGGCGGTGCCAATCTCTCTCTGTAGGCAAACGACAGCTTTCACGTGCATAAGAATCAAAAAGCTCTTTCTATCATTCTTTTATATATATATATATCCGTACGAGAAAAGAGGTTCATACAGATGATACGTCCAATAACACGACACTTGATACCGCAAATCACGAGGCCTGCAAGATCTGGGAATGCTGTGTCTGCCATGGATATTTCGCCCATAGTATAGTGTTTTGAGATCAACGTTGATTTACAGTTTTGTGACAACACCTAGAAGCTGCCAAAGGCATGGCGACAGATTACATGTGAAAAACAAACAGTAAAACGCTTTACTTATTATATTCAAGAGTTTACAAGCTAGATATATTGATAACTTGTGACTTAGTAGGGGCAGAAACGTTTCGAAGCTCACAGGGGTGAGCCTTTATCCCAGGCCTGTGAGCCTTTATCCCAGGGGTCGCCTACCCTTCGAGCCTTGCCACAATAGGCCAATGAGCAACCCTACCCTCCGGAGATTTTGAACCTGCGACATCTAGGGAGATAACACATGTTCTTAACTCTAGTACACTAGTACAACCACTTAACTTGTGGTTGGTGAACATCTATACGCCAAGAGTTAAGTGTCACTAATAAGTTATTAGTTACTTGTTTCAGCCTTCTCTTATTTAAATGGGTTATGTGTCACCTACCACCTAAGAATTATCCTTGCATCAACTACTATATATATATATATATATATATATATATATATATATATATATATTTGTTTAATTTGAATTTGGAACGATTGTCATATAATCAATCTAGACTGTACACTTGTCTCATACTCGTGCAATCTAGAAAAATAAAAACATATATGAGTGTAAAAATATGAAGGCAAGGAGATCAAGTACTGAAAGGGAATTGAGTTTGGGAGGTATGACACTTGGAGAGATGAGCTTGGTGTCGAGTATTGGTACCTTGGACAATTTTGAGGTGAAGGTGATGAGCTTGCCTTGGTTCGGTAGAGTACACAAATGACCAAAGTGTGGAGGGAAGTTGGATATCTTGGACATGAGATGCAATCGAAGAGAGATGTGGTCGAAGAGAAATGTGGTCAGAGAGAGATGCAAGAGTGAGCACTTTACCCATTAGTATAACCATTATGAGGTTGGGTAGCATGGATGGGTGGGCACCTTGCATGGCAATGTAAAAGCAAGTCCATGGTCTTGAGCACTTCTGGTAGAAGTGTGTTGTGTGAATGATACCCTTCTTGCTCATCTCTGAATTTTTGAGTAAGAATAATGCATTCAACATGTCATCTATTAGGTTTTCAAGGAAAGTATAAGTAAACATTATAGATAGAATTTTTTTTCGCACAAAAAAATACACTCATTTAAGGATGTGATTTCTAAAGAAGGGAGAACACATATTCAAATCAACAAAGCATTTCTTTATCAAATAGTCATTGATTCAAAAGTAAAACAATCTCGAATTACATGAAAGCTGCTATTGGTCACATACATGTGTGCAAATACAACACTTTTGCATAGTCAAAATTTATATTATGGAGGAATTGTCATTAAAAGAAGCAAAAAGGTACTCATCTAGCTTACAAAAATGGAGCCATCAAGCTCAAAGCTTATAGGAAGACAACTAGGCCATTAGTGGCATACAGACAGGAAGAAGGTAAGTACATAAGACACTGCAACAAGTGCACATTTTATCAACTCCCTCCGCCCCAGACGTCAAATTCGGAATTTATCCTTTGAAGCCTACAAGTTCTTTTTGTTAAGACTCAATAGCTTAAGAAATCCTAGCAATGAATACATTAACCTGCGGAAGAGGGGTTCCATTGCGACAGAAGTATGAAAAAAAAGACTAAAAACAAGAAATGTTGATGGTTCTGTGAATGTTGTAAGCAGTCCATATATAGATTCAAAAATTTGTTTCTTGTGCTAAGTGAAGAGGTGCAGAAGTTAATTGCATTTGTGGTTGAATTGGAAAATAATACATGCCAATTAATTTAAGAAGATTGTACTTGAACGAACAAATCCTGCTATATCACATGATTACATGGGTCGTAAATGACATATTGAATCACCTTAAAGATTGTCGCATAGTGTATGTCAATTCAGTGTTCTATGTTAAAGTGGTATCAAGTTATTGTTATAAAAAAAGGATCGCGAAGCAATAATTACAATTAAACAATTAAACAAGATGAAAATATTAAACACATTACAAGAGAGGTCCACATATATAACGTGGTTCACTCAAGATGGGTTACGTCCACACTGAAATTTCCATACCTTTATTATCATTTCGTCCAAGGAAATGAAGGGATACAACCTACAGCAACCTCGTTGCACTTCCTCTTCTCTCACAATCACAAATATTTTTTTACAGTACTACAATACAATACTTAGTTGTATTACAATGCTTTACTTTTATAGGGGAATTACCATGGGAAAATACTACGGGTCACCCAATACCATGGGTCCGCAAACTGTTGGCCAACAAACATCCCAAAAAATATTTCGGGGGCGCTACCTCTGAACACCCCAGTCGATGGATATGGGCCCCCCCGCACCCCCCATTTGGGACAAGTGTACATTAAAACTAGGGTACAAACACACCTGAATAATAACATCTCTGAATCTAGAAGATCATGCTCCACAACCAACAATCTCCCACTTTGAGACTGATCACAACAATCTCCCACTTTGAGACTGATCACAACAACTCCACTGATGTTGCACTTGTTGGACTATGCTCTGAACCTTGGACTTAGCAAAGTCTCATTTTCACCTTCATGCTTGAAGGCCAATAGAAACCAAGCAGGAGCTCAGTTTCTCTATGGTTACAACCTTTGTCAACATGTATATAGGATTCTGGCTAGTATGTATCTTTTCCAACTTCAACAGTTCATCTTCCAAAACATATCTTATGAAATGGCACTTGAGTTGTATATGTTTAGTCTTTGAATGAAAGGATGAGCTCTTTGCAAGATGAATGGCACTTTGGCTATCACTATACAAACTTCTATTATCATGCTTCTTACCTAATTCCTCCATGAACCTCTACAACCAAATCATCTCTTTACTAGCCTCTGTAACAGCAACATACTCTACTTTCATTGTTGAAAGTTCGACAACATTTTGTAGTTTTGAAATCCAGCTTACTATTGTTCCACCTACAGTAAAAACATACCTTATGGTGCTCCTCCTGCTATAATTATCACCTGCCATATTTGCATCAACATATCCTTGTAGAACATTGTTTGAACCTCTAAGACATAATGCATGAGAAGTGGTACCTCTCAAATACCTGATAATCCACTGTGCACTCGTCCACTGCTCTTTACCTGTATTGTTCATATACCTACTCACAACTCCCACTGCATGTGCAATATCTGGTGTTGTGCACACCATGTCATACATCAAGCTTCCAAATGCTATTGAATAGGGAATCTTGAACATGTATTTTATCTATTCATGTGTCTTGGGACACATCTCCTTACTTAGTTTTAAATGGTTGGATAAAGGTGTACTAACCGGTTTTGCATTCTACATTCTAAACCTCTCCAACACCTTTTCTATGTACTCACCTTGAGACAATGTCGAATTACAGTTTTTCATATCTCTTGTTATTCTCATGCCAAGGATTTACTTTGCAGCACCCAAATCCTTCATTGCAAATGATTTAGCTAGTTTCATTTTGAGCACATTTAGATCATGTATGTTAGACCTTGCAACAAGCATGTCATCCACATACTATAACAATATAATATATTTCCATTATCTAGCCTCTTGAAATAAACATAGTGGTCAGAATGACATCTACTATAACCATGTTATGTCATAAACTTATCAAATTTTAAATACCATTTCCTTGGAGCTTGCTTTAGGCCATACAAACTCTTCTTCAACCTGCAAACCAAGTTGTCTTTCCCTTTGACCTCATACCCTTGTGGTTGTTGCATATAAACATCTTCCTCTAAATCCCCATGAAGGAAGGTAGATTTTACATCTAACTGTTCAAGATGCAAATCTTGTACTACCACTAGACTTAAAATAGTCCTAATTGAAGTCATTTTAACAATAGGAGAAAATATTTCATCAACGTCTATACCTTTCTTTTGTGCAAACCCCTTTACAACAAGTCTATCCTTGTACCGCTTCTTGCCTCCATCTTCTTCCTTCAACCTGTAAACCCATTTATTTTTCAATGCTCTTTTTTCTGCAGGAAACGCATCCAAATACCAAGTGTGGTTTCTTACCAATGATTCCATCTCCTCATTCATGCCTTTCTCCCACTTCTTTCTAGTTCCTACCTACATTGCCTCTTCATAACATTCTGGTTCACCAAAATCAGTAATCAATAAATAATACAGTGAAGGAGAGAATCATTCACGAGGTCTACTTAACCTAGTAGATCTTCTCACATTTACAGGAGTTTGAGGTACCTGTTGTTGCTCTTGATTTTCTGGTCCCTTTGGAACTTCATTTTCTTTGATCTCATCAAGCACTGTGTACTCTATGTTTTCATTTTCCTCCAATTTCTTTCCCTGCAACTAATATTTGTATGTAACATTATCATTGAATACTACATCTCTACTCCGAATGATTTTGTGATTTTCATAATCTCACAAGCGATAACCAAAATCATCAACCCCGTATAAAATAAAGGTACATTTCCTGGATTTAGCCTCAAGATTTATTCTATTTTCTTTATCAATATGGACAAATGCTTCACATCCAAAAGTTTTTAGAAATGAGTAGTTTATCGTTTTACCTATCCATGCCTCCTCTGGAATTCCACCATCCAAACAAAACGCTTGATGGCCCTCTGTTTTTTAAGTAAAAAACAATATCTACATCATCAGCCCAAAACTGTAAGGGAAACCATGCATGCATTCCCATACATCTTGCATGCTCCATGATAGTTTCGTTCATCCTTTCTAACACAATTTTTTCTTGTGGTGTTACAAGGACTGTCTTCTCTCTATGAATCCCATTGTATGAACAGTAACTATCAAAATCCTTGTTGTAGTATTCACCTCCATTATCATATCTGAGACATTTCATTTTTGTCATGTCCCATATTTGTAATATCCCTGATGCAGATATTCAACTGTTTTCTACACTAGGGCTTGCTTAAGCCTCCCGATTTACAATAATACTAAAATTAAACTTGCATGCAAAGTGTCGGGCAAATAGCCCTATTTTATAGCTAACAAGGGCAGATAATTTTATGATGATAAATCAACACTTACCACTGATAATCCGGATGATAATGCTCCAGAGAGAATACGCTTGCATCAATAACTGATCTGGTAAAGAACTAGTGCTCCTTGCCTCCGGTGATACCCCAGCAACATGAACCGTCAATCAGCTAAAGATGATGTTTTCAGTGAAGGAAGTGTCTGATGCAGATGAGAATCTGCAAGAGTGGTAGTGTTCCCGCGCCAGAGAGATTGCCTGAAGCATGCAGAAGTTCTGAGCTCACTAAGCAGGCTAGCGAATTGAATTAAAGGTTTAACTGCTCACACCCCCAGCTCCACAAAACTAATGATAACTGCTCCGGGTGAGCAAACTGAAAGCTGATAATCACCTGGTACTGAAGGATGATATTGATGATGAGAATGGTGCCAGTATTCTGAAGATAAATGGAGATTTGAGGACCCAACAAATGCTTTGGGGTTTTCCAGCTAAAAACCCCCCTACGGCTGCACACGTGTCCCTGCAAACAATCTTTTGATAGGTACCGGATAGTTGTAACTGGATGAATAAGTTGAAGAGTGAATGGTGAACCTGGATGTTCTACCCTGAATGAGACTAGGGAAGATATTTCACTTCCGAAACCTAGCTAGATGAAGATGTTATCTTGAACCCCAACTGCCATGGCTGCACGCTGTGCTGCTACTCAAGAAGCTCCAGATCAATAATAATCATAAGTGTTCTCTCCATTCACTTTATCTTTCTTTTATAACTTTCAACTGTGAATAACCTAACTTTTGACCTAATTAGGTTATTTTAACTTCTACTTTGCAGTTGACTTGCATGCCTATGCATGGAGACTCAATCAGGTGCATGCATCATAAAATAATGCTCAGATGTCATGCATGCAGGTGGCCTTTGGCTCTGGTGGCCCTCTTCTACCCAATGATGATATAATATTGATGCCCTAGATCTTCTGTATATGGCATCAGTCTTCAGTTGACTCCCTGACTGTCAATACCCGCTTGAACCTACAGGAATCACATAGGTTAGAGGGTCGGTCCTCAATGCCTAAGCAGAAGAGGACATTACAATCCTCCCTACTCGAATTTTCTTCTCCTCAAGCAACTATAAAGTTGGGTGCTGTAATACCTGTTCTACCTCCCAAGTGGCCTCCACTATAGGCAGATCTTTCCATTAAACCAAGTAGTCTCTGATGATTATGTTCCTCAATTATCGCTCTCGCACCTCTAGGATGCGCTCCAGAATCAGAATCAATTGCCCCTTATCATCAAGGGGGGCGCAGATCTCAAATCCCCTATTTGGAGGTTGACCTGTTGGACGGTCTCCGAATACTGTTAGATGTTGTGTGGCCTTATCTAGTGGTTTCCTGAAGGTAACAAAACACTTTCCTGCCCACTCAATATCTCCCTGTCAGAGTACTGCCTCCATCCTGTGTTTTGTCACTGTTGTGGGAGGGTAGGTATTCATCCCTCTCAATACTACCTTCTATCCCTCTGCTCCTGTGAACTCCATCTCCATGGTCTGGTAGTTTTTGGAATACTTCCCTAGGGAATACATCCACTGAACTCCTAATACCACCTTCATGTCAAGTACATCCATCACGTAGAATGTCTCTATCACTATATAATTCCCAAGTGTTATTGTTAATTGAGGAATCCTCTGACTACACTCCATGGTGTGACTTGCTGCAGCTACTGAAAACCCAACAAAACTCTCAGTCTAAATGTCTCTCATTTTAACTGATGTAGCATCAATAAAGTTGTGGGATGCCCTACCATCTATCAGCACTCCCACTCTATGGCCATGTACAGTACCTCTGATCCAGAGAGTGTGGAATCTAGGAACCCCTGTCATGGTAGCAATGGTACCTCCTAAGGGAGGCCACTCCTTAACTCTCTCTGGTGTCTCTCTCTGCTCCTAATCCTGATAATCATCATCCTTCCCATTGTCGGAATAGGCCTCTATGTAGTAAGCCTTTCCCTTCCCTGAACATCTGTGACCTAGTACCCATGGTTCCTAGTAAGTGAAACACAACTTTTTTCTTCTAACGTCCTGTTGGGTATCATTGTCCATCCATTCTTTCTTGGGCCATTCTTTCTGGATGGTTTTCCTCTCTTCATCTTCAATAGGGGAATTGGTTTTGGGAGGAATCCTAATTTTGGGTACTGCATCATGTAAATCTCTAGTCCGTCTGATGGCATCTGCTAGGGTGGTGGGCCTATAAGGGTTCAGTGAGAGCCTCAGTGAACAACATAATCAACCTACTCTCTAATATATCTGTCACCATGACTGCTATCCTCTGAAACTATGAAATAAATGTATCTGCACTGCCTGTCTACTTGAGTTGTGCCAGCTCTCTAAAGTGTACCTCAGGATCCTTCCGATCAAACCACTCAATGAGCCTCTATGTAAAATATGGATAGGATGTGATGGTGTTGTGACCCAGTGTCACTAACCTTTGGTACCACCACTCATGTGCTTTTCCATCCAAATGCAAAGTAGCCAATTTAATGGCATCTATCTAAATCATGGGGTTGAGCTGGAAGTATGTATCCAACTTCTGCACCCAATTTCGGGCTGGGCCACCCTGGGTGCCCTCAAGGGTAGGGATAGTCAGTTTCCCTATGATGCAATGTAACTCATATTTTTGGGTGAATGGCCTATTGTAAGCTTTGGGTTTGTTCTTACTTTTAAAGTGGTAGAAGTCAATGAAGGTCATGTCTGAATGGAAGTCCTCTCCTAAAGCTCTATATTCTCTCAAATATGCACTCATGGATTCTTCTGGTTTTGCTTGTGCTAGAGGCACCGCGGCTGGAATATCTAAGAATTGAGGCATGGTGGGTTGGAAAGGCTTGTATATATGGGTATGGCTCTGCATGTTGGTATGTAAGTACTCCCTACTACTACTGGTGGATACCCTATCACTGCTGGGAAATAAGGGACTATGTGGGGTGGGCCCATTTTTCTCAGTCATTTGCCTGAAGGTGCTCATCATTTATTTTTTCCTAGTAGTGAGTTCCTTTATGGCTGATATAAGACTATTGAAAGTTGTTTTATCATCCTCGACCCTTGTTTCTTTTCCTTTTCCAAACTGATACTCTTTGTTTCCCAAATCTATGTCCTCTAACTCCTCTTCTCTATCTCTACACCTCTGTCTCTTGTAAGTAATGTTGTAAGGGTCTTCTAAATTCATTTATAATTTTGCATGCCCACAGCTGGCAAGGAAAATAACTTTGATTCCACTGTAATATCCTTGATGCGGATATTCAACTATTTTCTACACTAGGCCTTGCTTAAGCCTCCCGATTTACAATAATATTGAAAATAAACTTGCATTCAAAGTGTCGGGAAAATGGCCCTATTTTATAGATAACTAGGGAAGAGAATTGTATGATGATAGATCAAAACTTACCACTGATAATGCTCCAGAGAGAATACACTTGCATCAAGAACTGAACTGGTGAAGAACTGGTGCTCCTTGCCTCCGGTGATACCCTAGCAGCATGAACCCTCAATCAGCTAAAGATTACATTTTCAGTGAAGGAAGTGTCTGATGCAGATGAGAATTTGCAGGAGTGGTAATATTCCTGTACCATAGAGATTGACTGAAGCATGCAGAAGTTCTGAGCTCACTAAGCAAGCTAGTGAACTGAATTGAAGGTTTAACTGCTCACGCCCTCAGCTCCACAAAACTGATGAGAACTGCTCCAGGTGAGCAGACTGGAAGCTGATAATCACCTGGTACTGAAGGATGATACTTATGATGAGAATGGTGCCAGTATTTTGAAGATAAATGGATATCTGAGGACCCAGTGAATGCTTTGGGGTTTTTCAACTAAAAACCCCCCTACGGCTACACACGTGTCCCTACAAACAATATTCTAATAGGTACTGGATAGTTTTAACTGGATGAATAAGTTGAAGAGTGGATGGTGAACCTGGATGGTCTACCCTGAATGAGACTAGGGCAGATATTTCACTGTCAAAACCTCATTAGCTGAAGAACCCGTCTTCAACCCCAACTGTCGTGGCCACACGTTTTGCTACTACTCAAGAAGCTCCAAATCAATAATAATCATAGGTGCCCTCTCCATTCACTTTATATTTATTTTATAACTTTCAACTTTGAATAACCTAACTTTTGACCTAATTAGGTCACTTTAACTTCTAATTTGCAGTTGACTTGCATGCATGCACATGGAGACTCAATCGGGTGCATGCATCATAAAATAATGCTCAAATGTCATGCATGCAAGTGCCCTTTGGCTCTGGTGTCCCTCTTCTACCCAATGATGATATAATATTAATGCCCTAGATCTTCTGTATATGGCATCAGTCTTCAGTTGATTCCCTCACTGTTAGTACCCGCTCGAACCTATAGGAATCACATAGGTTAGCGGGTCGGTCCTCAATGCCTAATCAAAAGAGGACATTACAATATTCAACCAAAGCTTTCCACTTCTTAAAAGTATCAAACACTTTATATTTATGTCTAACGCAATAAACCCAAGTTTTTCTAGTTGCATCATCAATAAAAGTAACATAATAACATGAGATACCAAGAGATTGTATCTGAGCCGGTCCCCATACATCTGTGTGCATAAGCTCTAAATCTTTACTCTTGTTATGTTTCCCAACCCTGAGAAATATAACTCTCTTATGTTTTCCATAAACACAGTTCTCACATAATTCTAAACTTACCTGCTTCAGATATGGAAGCAATTTCCTTGAGTGAAGAATCTGCATCCCCTTCTCACTCATGTGGCTAAGCCTATGATGCTACAACACTGCACCTATTTATGTGGAAGCTACATATATGGAATAATCAGTATTGTCAAGACATAAATACAACGTACCTATCCTATATCCTTTTTCTATTACCAGTGCTCCTTTAGTGATCTTCCACCACGTTTTTCCAAAAATAGACAAACAACCACTATCTCCCAACTTCCCTGTTGAGATCAGATTTCTTTTCATAGTAGGAATATGCCTTACATATTTTAGCAACCATTCATTTCCATTATTTAACTTAATCTGTACCTTACCCACTCCAGCAATTTTACATGGTTCATCATCCTCCAATAAAACATGTCCAAAATCACTTGGAACGTAATCATGAAAAAAATTCCTATGGGGTGTAGCATGACATGAAACCCCTCAATATACTACCCAGTAATCACTAGTATTATCTAATGTAAGAATCAAAGCATCTTGTAACACTTCACCTGCTACATTTGATTCCATAATAGTCTCTTGTTTCCCATCTCCTTTCTTCTTTGGAGCTTTGTAATCTTTCTTCAAATTCCCTCTTACCACAGTTCCAACACTCTATCTTTCCAAATCCTCTCTCCCTTTTTCTTCCCATGCTCTCCATGGTCAATGCATTACCTAATGTCTCACCTGTGATTTTTCTTCTCATTTCCTCTCTAAGAATAATACCAACAACATCATCAAATTTAAGAGTGTTTGAACTAGGGACAGAGTTACTTACATCCATGACCAATCCATTCTGGATTTAGGGAAATGAGCATAGGATTAGAATATCCCTAACCTCCTCATCAAAGTTCACTTTTACAGAAATTAGCTGACTAATAATCATATTAAGCTCATTTAAATGGTCATCAACAAATGCACCTTCTGAAATCTTCATATTAAATAAATGCTTCATTAAAACTTACTTGTTGGAAGTCATGGGTTTTTCATAGAGCTTAGTCAATCTGCTCATCACACCCTCTGTTATAATTTCTTTCAAAATATTGAAAGTCGTCGATGAATCTAGGCACGACTGTATTGTTCCTAGTGCCTTTCTCTCAAGAACCTCCCATTCTTCGTCCTTCATAGTGGATAAATATTTTTTTTTTCACCGAATGGTATATCCTTCTAGTACAAATAGTCCTCCATTTGCATCTTCCATAACTAGTAGTTTTGGCCGTTAAATTTCTCAACCCTAAAATTTCCTTCTTCTGCCATTGCTCCCACTTGAACCAGGAACCATTTTTTCCCGTGAGTTTACCATCCAAATAGACCTTTTGGCTCTGATACCAATTGTTAGAAAAACAAGATCATGGAGAAATAACAATTAAACAATTAAACAATATGCAAATATTAAAGACATTACAAGAGAGACACGAATACAACGTCGTTCACCCAATATGGGCTACGTCCACACATAAATTGTTGGTTGTTTATTATTATTTCGTCCAGCGAAATGAAGGGATACAACCTACAACAACCCCTCTACACTTCCTCTTCTCTCACTCACAGTTTCTCTCTGACAATCACAGGTATTGTTTTACAATACTGCAATACAATACTTAACCGTATTACAATGCTTTCCTTTTATTGGGGAATTACCATGGGAAAATACTACGGGTCACCCAATACCATGGGTCCACAAAATCTTGGCCAGCAAACATCCCAAAAAAATCTTTCAGGGGCATTGTCCCTGCACTCCCCAACTAGGACGAGTGTACAGTAAAACTAGGGTACAAACACAGTTGAACAATAACATCTTTGAATCTGGAAGATCAAGCTCCACAACCAATAGTTATTACAAAGTTAAATGATGGATGGAGATATGTTTGGCCTCCGGAGAATTCAATGACACACATCAAGGAATATTTTATTTTGAAAGATGTGACAAGATGTGTGAAATCACATTAATGAATATGTATTCAGTAAGCGACAAAAATCATTTGTAGTTAGTTAGACATAGATTTGTTGAAAACCAACTACGACATGACACAAAATCTAGCGCAGTAGAAATGATTGGAAGATGAATTGAGATGCATGAAGCCAAGGGGATTCTAATACTTCGGAGTGTTAAAGATAGTGCAACTACAAAATACATTCTCTGAATGGAACCCTAGTCAATTAACTAGTGTTCATGCTCAGTTAACAACCCATAGTAAGTCCCTAGTAGGTACCCTAGGTCCCCCAATAGTATACCAGTGTTCTTGGTCTGGGACCAAACGGGTTGATGCCATGGAAAAGTCCCTAGCATGTAGCTAGGGCCCCTATCTATTTCTAGGGTATTCTAGTCAGGGACTAGACAGTTCTTGATCATAATGAACAAGCAAATCTTGTAGGCTAAAACAAAGACATCATGGTCTAAGACTAGACAGATTATTGGTTAGGAACAAGTAGGTCCTACAGGTAGTGTCTTAGTTAGTTAACAAGGAGGATCTTGGTCAAGTAACCAAGATTATGATGTGTGATGTCCCCCTCTCCTAAATGGTTATCTAGGTTGTCTCTTCAATGGATTGGCCACCCATTGATGATTTCATTAGCACTTGACCTTTAGGACCAGTCAGGAGAACTAAAGGATTACACCATCTAGTTTGGATCTTCCTTATATGGTGATAATAAAACTTCCAATTATTGTATGGAACACATGTGGACCACATACCTTGAGAGAGAAATATAAGACTTTTGTTGCTTTTCCTTATAGGTAAAAGGGTTTTTCTCCCACCTTGTTGGTACACCTTAGTCTTATGGATAAAAGGGTTGTTCTCCCACTTTATTGTGACACCTCTTGTTGTCTTGTGGTTTTCCTTGTGTTGACCCATTGTTGGTCCTTGTGCGAGTTCCCCCTCTTGAGTGTGGTACCTTGACCCTTCTCTTATGATGACTTAACTTTGTTGTTAAATTTGGAAACACTCCTTAATGTATGATGTCTTGACCTTGGCACCCTATCCTAAGTCAACATAATCTTATTTTATATTTTGTTTTGGTAAAACTCCTAAAATCTAGGAAATCTTGATTACCCCTAAATATTTTTAAGGGTCGGAAGAATGATCCTTAGAATACTTTTCAAGGTTATAAATTCAAGCCCTAGCTTTCCTTTTGTGGGTGTCTTGTGAAGAAAATTTGACAAATCATGTTGATGCCATGGAAGATTTCCTAGCATGAGGTTAGGCCCCCTATCTATCTATGGGGTATTTTTGTCAGGGACTAGATAGTTCTTGATCATAAGGACCAAGCAAATCTTGCAGGCTGAAACAGAGACATCATGGTCTAAGACCAGGCATATTATTGGTCTAGAACCAAGTAGGTCCTGCAGGTAGAGTATTGATCAGTTAACCAAGAGGATCTTAGTCAGTTAACCAAGACGATGATGTGTGATGTACTCCTCTCCTAAATGGTTAATCTAGGTTGTTTATTCAAGGGGTTGGATACCCCTTGATGATGTCACTAGCGCTTGACCTTTAGCACTAGTTGGGAGGACTAAAGGATTACACGATCCAGTTTGGAACTTCCTTATATGGTGATGATAAAACTTCCAATTATTGTATGAAACACATGTGGAACACATACCTTGAGAGATAAATATAATATTTTGGTTTCTTCTCCTTGTAGGTAAAAGGGTTGTTCTCCCAACTTGATGGCACACCTTGGTCTTATGGGTAAAAGGGTCGTTCTCCCACTTTATTGTGACACCTCTTATTGTATTGTGTTTTTCCTTGTGTTGACCCCTTGTTGGTCCTTGTGCTAGTGCCCCATCTTGATTGTGGTACCTTGACCCTTCTATTATGACGACTTAACTTTATTATTAAATTTGGAAACCCTCCTTAATGTATGACTCTTGACCTTGGTACCGTATCCTATGTCAACATAAAATTATTTTATGTTTTGTTTTGGTAACACTCCTAAAAGATAGGACATCTTGAGTAACCCTAAATATTTTGAAGGGTTAAAAGGATGATCCTTCTATAATACTTTTCAAAGTTATAAATTCAAGCCCTATCTTTATTTTTGTGGGTGTCTTGTGAAGAAAATTGGAGATTTGTTTTCTTATGACTATTCTAGGGTTTTATTTAGCCGAGTCAAAGTGACATCAAGGGTTTTGATGCTAGGTTATTGTTTCCTTGACTTATGAGTGCCAATATCTAGTTAGAGTCTCCATCTTCATGTTGTATGGTTTCGTTGATCCATCTAAGCCTGTAAAGGGGTACGAATGTCTTATTTTAGGAGGCAAAAACATGTTCTATTTGTTTACTTCCGGCCACCACCTGTTTTGAGGGTATTATAGACATTCTAGGGCTGCCTGGAATTGTATGTGTCAATTGAGTCAGTGTTTGTGTTGTTAGATACTTCCTAGGGGTGAGCACTACTATTTTGGGTGAGGTTGGTATTAGAATTATTGTGCCATTATATATTCAGGAAATGAGTGCAATTAGATTGAATTATTATGCAGTGTAAAGGAATCAATAGTACACACTAAACAAAACAAATCTCATAGAAAATAGACAAGTATTTCTGAGTATAATTACAATATAAACTTCATTAATCCCAGCAGTATACAATAGTATTACAAATAATGGAATTTGAATCATGTGGATAGGATTCGAATCCACTAACTCAATATGATTGCATGGCTAACTAGAAGTGTCTAAATAACTATCAGAGCTAACTACCTAAGCTCCAATTGTCTAACCCAGACTCTCAATCAGTTATAATCAGTTAAACTAGTCTAATTGAGGTGGTAGGTGAGAAGTAGGTGAGAATAGGCACCTATCCACATGCAACCATGCAATACTGGCGCTAATTGAACTGGAGGAAATCTAACTGAATGTAACTGAAGCATAACTAATATTGACTAGTCACCAACTGCCAACAATTGACTCCTAAATTGGAACAGATTGGTCTAGAAGGCTCATAGACTTATGCATGAATGTGCAATCAGTTACAGCTAGCCTCAATCTATGTTCCCCACACTCTGGTGACTTGTATATGTGACCCCATTAGGCCAAGTGGACCCAATGGTACTAGTGGACCCAATAATAACTAAATGAATCCTAAGTTAGGAAAATATAATCTAATAGACTAGTTTGGACAAGGGAGGATTATAAATCCTAACAATTGTGCCATTATATCTTCAGGCAATAGTGCAGATAGATTGAATTATTATGCAGTGTAAATGAATGAATAATACACAATGAACAAAACAAATCTCATAGAAAACATACAAGTATTGCTCAGTATAATTAGAGTATAAAGTTCATTAATCCCAGTAGTATACAACAATGTTACAAATAATGGAATTCAAATCATGTTGATAGGATTCAAATCCACCAGCTCAATCTGAATGCATGGCTAACTAGAAGTGTCTAAATCCCTATAGGAGCTAACTAGCTAAGATCCAGTTGTCTAATCCAATCTCTCAATCAGTTATAATCAGTTAAACTAGTCTAACTGAGGTGGTAGGTGAGAAGTAGGTGAGAATAACTGCCTATCCACATGCATCCATGCAAGACTGGCGCTAACTGAATTGGAGAACATCTAACTGAATGTAATTGAAGCATAACTAAGCTTGACTAGTCACCAACTTCTAACAACTGAAGAAGGTTAGTGCCAGCACTCCTAGTGACTCCTAAATTGTAGGGATTGGTCCAGGAGGTCCATGAATGTGCAATCATTTGTCGTTAGCCTCAATATGTGTTCCCCACAATATAGTGACTGGTATATGTGACCCCATTAAGAAAAGTGGACCCAATGGTACTAGTGGACTCAATAATAACTCAATGAATCTTAGGCAAATATAATATAATAGACCAATTTGGAGAAGGGAGGATAATAAATCCTAACACCCCCCCATAATTATAACTTGGACAACTACGGGCCCTAGAAACAAGGTCAAAAGTCACCCATATACAAATATAAAAGAATTAAAAAATGTTTCTTAATAAACCAAGGAAATAGGGAAAACCTCATGGGAAAAACCCTCCCTCAAGATAAGCAAGAACAAGAAATACAAGTTTTGAATAAAAACTTTGTGAAAATTTTGCTACAATTTGCAGCACTATGCAGCAGCAAATGTAGTATATTTTGTGCAGCAGCATCCTGAGACTATGCATGTGAACCTATGAATCCAAACTAAGTCATTATGTGTGGAGGAATATTCCTCTCTGGAAGAAGAATAAAATGCTAAACTGAATAAGAAATATAGACAGCTGCAAGATGAAAACTGGACCCATGTAGAGCAGCTGAAATCAACTGATGAGAAAGAAAAAGTTCTTGAGAATTTGAACCATGTGAGGAACACCCAAGAAACTGATATCTTGTATCCTTGAACATCAAACCAAGTGAGTTATAATAATCTCCAAGTGTTAGGAGCAAGTGTCGAGGTGAATGCAAAATGTCTCCATCTTTACTAGTTCTATGAGGAGATGAGCATGTGATCAAATACAAAGGTAGAGAAGCCCTGGGACTGTGGAGAGTGAATGATTGAGATCCATAATCTTATATAACTTCATAAATAACAAATGGTTCAAAAAATATAATAGCATCAAACTCATAAGAGGAAACTAACATCAAATCCCCAGCTGTAAGTTTGAAGAAGACTTGCGGTACTTGATTCTTCACACCAAAATTGATGAGAACAACTATAAGCATTACTGAAAGATATTGAAACTTAAAACCAGAAACAAATAAGATCATATTAGATCCAAATAATTTAATATCATATCCAATAGTGTGGAGCAAATCCAAGTGCTTCACCGAGATGGTAGATGCACAATTTTCTCCTTCTTCAAAACTCTGAGTATTGGTGCATGCAATCATGTAGGAATTTGCTGGAAGCTCTAGATCAATAAGAGTGAATGGAACACTCCTAAAATATGATATTATTTCAAAATATCCAAATATTCATAAAATATAATATCATCAAACTCATAAAGGATACTGACATCAAATCACCAACAACAATTTTGAAAGAGACTTGCGGTGCTTGATTTTTCACACCAAAATTGATGAGAGCTGCTACAAGCACAACTAAAAGCTCTTGAAACTTAAAAATTGAACTAAATAATCTTGGATAATATTTAAATAATATCATATCATATCCAAATAATTTCATATCAGATCCAAGAGTGTGCTCCACCGAGATGGTAGATGCACAATTTTCTCCTTCTTCAAAATTCTGAGTTTTGGTGCATGCAATCATGTAGGAATTTGTTGGAAGATCAAGATCAAGGAGAGTGAATGGATCACTCCTAAAATATGATATTATTTCCAAAATATCCAAATATCCATAAAATATAATATCAGCAAAGTCATAAAAGAATACTGACATCAAATCACCAACATCAATTTCGAAGGAGAATTGCGGTACTTGATTTTTCACACCAAGATTGATGAGAACAGCTAGAAGCATGATTGGAGCCTCTTGAACCTTAAAAATTTAACCAAATAAGATCATATCAGATCCAAATATTTTCATATTGGATCCAATATTTTGGAACAAATCCCAAGTGCTCCACCAAGATGGTAGATGTGCAATTTTCTCCCTCTTCAAAACTCTGAGTATTGGTGCATGCAATCATGTAGGAATTTGCTGGAAGCTCTAGATCAATGAGAGTGAATGGATCACTCCTAAAATATGATATTATTTCCAAAAAAATCCAAATTATTATTTTTCTGCACACCAGCAACATCATTAGAGAGAGAGAAATCAAATTCCTCTTCATTTCCTGAAACAATCACTCGTAAACTATGCACAGAATTTAAAATAGAAGAATCACTGGAGAATGTTGCATAGAATGGAAGGAGATTTTTTCTTCTTCTAGATCAGCCATATGATAAGATGAGATATCATAGATCTCATAAACTTCTGGAGCAGCGGGAGGAGGTGTCACTCCAAGGAGACTTTCTTCAATTCGAATTGACTATGTAGAAGATTATGTTTATTCTTCATCTTGAACAACTTCATTAGAGAGAGTAGAGGTCAAGGAAGTGCAATCTTGGAGAAAAGGTCAGACATATTATTCCAAAATATCTATCATCGTCATTTATCCAATAATTCTCATCTTCATAATAGTCTTTACCAAGTCCAATAGATACCTCATATAGACCTTGTCTCTTTAGATATGAAACCATCTTCAATTTCCATTCTGAATATCTTGTGCATGGAGTAAGAAGAGGAACTGATAATATCAAATACATATGAAGTTGTACCTGCAAAATATCACTGGAAAACCAAAAATAATTTACATTATGTCAGAATCAAGCCTTCCCTCTCGATGTGTACACATTTTTAGGGTCTGTCATGCCCTCACCACCACTCTGAATGAATCCAGAGTTAGCAAGGCACTCTTTGAAGGACTTCTATGGAAAACTGACTGCTTCTGGTGTACAATGGAGAGTAGACAGACTTGAAGCTTTCCTGAGGAGGATCTAATTCCATATTAGAATTATTGTTCCATTAGATATTTGGGCAATGAGTGAAATTAGATTGAATTATTATGAAGTGTAAAGGAATGAATAATACAAACTGAACAAAACAAATCTCACAAGAAACAGACAAGTATTGCTTAGTATAATTACAGTATAAACTTCATTAATGCCAGCAGTATACAATAGTGTTACAAATAATGGAATTCAAATCATGTGGATAGGATTTGAATCCACCAACTCTGTAATACTCCAAAAAAAAAATCACTAAAAATTTAAAAAATTTCTGTGTGACATTAAATGCTAAATCGTAGCCTAAGAATGTTAGTTTAATAGTTATCTTTAGGTAGGTTTTTAGTTAAGACAATAAGAGAATCTTTAACAGCTAACATACTTGTCTAAATGTAACTAAAACACATTAGCTACTAACCGCAATCAATCAAATGTTGATTTCTATTAGTGTTGAAAGTTAAAAACAGTTAGAGTCTTAAAGAACTCACATTAGAGGAAATTTGAACTCAAAATGGGCCTTTTAACTGTAATTCAAATTCCATGTCATCATGTGTTAGCCAATGAAATTTCTTTAAATTTGAAATACCATATAGGTCTTAAAGACTTTTTTAGTATAAATTTGGGGATAGGTATCATAAAAAAAACTACTTTTTTTGTTCGTATTTTCGACATATCTCCCCGTGTGTTTACTCAAATTTCGATCGGGAGAGCCCGTTGGATGCAGAATTAAATTCCACATCCAACGAGTACCCACTTGGCATACTTTTGATCAACCCCACTACCCCAAAAACAAGAAATACCTCAAAAAATGCAATGATGATGCATCATGTTTTTTCAGGTATTTCTTGTTTTTGGGGTAGTGGGGTCGATCAAAAGTATGCCGAGTGGATACTCGTTGGATGCAGAACTTAATTCTGCATCCAACGAGCTCTCCCGATCAAAATTTGAGTAAAAACATGGGGATATATGTTGAAAATACAAACAAAAAAGTAGTTGTTTTCTTTTCTTCCTCCAAAATTAATAAATATTATTTTATTATTTTAATTATTATTTTATTAATTTTTTTTAAGCGGCCCATTTTGAGTTGAAATTTCCTCTAATGGCTCAATTGTTTAATTACTAGTATGTGCATGACTCTTATATTTGTTTTTCTTGTCTTATTAAGGGGATTCGATATTGGGCCTGAGGCTTACTTAGATTTTTATAAAAGCTAATGCAGATTCGTAATTTGTACAGGATTACAGGTAAGCTTAAATCCAGATTTTGAAGTATGAATTTTAAGGTTTTCAAGACTAAAGAGTAAGTTATGCAGGAAACTTTGATTTCTAAACAATTTCTTCCTAGAATTTGCGATGGTTGAGGACCTATAGACTGAATGTCCAAACTTAATTTTCCTGGTTTGCAAATACTTGCCATTGATTTTACAATTTAAAAGTCCGCTCAATCAACGACCTGATTATAATTCCGATCGGTTTAGGATTAATAATTTTACTACTCAACCCTAACTTTTTCTTAAGTCTTCCAAAAATTCATCACCATTTTGTTATTCTAGTAAATAGATAAATAAATCTAATTACTCATATAAAATGTGATGCATAACATATGTATCAAGACAAGTTTATATAACTAAACATAATTGATGAATATCAATAAACTAACCTAGTGTAATTGATGTATGAACAAAACATTTCAAATCTATCTATAACCCAAATATGCATTCTTACAGACTATTCCTAAAACCAAAACTATAGCATGCATAAAACATTTGGCTTAAGTACTAACACCAAATAATAGCATTTCTTTCCAAATGTTTACAGGGTTAAAGTGCAGGATCAAACTATATCATAACCCAAAGTATTTCTATTTTAGTGGGTTCCACGTGGTAGTGGTTTGTTGGAGGAAGGGTTTGGTAATAAATACAAGCACAAGCACCAAAACAAAAATACCCTAATCACTATTCGACTCATTTTATCTTTTTATCTCTCTCACCAGGAGGAGTGGCCGGCATGCCTTCTCGATCTGTAACCACATCTTGGCAACCCTTTAATGGATTCGAAGCTCTGGATATCATCTATAACTGTGGGATTACATTAAATATGTGGTTCTTTTGTCTCCTCGCCAAATTTATCATTTCTCAATTGACTCGAAACGCAAAAAATATTCTTTTGAACTCAGTCGTAATACTTCCAGGTTAAAGACATGAGCTTTCAACACTCTTTTCAGAGATCTCTATGTAATGACAAGAAGGTAAGGTTCGATGCCCCATCTCAATGATGATTTAAATATATAAATATATTATTTCTTTCCTCAAAATAAAACTGAGGCTAGAAACTCAATAAAATAATGCATATCACTTGTCTGCAGGTGAAAGGCTTTGTGCACTCAAGGGTCGACTAGTGAAGGTGTATATCAAGAAAGTGAAGGGTGGGAACTTTACAGGCTCGGTAAGCCTTGATTCTACCCTTGGAGTGCCTATCGTTTTTGGGTTTGTAGTGAAAGAAGTCAAGATGCTTACAGTCGCTTACATGCCTATTGTGGTGTTTGTTTTTTTCTATTTTAGATGATGGATATTTTCAATTGTTAAGGTGGAGGAGGCCGTATGGCTATTTCTGTTTATAACCTTTGAGGTTTTCTCTAGAAGAGTTACGACTCAAACATTATTACGATAGGGTAACATTATAGTTACTGTAATTTACTTGGCTTTGGAAGTTCCGGCCAATTTTGGATCTTTTGTGAAAACAGTTATGAAGATGTACTTGGTTTTTATTTTAAGGGTTAAAATCCCCAATAAAGATAGTTGGTAAAAAGACTGTGTTTTTAAAGAAAATCTATTGTTAAATAATGGTAGTTTTTTTTTTTTTGGCAGCCACGAAGTGAAAATTTAATGGTAATCATTCATGTTTTAATTCGAGGTTTGTAAACACGGTGTAATAAGCTTGTCTATAAAATTAAGTAGGTTTTGTTAAACAAAACTCAGTGGTACATAAATAGAAATACTTGGATTGCAAAAAAATAGATTGAGCTGAAGGTATATTTAAATATTGGTTCTGTTGGAGCAACTTGTCGCTAAGGAAAAAAAATAATCCTAGGGTTTTAGATTGAACTTAGACAAAAAAAAATTTAAAGGTTATTATTTTATAAATGTAAAACCAAACCAAATGATAACCTAGTTTTTTTGAAATAAAAGTTAACTTGGTTTGTTTATTTATTAGATAAAGGAAAAGTTAAACTTGATTTGCCATAAGCTTCTGAAATAAGTAAGAAGGTTTAAGCCTGCAGTTTTAGGGTTTTGATAATCAACTACATTTGTATCTCATATTACTGTTTTTATTTAATATTTCTCTACTTTTGATATTTATAATATTAAAAATTACTAGCATACTTTACCACTGTAAATAGTCTTAATGGTTTGTTGTAATATTTTATTTATTAGCTTACTTATCATTATTGTCTGTAAAGTATAGATTTTACTCTACTAAGCTTTCTTGATTGTTCTGTAGTAGTTTATAAATATATATATTTATTGCGCCGAGAGGCGCTCTACAGCCCAGTATGGGGGAGATCTTGTCACGTGATGTAACGTGATGTAACGTTACTAACATGTCGGCAAAAAATAATAGTGAAAGTGAATATTATGGGGGAGATCTTGTCACGTGATGTAACGTTACTAACATGTCGGCAAAAAATAATAGTGAAAGTGAATATTATGGGAGAGATTTTGTAACACGAAATAAAAAAAATATCACATTCGTAAAATTATTTTTATTAATAAAAGATAAATTTTCTAATAGGCCAAAATAAATATCCGCCACAAAAACAATCTAATATGGCGGAGATGTTGTGAGATTCTTCCTACCTAACAAAACAATAAAAGAGTAAAAATTTAATTATCCATAAAAAAAATATGTGAGTCAAGAAAAAAACACAAAATTGAATTATCCGCAAAACAATGTTGGCCTTGCACATGGTATTAAAACCATTTGCAAGGCCCTCCAAAACCATGTACAATAAAACCATGGGTTGTTTAGAATGCTTTGTACATGATTTTAAAACCATGTGTGGGGAAATTATGCAATGTTTGTTCATAAAAAAATAAAAAATAATAAAAAATAGTATATGTCAGCCATAAATAATATTAAGTATTAATAATAAAAATATTATATGTGGACCTTGAATAATAAAAAAATGTGTCTTTTTGTTTGAATCAAATCAATGGATACCTAAGAAGAGGTTTGCACCTGGAGAGATTTGATCCATCTCGGCGCTTGATAGAGCCTAGGATTTGGATCTACGCTGGTATGTTTAAGTCCTGGAGAAGGAAAATTAATGATGTGTTATGTTAAGAACAGTTACAAAATTGTGTAGAAAAAATTATTTTGTAAATTCTGAATAGTATTTTAAAAGTAAAATTATATATATATAAATGAGAAGGATTATAAAACTTAAGGATTTTTACTATCATTCCTAAACTAAACTAGCAGTAAAAGATTTCTAAATAAAACAGATTTCAAACTCATTTTAACTTGATATAATCATTCTTCTAAATCACCTATTGTACTAGAGTACTTCGTCTTAAGACGATTGGAAAAATACAGGAAGGTATTTCTTCAATTAATCAATTAAATCTAACCCTAGAACATTTATTCAAATAAACTTTATCAAGTAAACATATTAAAAAAAATCAGGTTTACACACTCTAATTTACAGAAACAATTTATCCAGTTATAACAGTAAATATAATCTTGAATTCATTCATTCCAGTACTTTCACTTGCATATTATAAAGAAAATAACACTTTGGAACCTGAGAACTTGTAAAGGAGACAAACAGCCTAAGAAGCTCGTTCCACCCAACCAATTCCTGAAGATAGCTTAGTTGCTTGTCTTAGGACTCCCGAGCCTGTCCACTGGTCCACCTGGTTGAAAGCACTGGGTGAGAGGATGGGATATAAAACCCCTGAAATTCCACAATATTATTCAATGGTAATACTTCTGCCTTCTGTAGTAAAGAACTCAGCTAATCAGCTGCACTAGTTATGAAAGACAACTTTCACACTCAAACCACTTCTGTCTTTCCCCTCCATCGAATCTCTTGTGCACATCTTTCACTTCATAAATTTCACAAGTAAATTGCCCCTGTTGAATTCTATGGGTAAAATATAAGAATGCCTAGGTATTTTGGTCAGTTTTTTACTTAATGAGCCACCTGCTCTTGTTCCACTTTCTTGGGGAACATGACCACAAAATTAGGGAAGTTACCCCCTGCAACAGCTAGAAGTGGTTGAGGATGATTCCATGTGTCAGTTTGCTCTCACCCCTGTCTATTCCACCTAGTGACCAGTAGACACTCATTCAACAACCTCCTTAATATGTTTGTCTGATCTTTTATTTATTAACTAATAAAATATTCAGTAAAATTAATTACAATCATCCTTAACCCCACTTGGTCAATAATCACAAACTTTACAATAAAAATAAAACATAATGTCTTCTTAAACATAAAATGTTATTGTAAGTTAGGGTATGTGACATACATCCCCCCTTAAGTCTAACATCGTCATCGATGTTACTTTATTCATCTTCCTCAGAGATGCCTTGGAACAGAATTGGATATGTTGCCCGCATATGACTCCCCAATTCCCAGTTTGCTTCTTCTGTACTAAGGTGATTCCATTGCACCTTAACCTTCCCAATGGTGCGATTCCAAAGCAAGATCTCCCTCTTGTCAAGGATACAATCCGGTTCCACCAGAAAATCTCCTTTGGGTTCCACCTGCACATCATTCCAATTTACAACATGAGTAGCATCATGTACATATGTTTTTAAAACAGAGATATGAAAAACATTATGAACTTTAAGATCTGGTGGTAAATCTAGTTGGGATGCCACCTGTCCAATTCTAGACAATATTTTGAAAGGGCCACAGTACCTGGGTGCTAAATTAGGACAGCTTCCTAACTTTAAAGAACTCTTTTTAGGTTTTATCTTTATGAAAACATGTTCTCCCACCTGGAACTCTTCCTGAGTTCGTTTAAGATCTGCTTGACTCTTATGTCTATCTTGTGCAACCTTCAAATTACCTTGTACCTGCTTCATGATTAATTCCATCTCCTTTAATAACTTAGGTCCTAGTACTAACCTGTCAATGGGGTTACTCCATGAGATGGGAGTATTGCAATTTCTACCATACAGAATTTCAAATGGGTTGTATTTTGTTGAAGCTTGGTAGTGGTTGTTACATGCAAACTCAACCAAGTGTAAGTAGTCCTCCCACTTACTTGGTTGTTCTCTAACATACATCCTTAGAATATCTTCTAATATTTGATTTACCCTTTCAATCTGTCCATCCATCTGCGGATGAAAAGATGTACTGAAATTTAAGATACTGTTTAAACCTTTAAATAAATATTTCCAAAAGTTTCCCATGAACTTAGGATCTCTGTCAGAAATTATAACTTTCGGTATTCCATGTAAAACGAAATATTTGTTTCATAAATATTTCAGCAATATTAGCAACCTTATGAGTGGTATTTACTGGTATAAAATGGGCTGCTTTACTGAGTTTATCAACGATTACCATTATCGAATCATTGTAATTCTAATTTCTAGGAAAACCTGTAGTAAAATCAAGGCTGATTATTTCCTATTTCTAGCTAGGGATTGGTAACGACTGTAATAAACTGGCTGGATGTTGATGTTCAGTCTTAACTTGTTGACATCCAAAACATCTAGCAATATATTTTGCCAACTCATTCTTCATATTTGGCCAAAAATAATCTTTCTCCAACATAGTTATTGTCTTTTGATAGCCTGGGTGTCCTGAGTAGGAAGTCTTATGTATTTCATTTAAAATAAGCAACTTAGTTTTAGGTATATTAGGTATATACAGCCTATTTTTATAAAGTATTAACCCTTTTTCATTTAGGTTGTAACCTATACTGAAACTTTCAATTACATTTTCTGCCACTTTACCTTGTAATTTCTAATAATTTTCATCCAATTTTACTCCTTCTTCGAGCTGATATTCTAAATCTATTTTATAAGTACTGATTGCTGCCACACAATTCAATCTTGCATTTCTACTCAAAGCATCAACTACTATATTTTGTTTTCCCTTGATAAGTTGGATCTCGAAATCATACTTGCTAAGGAAAGCTAGTCACCTAGCTTGCCTTGCGTTTAAATTTGGTTGATCCAACAGATACTTTAAACCCTTATTATCCGTCATTAACATAAATTTTCTTTCGATCAAGTGATGGCGCCACATCTTTAAAGCATGTATCACGACATCCAACTCTAAATTGTAAGTAGCGTAATTTTTCTCATGAATTTTAAGTTTCCTAGACTCGTATGCTATTACGTGTCCTTCTTGAGTTAAGACCCCACCAAGGCCATCGTTGCATGCATCAGTGCATACAACAAAGTCTTTGTTAGGATTGGCAATCCTCCAAATTGGCGTGATAGTTAATAATTCTTTTAATTTCTTAAAACTCTCTTTGCATTTTTTATTCCATTCAAATTTCTTCCCTTTCTTCTGTAAAGAAGCTATGGGATTTGCAATCCTTAAGAATCCCTCAATGAATCTTTGATAGTAACCGGTGATCCCCATGAATGACCGCAAATCAGTCACATCCTTTGGGACCAACCATTTTTCAATTGCTTTTATCTTATCTGGATCAACCGATATCCCATCTTTAGTTATTACGTGACCCAGGTATTGTATTTTATCTTTGAAGAACTCACACCTACTGAACTTGGCATAAAACCGATGTTCCCTTAACACTTGTAAAACCATTTTTAAGTGTTCCTTGTGCTCTTCTTTAGTCTTAGAATAAATTAAAATATCATCAATAAAAACAACTACAAATTTATCGAGATATTTATGTAATACATTATTCATTAAACACATGAATACAACTAAGGAATTAGTGAGCCCAAATGGCATGAAAACAAACTCATAGTGACCATATCTAGTCCTAAAAGCTGTTTTAAAAATATCCTCATCCTTAATCTGGACTTGATGATAACCGGATCTTAAGTCAATTTTTGAGAATACTATTGCACCGCGTAGATGATCAAATAGATCATCTATGCGTGGAAACGGGTATCTATTTTTAATAGTCATCTTATTAAGCTGGCGGTAATCAATGCATAAGTGCAGAGTGTCGTCCTTCTTTTTAATGAAAATGACTGGTGCTCCCCAAGGGAACACACTTGGTCTTATATAATTTTTATCCATCAGTTCCTTTACTTGCAATTTTAATTCATTAAGCTCCAAGATGTTCATTCAGTACGGAGCTTTTGAGTTAGGCACCGCAACAGGTGCCAACTCAACAGTGAAATCCAATTCCCTTTTCAGAGGCAATCCTGGGATTTCCTTCAGAAACAAATTTGAGTATCCTCTCATGATTGGGATTTCCTCCAATTTTAGTTTATCTTCATTATTAATGTATTCTTCATTTGTTATAGTTACAACAAAAAATTTACATCCCTTCCAAACAACCCTCTTTAGTTGCAAGGCATAAATCTGTCTGATTGTTGTTTTCCTAGGAATTCATATTACTGTTACTGTTTCTCCTTCATTATTTACACAAGCAAAAGATTTATCAAAACAATTCAACACAACTATATGTTGTTCTAACCAATCCATTCCAATTAACACATCATAGGATCCTAACGGAAGTACATTTGCTTTACAGAAGTTTCAAACTGATTCATAAACAAAGTACATTCTTTCACGAAATTAATTACTTTCCTTTTTGCTCCTGTAGCTAATTGAACCAGCCATGGCTTTGTAAATTTTTCTACTGGTAATTTACTTTTCTCCACTAAACTAGGAGAGACATAACTTAGGCTAGCCCTTAGGTCTATTAAAATAGAAATGGGTTTTTGGTTCAGCAAACCTTCTACTTCCACCATGGAAGTCTGATATTCAGCATGTCTGTTTTCCTACGTTAATCATGGGCATCCCTCTTGCAAAATCACCCAGACCGCCNTGGGTTTTTGGTTCAGCAAACCTTCTACTTCCACCATGGAAGTCTGATATTCAGCATGTCTGTTTTCCTACGTTAATCATGGGCATCCCTCTTGCAAAATCCCCCAGACCGCCATTTCTTCCTGCACTGTATGAATTTTGCTCATGGTATTCTTTCTGTTAGGATAAAATGATGTGTAGTGAGGTACCTGGCAATCCCAACATTTTATCGGTTCTTTACGTACAGTTATTCTTAACGTAATTACTATGATTATTTACAAATTATTTATTTCTGGGGCCAGTAGGGTTTTGTTGGGAGTTACTTTTATTCCCTTGAAAACTTTTATTAGGAACATTACGTGCATTATTATTCCCAAAATTTCGATTAGGTGTGAATCCCTTCTTTTTATGTTCAAAATTATTAGACTTCTTGGCTTTCCAGTTTGGCATGTTTTCCCTTTTCCGGTTCTGCTCATAGCAGAAAATTTTCTTTTCGCATGGCCTCTTCAAGGGTTTTAGGGTTATCGTATTCAATTCTGTCCTTAATGTTAAAAGGTATACAGCTCAGAAACCGTTTCACCTTGGGTTTTTCATCAACAATATAAGGCACATAACGTAGTAAACTTAAAAATTTACTATAGTAGTAAATTCATAGTTCCCAACTTCAGATCAGAGAATTCTTTAGCTTGCTCTTCATAATACTGCTCCAACAGAAACTTCTTTTTGAAGTATTTTTTAAAGGTGCTCCAGTTTATATTCTCTTCCTTTATGTGTTTTACTCGTTTTATGTCCTGCTACCAGATGTATGCTTTTCCAATTAAGTTATAAATTGTCATTCTAGCTTTTAACTGATTTGAGTAATTATAAATTTCAAAGTACTTTTTCATTCCTGACAGCCATGCTTCGGCTTCCTCTCCTTTCCCTGTTTCGTCGTTAAAATTTGGTGGTTTAATCTTTTTAAAATCTCTAGAAATCTCCTCATAGGGCTTATATTTCCTTTTTCTAGAACGATAATTATCCTCACTGTTGTCACTAGAATACTGGCGATTCTTCCTGTGTAAGTCACCATAAATTTTGGAGGAAGAACTGCTTTCAATTTTAGAATGTTTGTACTTTTTACTTTTATGTTTGTAGGACATATTATCAGATTCAATCTGTTTATCCTTCCCTTCGTTCTGAAATTTTTCCAATAGTATTTAGTTCAACTCCTCTTGAGCTCTTAGAAGTCTTTCATTCTCTTTTTTAATCGTTTCCATTTCCATTTTTAATTCCTTAACCGTTTGCAGCAATTCTAATGAATTATTGGTCATTTCTTCCTTAGCAAGTTTTTTTCTAAAATTACTTTTCATTTAATGGAGACCCTTCTTCTACATATTCTTTGAGTCCTTCCATACCTGCAATTCTAGTTCAGAAAAATTTCATGTACAACAACATTTAAAATAAAAATAAAATAACATCAGTATGCATACTTTCCAACTACTTTTTGTTTACGTGAGTTGAGCCACTTTAGGCCCTGTTTTTGAACATGTGCTCTGATACCATATGTAATACTCCAAAAAAAAATCACTAAAAATTAAAAAATTTCTATATGACATTAAATGCTAAGTCGTCGCCTAAGAATGTTAGTTTAATAGCTATCTTTAGGTAGGTTTTTAGTTAAGACAATAAGAAAATCTTTAACAACCAATATACTTGTCTAACTGTAGCTAAAACACATTAGCTACTAACCGCAATCAATCAAATGTTGATTTCTATTAGTTTTGAAAGTTAAAAGTAGTTAGAGTCTTAAAGAATTCATCTCAACTGTTTAATTACTAGTATGTGCATGATTCTTATATTTGTTTTTCTTGTCTTATTAAGGGGCTTCGAGATTGGGCCTAAGGCTTACTTAGCTTTTTATAAAAGCTAATGCAGATTCGTAATTTGTACAGGATTATAGGTAAGCTTAAATCCAAAATTTGGAGTATGAATTTTAAGGTTTTCAAGACTAAAGAGCAACTTATGCAAGAAACTTTGATTTTTAAACAATTACTTCCTGGAGTTTACGATGGTTGAGGACCTCTAGATTGAATGTCCAGACTTAATTTTCCTGGTTTGCAAATACTTACCATTGTTTTTACAACTTAAAAGCTTGTTAAATCAACGACCCGGTTATAATTCCGATCGGTTTATGATAAAGAATTTTACTACGCAACCCTAACTTTTTCTTAAGTCTTCCAAAAATTCATCCCCATTTTGTTATTCTAGTAAATAGATAAATAAATCTAATTACTCATATAAAATGTGACGCATAGCATGTGTATCAAGGCAAGTTTATATAACTAAACATAATTGATGAATATCAATAAAGTAACCTAGTGTAATTGATGTATGAACAAAACATTTCAAATCTATCTATAACCCAAATATGCATTCTTACAATCTATTCCTAAAACCAAAACTATAGCATGCATAAAACATTTGGTTTAAGTACTAACACCAAATAATAGCATTTCTTTCCAAATGTTTATAGGGTTAAAGTGTGGGATCAAACTATATCAAAACCCAAAGTATTTCTATTTTAGTGGTTTCCACATGGTAGTGATTTGTTGAAGGGTTTAGTAATAAATCCAAGCACAACCAGCAAAACAAAATTACCCTAATCACTGTTCGACTCATTTTATCTTTTTAGCTCTCTAGCCAGGAGGAGTGGTCGGCAGGCCTTCTCGATCTGTAACCACGTCTTGGTGACCCTTTAAGGGATTCGAAGCTCTGGTTATCATCTATAACTGCGAGCTTACATTAAAGTTGTGTTTCTTTTGTTTACTTGCCACATTTATCATTTATCATTTGACTCAAAACGCAAAAAATATTCTTTTGAAATCGGTGGTAATACTTACAGGTTCAACACTATTTTCAAATATCTCTGTGTAACGACAAGAAGGTAAGGTTTGATGCCCCATCTCAATGATTATTTAAATATATAAATATATTATTTATTTTCTCAAAAGAAAACTAAGGCTAGAAACTCAATAAAATAACGCATATCGCTTGTCTGCAGGTGAAAGGTTTTGTGCACTCAAGGGTCGACTGGTGAAGGCATGTATCAAGAACGTGAAGGGTAGGAACTTTACAAGCTCGGTAAGCCTCGGTTCTACCCTTGGAGTGGCTATATTTTTTGGGTTTGTAGTGAAAGAAGTCAAGATGCTTACAGCCACTTACATTCCTGTTGTGGTGTTCGTTTTTTCTATTTTAGATGATGGATGTTTTCAATTGTTAAGGTGGAGGAGGCCATATGGTTGTTTCTGTTTATAACCTTTGAGGTTTTTTCTAGAAGAGTTACTGCTCAAACATTATTACAATAGGGTAACATTATAGTTACTGTAATTTACTTGGCTTTCGAAGTTCCGACAAATTTTGGCTCTTTTGTGAAAACAGTTATGAATATGTACTTGGTTTTTGTTTTAAGGGTTAAAATCCCCAATAAAGACAGTTGGTAAAAAGACTGTGTTTTTAAAGAAAATCTATTGTTAAAGAATGGTAGGATTCTTTTTTTTTGCAACAGCAGCAGCGAAGTGAAAATTTAATGGTAATCTTTCTTGCTTTAATTTGAGGTTTGTAAACACGGTGTAATAAGCTTGTGTATAAAATTAAGGAGGTTTTGTTAAACAAAACTCAGTGGTACATAAATAAAATACTTGGATTGTAAAAAAAATAGATTGAGCTGAAGGTATATTTAAATATTGGTTCTGTTGGAGCAACATATCGCTAAGGGAAAAAAAATAATCCTAGGGTTTTAGATTTAACTTAACAAATTTATTTTTTTTTATTTTTTTTAAAAAGGTTATTATTTTATAAATGTAAAACCAAAACAAAATGATAACCTATTTTTTTTAAATAAAAGTTAACCTGGTTTATTTATTTATTAGATAAAGAAAAAGCTAAACTTCATTTCCCATAAGCTTTTGAAATAAGTAACAAGGTTTAAACCCACAGTTTTAGGGTTTTGATAATCAACTACAATTGTATCTCATCTCATATTACTGTTTTTATTTAATATTTCTCTACTTTTGATATTTATAATATTAAAAGTTACTAGTATACTTTACTACTGTAAATAGTCTTAATGGTTTGTTGTAGTATTTTATTTATTAGCTTACTTATAATTATTGTTTGTACAGTATAAATTTTACTCTACTAATCTTTCTTGATTGTTCTGTAGTATTTTATAAATATATATATTTATATGTTTAAGTCGTGGAAAAGGAAAATAACGATGTGTTATGTTAAGCACAGTCACAAAGCTGTGTAGCAAAATTTATTTTGAAAATTCTGAATAGTATTTTAAAAGTAAAATTATATATATATAAATGAGAAGGGTTCTAAAATTTAGGGATTTTTTACTATCATTCCTAAATTAAACTAGCATTAAAAGATTTCTAAATAAAGCAAATTTCAAACACATTTTAACTTGATAAAATCATTCTTCTAAATCACCTACTGTACTAGAGTACTTCGTCTTAAGACGAGTGGAAAAATACAAGGAGGTATTCCTTCAATTAATCAATTAAATCTAACCCTAGAAAATTTATTCAAATAAAATTTATCCAGTAAACTTCTTTAAAAAAATTAGTTTTACACAGTCTAATTTACAGAAACAATTTATCCAGTTATAACAGTAAATCTAATCTTGAATTCATTCATTCTAGTACTTTCACTTGCCTATTATAAACAAAATAACACTTTGGAATCTGAGAACTTGTAAAGGACACAAATAGCCTAAGAATCCCGTACCACCCAACCAATTCTTGAAGATAGCTTAGTTGCTTGTCTTAGGATCCCCGATCCTGTCCACTGGTCCACCTGGTTGAAAGCACTGGGTGAGAGGATGGGATATAAAACCCCTAAAATTCCACAGAAGTATTCAACAATAATACTTCTTCCTTCTACAGTAAATAACTCAGCTAATTAGCTGCACTAGTTCTGAAAAACAGCTTTCACACTCAAACCACTCTTGTCTTTCCCCTCCATAGAATCTCTTGTGCACATCTTTCACTTCAAAAATTTCACAAGTAAACATTGAACTGCCCCTACTGAATTCGATGGGTAAAATATAAGCATGCCTAGGTATTTTGGTCAGTTTTTCACTTAATGAGCCCCCTGCTCTTCCACTTTCTTGGGGAACATGACCACAAAATTAGGGAAGTTTCCCAGTTGAGGATGTTTCCATGTGTCAGTTTGCTCTCACCCCAGTCTATTCCACCTAGTGACCAGTAGACACTCATTCAACAACCTCCTTAAGCTATTTGTCTCATCTTTTATTTGTTAACTAATGAAATATTCAACATAATTAATTACAATCATCCTTGACCCCACTTGGTCAATAATCACAAACTTTACAATAAAAATAAAACATAATGTATTCTTAAACATAAAATGTTATTGCAATTTGGGGTATGTGACAAACTCAATATGACTGCATGGCTAACTAGAAGTGTCTAAATCACTATCGGATCTAACTAGCTAAGCTCCAATTGTCTACTCCAGTCTTTCAATCAGTTATAATCAGTTAAATTAGTCTAACTGAAGTGGTAGGTGAGAAGTAGGTGAGAATAGGCGCCTATCCACATGCAACCATGCAATACTGGCGCTAACTGAACTGGAGAACATCTAACTGAATGTAACTGAAGCATAACTAAGCTTGATTAGTCACCAACTGCCTACAACTGAAGAAGGTTGGTGCCAACACTCCTAGTGACTCCTGAATTGTAGGGACTGGTCTAGGAGGTTCATAAACTAATGCATGAATGTGAAATCAGTTGAATTTAGCCTCAATTTGTGTTCCACACACTCTAGTCACTGGTATATGTGACCCCATTAGGCCAAGTGGACCCAATGGTACTAGTGGACCCAATAATAACTAAATGAATACTGGGAAAATATAATCTAATAGACCAATTTGGACAAGGGAGGATTATAAATCCTAACAATTTGTTTCCCTTAGTGGAATGTTTACTTCCCCATGGACTATTTGTATGTGGGTCTCTCCCCTTGTTGCTCGTATGCTACCACGTGGACTATTTTGCATGAGGGATATTGTAGGGTGACACGTCCTGCTAAGGGTTCTGTGATGGATACTATAGGGTTTATTTATCCTGTAGAAGGGAGCTGTGATATGTTATTAATCCTTGTAAGGGTACCATGGGATGGATGTTGACCTTTTACCTGAGTCATGATTAATTTTTTGTGGGATTATCATTGAACCTTGGACTGTTTGTTGGGATTCCACTTAACTATGGGTTGTTAGAGAAATCCTCCTAGTACTTTAGTTAGATGCTAGGGCATATCTCTACCTGTTTGTGATTAATTGGTGAGGTCACAACTAAGTATGAGTTGTTACAGGAGGGTTGTTTCCTATTTGGGATACTTTGAGTAGGCCCCTTCCTGTGTTAAACTTATCTGAGTGGATCATTGCATGTGTGGACTGGTTGTAATCCTAATCTACCATATAGAACTTTATCTCTCTCAGGTATCTCCATGCCCTCAGGTAAGGGCCATACTTCTTCCATTTTAGTGACTTGTCTCTAATAGACAAGATCTGATCTGAAAGTTTTCTAGGTATAAGGAAGGTCCAACTCAGACTTATTTTTATTTTTTTATTAGTTAGATTGTTATATTCTTGTTCATGATTATACTAGTATTGTTTTATTGCTTATGTACTTTGCAGTTGTTATCATTTTGTTTCAGAACCCAACTTTAACACAGTGATCCTTAAAGGAGTGTTAAATTTGAAAGAGATGAAAAATATTCTTGTTAATGATTAGACTTTTAGTATTGTTGTATATCTTACTTCAACATCATTTTACATTTTATATTTGCATTAAAAGTACAAGTTTGTCATTTTTTTGAAAAACCCTAACTAACTTAAAACTTCAACATGGGATTAGAGCTTAGCGTTTACCTAACTCTGATTTTGTAGCCTATCAGAGTCTACGTAGATATTAATGTAAAGGTTTGAACTTGAGGATGAACGTACTAATCAGAGTTGGATGGCCACATAGAAGGATGAGCTTATTACAGATCCAGTCGTGTTGCTAGTCTATGCTCTGGATGTGGATTCAAAAAAGAGATGATGAATTTGTAGGATGTGGTATTGATGATCTTTTGAAGAGGTATGTCAAGTATGACTAGCATTCGTAGAAGGTTTAACTCAGGTATGTATTTCTGAGGTGAGTGAGGATCATAATTAACTCTTTATGCATTTAGATATTGACTTGCTTTAGTAATAAAGGGCTTGCATGATCATGACACCTTCCAGTTTTACTATGTAAAGAGTTTTGTTATTCATTGATCAATGTGATCTGAGTTTGCAAGTGCAAAGAAGTTTAGACTTCATCCATGTATGAAATTATCATGACCTCATGTGTTAAATTTATCATATTTAGGGTTATGTTCTAACCTAGATTGTTCTAATGAATGTTTTATATTCCATGAGGATGATATGATGATGATGTCACTGCACACTTTCGAAGTACATGTCCAATATGATGACAAGATCAAGATGCACACTGTGCTTTCTTCATAAGGGCATATATAAATAGGGAGGAATTTATTTCCCAACTCATTTGATTCTTTGTATTGTCATGGTGAAACATATTTTTATGGCATGTTGCATACATGTTATTGATATGATCTTGATGGCATCTATATAGTTTCCTAGTATATGGATGGATGCTAATTAATATTAGTTTTGTTGACTATCGAACTAAACTTAACTTGTAGGAAAGACCCACAAGAGGAAGATTATATGACTTGCTCCGATGAAGTATGCAGATCATGTTTATGCTCAAAGTTAAATGCATAGTTCTAGAAGGAGCTAAGTGTTCAGGTACAAAGGGAGTAAGAGGCTCCACATAATTCAGGATGATTTATCCTTGATGTTCATCTTCCAAGTGTCACCATAGAGTTAGCAAAATAGAATATTCCAGGTATTTTTTATTGATGATTTGTTCCTTATTAGAGTGGAACAACTGGTAAGTTCAGAGATCAAGAGTGAGCCAATTGTGCTCCTCAATCCCCAACAAAATGGGATTGAAAAGTAGAGATATGATCTCCCTTAAGAAATTTATTTAGAGAGCCTCCCAATGATATAGACATGGAAGTGATCCTAGTCCATGAGTCATCCCTTTCAAATGAGCAGAGGGAGGAGGCCATGGATTCTTCAGTTGATCTATTTAAGAATCATATTGAAAGGCTTCAAGGTTTCTCTACTTTGATATCTCAGATAAGCCATGTCACTATTTCATAATCCTCCACTTATGAGGAAGCATCCAAACATCAGGTTTGGAAGATGCTAAATGACGTGTGGAAAGTGGTTCTCAGCCAAAAAGGGAATTCAACTATAACTTCCAAGTGGATCCATAGGATCAAGCTTCTTGCTGACATTTAGAATTGTTTGAAGCTCTCAGAAAATCATGTATTTGATGACAGGTTGGAACACATCGAGAATAGGTATCACTATGCCAAGAACATAGTGCAATATGTTATGTCAAGATAGAAAAATTACCAATGTGTTTACTTAGCCTCCTCTTTCAAAGTATGGGTACTTCTGAGACAAGCTTGGTGTTGCTAAGAATGCCTCTCTTGATGAGAGGGAGTGTTAAAGATAGTGCAGCTGGGAGACCCATTCTATGAATGGCACACTAATCAGTTAAATAGGGTTCCTGGTCAATTAACCAGGATGAGTAAGTCCTTAGTAGGTACCCTCGGGCCCCCAATAGTCTATTGGGTTATTGGTATGGTACTAAGCATTTTGATGCCATGGAAAAGTCTCTGGAATATGGATAGGGCCCCTATCTATCTCTAGGGTATTCTGGTAAGGGACTATATAGTGCTTGGTCATAAGGACCAAGTAAATCCTATAGGATGAGACAAATACATCCTGTTCTAGGATTGGGAAGATTCTTGGTCTATGACCAGGCAGGTCCTATAGGTAGAGTCATGGTTAGTTAACTAGGAGTATCTTGTTCAGTTAACCAAGATGATGATGTGTGATGTCTTCCTCTCCTAAACGGTTAAGCTAGGTTTTTTCTTCAAGGGACTAGCCGCCCCTTGATGATGTGACTATCACTTAAAATTTAGGAGAATTTAGGATGTCCAGAGGATCACATCATCCATTTCGAAACTTCCTTATACGATGATGATAAGACTTCTAGTTATTGTATGGATCACTTATGGACCACATACCTTGAGACAGAAAGATAAAAATTTGGTTTTTTTTCCCTGTGGGTAAAAGGTTTGAGTCTCCCACATTGTTGGTACACCTTGGTCTTGTGGGTAAAAGGGTTTTTCTACTACTTTATTGCACGGGGACTTCACTTAGTGAACCTCTCACATAGCACATGCGATCGTGGGATATTAAAAAATACCCTTAATTTCGAGAGATATTGACCCAAACACTTTTTGTTGAAACCCCCTCCCAATACTTAAAACCTCCTCCCCACCCCTTTTTATAGCTCAATCCTTATAAACCACCCTACCCACCCCCACCTTAAACCCCTCATCCCCCCAATACCTGAAATATATTGGTTCGATTTTTGATAATTTTAAAACCCACAATATGAACTAACGTGATAGGATATTGGCCAACAAGTGAAGCCCCCGTGCTTTATTGTGACACCTCTTATTTTCTTGTGGTTTACCTTGTGTCGACTCCTTGTTGGTACTTTTGCTAGTGCCCCCTCTTGAGTATGGTACCTTGACCCTTATGTTATGATGACTTAACTTTATTATTATAATTGGAAACCCTCCATACTGTATGATGTCTTGACCTTGGTACTCTATCCTAAGTCAACATAATATTAAGTTATGTTTTATTTCAGTAACACTCCTAAAATCTAGGGCATCTTGAGTAACCCTAAATATTTTGAAGGGTTAGAAGAATGATCCTTCTAGAAGACTTTTCAAGGTTATAAATTCAAGCCCTAGAGTTCCTTTTGTGGGTGTCTTGTGAAGAAAATTGGAGATCTATTTTCTTATAACTATTCTAGGGTTTTATTCAACTGACTGAAAGTGATGTCAAGGCTATTGTTATAGCTGATTTTACCACACATGGTTGATCACACTTTTATGGCATTCCCTATCCCTATGCAGACTCTTTTGACCCCATGGACTATTTTTGTACCTTTGATGTTTCCAAGATCATCCCTAAAAACACTCATTATATGTTGTATGTAACTTTTAATCCCTTTCTTGCATATATACACGGATATTACCCCTAAACTTGTGTACATCGGGATGTGTGCGAAAGGCCAAATGTTTTTGTAGTTTTCCTTGATGTGGATCCGAGTCACTTGTCTCTTGGCCTTCCATATGCCTCAAGATCGCTCAGATTTGACCTTCCATTACCCCATTGAAGCACTATATAAGGAACCCTTTGGATACATTGAAAAAGAGGAATTGAAGAGCAAGAAAACTATAGTCCAGTGTTGTCATAGCTTGCTTATACTTGAGTCTGCATCCCTTTGTCCCTTGGAGCACTTTCTGTTCTTCCCAAGCTTGCCTTTGCTTGTGAGCTTGGTACTGAGAGATGGAGGATTAAGGTGGTGGAGGCCCAGGTGGAGGACTCAGTTTCTCCGGTTCGCAGACATGCCGACAGAGGTTTTCACTTATGTAATCTTTGATTTACTTAATAGAAATATCTTTTCCTGTCCAATGATGTGCATTTAAATGAATATTGAATCCATGGATGTGTTTAATTGCTTATGTATCATTGATTATATATGCTAGAGTAGGCCTAACACTATATTATATAGCATGCTTGCCTTGTTTACTGTTGTTGAGAGTAAATTGCTAACGCGAGCAGGATTGGAAAAATCTAAATGGGGATCTACTACAACCGTCCGGAATAAGGTACATTTCAAGATCCTTTAGTGTTATATGTTGTATTTCTCTTGCATATGGGAAATGGATTGATTTCTGCGGTTTCTCTGTCTATTGTGGTACACCCCAAGCCATAGGCAGTTTTCTCCATAACAGGTATTATTGCAAGGGTATTGTTGCCTTGTCTTGTGAGTGCCTAGATATAGTTAGAGTCTGCATATTCATGTTGTAGGGTATCATGTATCCATATAATGCTATAAATGGGTACTAATGCCTTGTTTGAGGAGGTCAAAAGTTGTCCTATTTTGTATTTCACATAGTAGGACATGTACTCGTAGCGGTTTGTGTAGAAGACTTTCCATATTGGTGGCATTTCATATATGCTACCTCCTTGATCATGCCAGTGTTCATGAGAATCCAGTTCTCGTGACTTGATTCCAGTGTATGTCAGATATGTTCAGCCATTATGGAGATCTTGATCCATGGTATATCTTCAGCTTTCATGGAGATCTTGGTCCTTTGTATATCTTCATCATGGAGATTCTGATCTACTGTATATCGTACATGGCGATGACCACACATGTCACAGTTTGTTTATCATGCCTATTCATGGCCATTGTACTCTTATGTATCCGGGACTACTATATGTATTTGCAGTCATGTGCAGAGTTTGATTATTGCATTATACTGTTGGATGGCTGGTTCTTCCACCTAGTTCTTCATCACTCCACTTATGGGATGGATTTATAATATATTTCAGCCATCATGTTACCCCTCTGGCCTCACACATTAGGGGGCATCTGTTATAGCTGATTTTACCACACATGGTTGATCACACTTTTATGGCCTTCCCTATCCCTCTGCAGACTCTTTGGACCCCATGGACTATTTTTGTACCCTTGATGTTTCCAAGATCATCCCTAAAAACACTTATTATTTGTTGTATGTGACTTTTAATCCCTTTCCCGCGTATATACACGGATATTACCCCTAAACCCGCGTATATACACGGATATTACCCCTAAACCCGCGTACATCGGGATGTGTGCAAAAGGCCAAATGTTTTTGGAGTTTTCCTTGATGTGGATCCAAGTCACTTGTATCTTGGCCTTCCATATGCCTCGAGATCACTCGGATTTGATCTTCCATTACCCCATTGAAGCACTATATAAGGAACCCTTTGGATACATTGAAAAAGAGGAATTGAAGAGCAAGAAAACTATAGTCCATTGTTGTCGTAGCTTGCTTATACTTGCATCTGCATCCCTTTATTTCTTGGAGCACTTTGTGTTCTTCCCAAGCTTTCCTTTCCTTGTGAGCTTGCCATCGAGAGATGGAGGACTGAGGTGGTGGAGGCCCAGGTGGAGGACTCAGTTTCTCCAGTTCGCAGACGTGCCGATAGAGGTTGTCACTTATGTAATCTCTGATTTAATTAATAGAAATATGTTTTCCTGTCCAATGATGTGCATTTAAATGAATATTGAATCCATGGATGTGTTTAATTGCTTATGTATCATTGATTATATATGCTAGAGTAGGCCTAACACTATAGTATATAGCATGCTTTCCTTTTTTACTGTTGTTGAGAGTAAATTGCTAATGCAAGCAGGATTGGAAAAAGCTCAACGGGGATCTACTACAACTGTCCGGAATAAGGTATGTTTCGAGATCCTTTAGTGTTAGATGTTGTATTCTCTCGCATATGGGGAAGGGATTGATTTCTGCGGTTTATCTGTCTGTTGTGGTACGCCCCAAGCCATAGGAATTTTTCTTCAAAACAGAATTGGCGACCATATTGAGGATGTTCCTTTTCTTTCTTTGGGGTTTGGGGGCACAATCTGGTTGATATTATTGACTTTCTCTCTATTTCTCCCAATGTATGTGTCACGTTTTATGGTATGTTCATCCATTGACACTCCCCTTTATTGGTTTGACCCTTGGCCTGCTTTTTACCACTGTCTTCTCTGTATACGTAGGTTTTTGGCCAAAATTTGGGTACATACGTGGATTTTTGGCCAAAAGTCGCATATACATGCAAGTTTTTGGCCAAAATCCGTGTATACATGTAGCTTTTGAGCCAAAAGTCGCGTACATACATAGTTGTCCTTTAAACAGTCGCGTACATCCTCCCTTTTGGTTGAGTTTGATGTTGTGGGAAGTTGCTAGGTGGGTTGTGAGTGTGGTTGGGTCTTCCTGGGTTTTGATGTTTTATGTTGGATGCTTCTGTTGTGACCAGATATCGATTTTTCATTGATTTTTGTTTGATAGTAGTTTTAGTCATTTATCCTTCTTTTTTGGTCATTAGTGCATTACTCTTTTTGTCTTGGTGTCTTGCTAGTCGCACAGACTGAGAGTTTTAGCTGACTTTTATTTGCATTTTTCATTATTTTATATTGAAAATACAAAATAGTTGCATTCTTACTTACATCTTACATATGGATTCAAGGAGGTTCTTGCATTGGATTGCTTGGATGAGAGTTGTGTTTAGGCTTTCATATAGGAAGGATTGCATTGGCATTCGAAAAGGAATGATTTTTTTATGCATCTCAGGTAGTGGCATACCTGTTTTTCATTCTATAAAATTGCACTTGGCATTGTTTGTTAGGTGTGCATATTTAATTCACTGCTGAGTCATAACTTCATTTGTTGCACGGCCATTTCCCTTTGAGTAATCATAGCCAATTAAAATTAACACTTAATAAAATGAATTACACTCTTTTCTTTTCTAGGGTGCATCAACAAGAATAGGTTTTAGGGTCTTGGAATAGTTCATTGTGAGTCAATTCTCCAAGACCACTAAACAAAACAATTAGGTGTCTGTCCAGGTAAGAGAGTGAAACCATTGGTATAATTAGTGTTTCTCAGGACGCTCCTCCTACACAGGAGTTAAGCACAAGGTATTGCACGCGATTGTGATTGGGATGACCCCTGGTCACTTTCTTTGAGCACCGAAGATATTTCCAAGATTGTATTCATATATGGGGGCTCTTTCGAGAATTTCTGGATTTTCTACCCTGCCCATACGATTGATCTCGCCTGTAACTGTCCGCCTGAGCATTGATTATATTGGGGTGACCTTAGTTTCCTTACCTAGGTATCACAGGGGGTACTTGCAGAGGTTATTCTATAGGTTTCCTGGCCAGGTATGGGTCGAATAGCACAGTATCTATATGCATTGAAGATGAGGGCCACTATAATTGGCTACATACCTTTGCTTGTAGTGTATGGGAGTTTCGAGCCTCTCCTAGGAGAGACATACCTGCTACATTTGGGAGCTCACATATCCTCCCCTTGGTTTGTTTGTATTTTGGTTGTATATTTTCTTAGGAGTGTTCTCTTTGTGCACTAGTTGGCCTTTGGGATCATAGTTAATTGAGTATATTTATGCTCTCTTGAGTTTGGATCCTTTTCTTTTCGGCATGCCCGGTATCTTGTCACCCGTCCTTGGTCCTAGTTCGGAACCTGGTGTCGGACTTGGGGGAATCACAACCCCTTACCGTGCTCATGGATTTGGGAATGGTCATATTCCATCCTCTACTCCATTTGTGGAGGATTTTAATTCCCTTCGCTCGGTCTTTACACCAGTGGTCACCCTCACGGGGGTGGTAGTGGATGCGTCAACATTGGGTCTACACCTTACTTTCTTTTTTATGTCCCATCGTTCACCGCATTGTTTCCTTTGGGTACAGTTGTCATGATCATTCCTCCCTATATCCTATAGTTTGGATTCTTTATTGACTATTTTGGGTTGTTTTGGACTAATATGGTTGCCATGTAGGGTCCAGTTTTTGTACACTCTCTCCGAGGTTTCAACCTATTCATTCCTATCATGGGTATTATGTTTGAACTGGCATATATGTTAGGATTTCATATCCACCTGCATTTTTCATAACCTTATGACCATTTCATTTTAACCTTAGGTACGAACCCATTCCATGGTATCACGGAACCTTCATGATGTTGTTAGAAGTGGTACTATGTGAATGGTAGAGCTTCCCTATACATGGGTGTCCTAGTTAGCTCCCTTTTGGATTTGGTACCCATGCTGTGAGTCCTCTCTTAGGTCCAGGAATCCCTTGTAGTCCCACCATGTCCTTGAGCAAGAGCTTCATACTCATCTTAAACTTTATGCTGGCTTTTCCCCCGGGACTCCCTTGTATATGTCAAGTTGTAATTGCATTATCATGAGTTTTGCTTGCCATATTGAGCCTTATGTCGACTTCCCTAACTTTGATTATCAGCCATATAGCCTGAGCTTGTCTCATGTCTAGCCAAGCAGATCCTTTTTATATATCTTTTGCAGCTTGATTCCCCATTTTTTACCAGGAAGGGACTTTCCCCCAAGTGTCGTTATCCAACACATGTTTTCTTGCATTGAGCATAGGTATGTTTCGCTACTTGGAACTAGTTTGTTTGCCCCTTGACACTCATCTCCTTCTAGACTTGTAACTATAAATCACTTTTATTCTTTTTCAAGATTTTCAAAATATCTGGAAAATTCCAAAAAAATCAAAACAACCAAAAAGTCGGACAAGAAAAGATGTTATCTTTGGCAGCAGTTAAGTCGTGTCGCCTTCAAACAGAGAACTATATATCACATCCATTGGTTGGGTTAGTAGTTTGACTTTAGGAGTTGTACTCATATCTTTGAGTTTATCTCCACCAACTGGTTAAGCTTCCAGTCCCTATGGAGCCTCTGTCGGTGCCTCATGTGTCGCAAAGATGTCCAGTTTTGTATATCGAGTCTATGCTACCTACGTTTAGTCACCATTCACCTTTATGCTCTTGTTCGAAGGAAGTTGAAGCCTGAGTCGGCCATTCCTCAGTTGTCTTGACTTTGCATTTCGACCATTCCCGGTACTATTACTGGTACATGCACATCTTGTTCGAGTCCTTCCACATTATACAGCGTTGTTGAGTACCTCATGTTGGTTGATGGGGGATTCCTTAATGCCCTCCTTCCAACGGATTCTGTCCCATAGGCTTCAGATCATTTATTCTGGGATAGGAGTCTAAAGTCATTTGAGTGCCTTGAGACTTATAGTCATCAGTGGAAGGTTCTCTCACCATCAATAGTTTTGGGAATACATCAATGTCCCCTGATCGATAGATTCTTCCAAGTGTTCGACCTCAACACATTTATTCGCACTTGTTAGATTGCACTCTAGTACCTTGATTCCCATTTTCATTATCAATGGGTGATCTCACATCTGTTAATGGTATACATCAATGACCGGTAATCAAACGATGGACTACTATGTTCGACCTCAACACCTCTATTCACATAGTAGGACATGTACTCGTAGCGGTTTGTGTAGAAGACTTTCCAGATTGGTGGCATTTCATATATGCTACCTCCTTGATCGTGCCAGTGTTCATGAGATTTCAATTCTCATGACTTAATTCCAGTGTATGTCAGATGTTGGCTATCTTGGGCAGACCCAGGTTTACTATTATCAACCAACAACACCCCTAGATCACTGGCCCTTTCGGCAACAGACCGTAAAGCGTCCTGAAGTCTCACCCGAAGTGACTCTAATGGGTTGGCCAAGGACTCAAGTGTCTTGGACCAGGTTCTGTGGCGATCCTACTAGTGGCTCACAGTTCTTCTAGCTGAGAGGTCTCTTTCTCTACGCGTCACGCGATCTCCTGCTCACGTCATGCGATTTCCTCATCTCGCAGCTCTTCTAGCCGCGAGATATTCCTTTAAACCATTGCGCAGTCCTATCCTGCGGCACGCGCTTTCCCTCTCTCACGATGAATCTCCGGCCTTATTGCATCGTCGCGCACTGTGCAACATGCAGCTCCTGCCCAACGCTAAGTCCTTAACCTGCGGTATCGCGCACCGCAGCTCCTCTGCCGATGCAGTATCACCTCTCTGTGATATCCTATCTCCGCGGCTTAGCGCACTTAGCATTGCTCGTGTCGATGTGCAAGACTTAACATACAAGGCTATTCGATACTGCAATAGTGACTATTTTACGCAAAGCATAAATGAACATATCCAACATGCCAAACACTTTAACTTATGTTTATCCTTCTATACTACTATGAACTGATTAACACATTCATTAATTAAACTGTAAACAAAGTCCATGAAATGACTGAGAATTGCATAAGTAAACATAACAGATAAACCAATCACATAACACTTGATTTTAACGTGGTTCACCTCCAGAATGGAAGTTACGTCCACAGAACTGTGTTTTCTTATAGCTCAGGGGAAGGTAAAACACAGTTCTGTTGCACCGCATATGCAGCTTAAGATCTTCTCTCTTAGATCTCTTTTCTCTTCTATATTTCTCTCCTACAATATACCCTTCCCTCTCTGTCAATCCCTACGGATCGTTACATGCATATTCTATAAGCCAGCTACTGGTTACAGTAAGATTGCTACCGCTGATAACAGAACCAGAGCTAGGATTTTACAACAGTCTAATGTTCTGCAAAACACTACTAACAACTGAATGAACCAACTAACTAACCAACCAACCCACCAACCAACCAACCCATTTACAATACAAAATATATCCCTTTATAGGCAGCCCAAAAGTCTTGCCATTACAACACTGTGGGCCTGTCCCAACAGTAACCCAAAACCCTAACTAGTGACAGTCGGCCATATCTGTACTTGAGGTAGCCGCTTTCCATCACACCACGGCTCTCTGCAGTCTTCCATGCTTCCCGGCACTGATCATGGGTACTATGCACCGCTTCTCTTTTCTGTCCTTCGCTTTCAATGCTTCAACCTCATTGCTCCTTCTCCTTTATGAGGGTCGCTGAGCCCTCCTATCTTCCATCACTGCCTTCAATGCAGTGGTTGAGCTCTCTCTTCTCAGTCGCTCAGGTACCGTTTCCTTTCTTGACTTTTCTATCTTAAAAGTCATGGTTTCTGGCTCTGCTCTCCAGCTGGAAACGTGCTACGGCGTCGTAGCTCTGTCTGATCTTCTTTCCGCCAAAACTTATCTCTCCGCTAAACTAGCAGCTTCTTCTGTAGCTACGGGACCCTACTCCAACATCAGATATGTTCAGCCATTATGGAGATCTTGATCCATGGTATATCTTCAGTTTTCATGGAGATCTTGGTCCTTTGTATATCTTCATCATGGAGATTCTAAGTCTATTGTATATTGTAAGTGGCAATGACCACACATGTCACAGTTTGTATATCATTCCTATTCATGGCCATTGTACTCTTATGTATCCAGGACTGCTATATGTATTTGAAGTCATCTGCAGAGTTTGACTATTGTATTATACTATTCGATGGCTGGTTCTTCCACCTGGTTCTTCATCACTCCACTTTTGGGATGCATTTATAATGTATTTCGGCCATCATGTTACCCCTCTGACCTCACACATTAGGGGGCATCTGTTATAGCTGATTTTACCACACATGGTTGATCACACTTTTATGGCCTTCCATGTCCCTCTACAGACTCTTTAGACCCCATGGACTATTTTTGTACCTTTGATGTTTCCAATATCATCCCTAAAAACACTCATTATTTGTTGTACGCGACTTTTAATCCCTTTCTCGCGTATATATGCGGATATTACCCCTAAGCCCGCGTACATTGGGATGTGTGCAAAAGGCCAAATGTTTTTGGAGTTTTCCTTAATGTGGATCCAAGTCACTTGTCTCTTGGCCTTCCATATGCCTTGAGATCGCTCAGATTTGACCATCCATTACCCCATTGAATAACTATATAAGGAACCCTTTGGATACATTGAAAGAGAGGAATTGAAGAGCAAGAAAACTATAGTCCATTGTTTCCGTAGCTTGCTTATACTTGAGTCTGCATCCCTTTGTCCCTTGGAGCACTTTGTGTTCTTCCCAATATTTCCTTTGCTTGTGATCTTGCCATCAAGAGATGGAGGATTGAGGTGGTTGAGGCCCATGTGGAGGACTCAGTTTCTTCGGTTCGTAGACGTGCCGACAGAGGTTGTCACTTATGTAATCTATGATTTACTTAATAGAAATATCTTTTCCTATCCAATGATGTGCATTTAAATGAATATTGAATCCATTGATGTGTTTAATTGCTTGTGTATCATTGAGTATATATGCTAGAGTAGGCCTAACACTATATTATATAGCATGCTTGCCTTGTTTACTATTGTTAAGAGTAAATTATTAATGCAAGTGGGATTGGAAAAAGCTCAATGAGGATCTACTACAACCGTCTGGAATAAGGTATGTTTCGAGATCCTTTAGTGTTAGATGTTGTATTTCTCTTGCATATGGGGAAGGGATTGATTTATGTACTTTCTCTGTATTTTGTGGTACACCCCAAGCCATAGGAAGTTTTCTTCGTAACAAGTATTGTTGCAAGGGTATTTATGCCTTGTCTTGTGAGTGCCTAGATCTAGTTAGAGTCTACATCTTCATGTTGTAGGGTATCTTGTATCCATATAATCCTATAAAGGGGTACTAATTTCTTGTTTGAGGAGGTCAAAATTTGTCCTATTTGTTTATTACCTATCGCCACCTATTCTGAGGGTATTATAGCCATTCTAGGGCTGCATGGGATTGTCGATGTCAGTTGAGGTGGTGTTGTTGCTATTATAGCCTGCCTAGGGTTAACCACTACTATTTTAGGTGAGGGTCTATTCCCTTTATGGACTATCTATTTCTTCATGGACTGTTTGTATGAGGGTAGCTACCCTTGTGTCTTATATGCTTCCCTGTGGACAGTTTTGCATGAGGGATATTATAGGGTTCCATGGCCTACTAAGGGTGTCATGAGGTTTTTTGTAGGGTTTCATGAACTCTTACTAGGTGATGTGATCCTGTGAGGGTGTCATGAGGGCTATCGTAGGGTGTCATGAGCCTGTTCAAGGGAGTCATGATCTATTGTTGCTCCTTATGAGGGTACCATGGGCTGGATGTTGACCTTTTAGCTGAGACATGAGTAATTATTTGTGGGATAATCACAGAACCTTGGACTATTTGTTGGGATGCCACTTAACCGTAGGTTGTTAGAGGAAGGTCCTAAGCCTTTAGTTGTATGTTAGGGTAGATCAATTCCTGTTTGTGACTGATTGGTGAGGTCATAGATGAGTATGAGTTGTTACAGTAGGGATGCTACATGTTTGGGTTACTTTGAGTGGGACACTTCCTGTGTTAAACTTCTCTGAGTGGACAGTCACATGTGTTGACTGGTTGTAATCCTAACCCTACCCTATAGAACTCTCTCTCTCTCTCTCTCTCAAGTATCTCCATGCCCTCGGGTAAGGGATAGACTTGTTCCATTTTAGTGACTTGTCTCCAAGACAAGGTCTGATCTGAAATTTTTCTGAGTATATGGAAGGTCCAACTCATATTTTTTTATTTGTTTTATTAGTTAGATTATTGTACTATTGTTTATTATTATACTAGTACTTTTTTAGTTCTTATGTACTTTGCAATTGTTATACATTTTGTTTCAGAACCCAAATTTAACACAATGATCCTTAAGGGAGTGTTAAAATTAAAAGAGATGAAAATTATGTTTGTTAATGATTATATTTTACCACCATTGTATCTCTTACTTCAACATCATTTTACAGTTTAAATCTGCATTAAAAGTACAAGTTTGTCATTTTTTAAAAACCCTAACTACTCTAAAACTTCAACAAGGAGGAGAATCCCTTTGCCATTGATGTCAAAGGGGGAGAAATGTTAAATTCTAAGGAGGAGAGATTTGTGCAAATGAAAAACAAAGGATTAAATGGCATGAACATAGGGCGAGCATGTTGCGCACGGAATAAGAGCTCATATTCTGGGGGAGGTCAATTTTAGTTGGTGTTGACATCAATGCCAAAGGGGGGGATTGTTGAAATTTGGTGTTGTCATTGATGTCAAACAAGAAACATGATGATGAGGTTTTGAATATTATTGAATTGGGTGTTACAATTGATGATGTCAAGCATGAAGCCAATTTGAAGAAATATATAGAAAATGTGTATACAATGCTCAGAAGTGCACAAAACCCATCATGTAATGGTTCTATATATACATGAAGACATTTTGAAGTAGTATATAGAGAATAGGTGTGCAAAATTCATAAGTGTGTAAATCCCATGAAGACATGGGATGCATATGCACAGATACCACTCAGTCATTTGAATTAAGTGTGCAAAACCCCACAAGGTTGAATTATGAAAAGGTATACGCCTATGAAAGGTAGAATGAGGTGGTTAGATTGACCAAGAAGTAATGAAGTATGGGTGTCACCGACTTAAAGGAATACCAACTTGTGGGCACATCTCTTGAGAAATAATAGTACAAATAAGTAAGAGATGAAAGTGTTGAAGTAAGCTTGAAAATGAAGAAGATGTGATATTTTGATTTCACAAGATTCAATTTTGGGGTATCAATGGCTCGTTGATCCAAGAGAAGCATATAAAAGAGAGAGTCAAATGCGCAAAAATAATGAAGTAGTAGCAACTAACATTACACAAATTAAAGGGATGACCTAAATTGATATGTGCGAAGGATATATATAATAAAGGAAGTTTAAGTTGAAGTCACATATCACAGATCTTGATATTACAGGTTGTAGAAATTGAAGATTCTTGGTATTGCAGAAGACTTAGAAGGATCGAATCGTAGAGTGTTGATATTGCAGCTTCCAGAAGACGCGGATCACAAACGTTGCAAGGTGTTAATATTGTAGATTCCAGAAGACGTAGATCAGAGATTGTAGCAGTTGCAGATTATTGATTGCAAATTGTAGAAGGTATAGATCACAGATCACTGAAGTCATAGATTTGTTACAACATATTCATATAAGGGTGACAGGAAGGGACAAGTACAAAAGTTAAATCTTCCTTCCAGTTAGTGCTGGAGAATACATAATAGGGATTCGAAGCTTCCTTTTAGTTGGTGTTGAAGAACAGAGAAATGATATTGCATACTTCACTCAGGTTGGTGCCTGATCACAGCAAATTGGAGCTTGCACAAAAGGATTGATGTTCTCTCATATCGATGCCTAAATTCAACAAGTTTG
>LPNX011044231.1:243682-393111 GCA_001517045.1 Pseudotsuga menziesii | reverse complement strand
ATTACATTTTATTTATGCAATTGTGTCCTTTAATTTTTTGACATAAAAAATTTTTGAAGTATAATTTATTAAGTGAAAAACTGCATAATCTGCATTTTATACCGATCCACTCCCCCCGCCAATCAAATTTGATCCAAAATTTGTTTCTTACAATGGGACTTATTTTAACCTCACCTTCAAAATTTGATGTAGAAGTTGAATCTGGAAATGATGAAGAATCTTCAAATCTGAAGATGAGGAAATTACAGAAGTTGATTGAGAAGGTGAACTGATTAGTGCTTTGGAAGAATTAAAGAAATCAAGAAAGTCAAACAATTGTTAAAGGATGAAGAGAGGGTTAAGGAGGAAAAGGCTTCTCAAGAAACATTGGAAAAAAAGATGACTAAGAAGGAAAAATATCTTGAAATACAATTAAATTACACACTAAACGAAGTCAAACGGCTTGAAGAAAAGAATCTTGTACTGGGAGCATCACTGAAAGAAACAAAAACAAAAATTGATATGTTAACAAAGCATCTTGCACAAAAGGAAATAGAGATTTCTCACTTGAAAAGTGAAGTGGTTGAAGTAAGAAGAGAAAATCAGTTTTTGAAAAATAAAGGACAGTTAAAACATGAAATACCAGATTCCGCAAATCCAAAAGTTAACAATATGTGTTTTGACGCAAAAATTAAAGCAAATTTCAACAACAATACATAAATCCTAGATAATTTATTAAGTAGTTAGAGGTATCCAGAAGACAAGACTTGTCATGGATATCATGAGAAAGTGGAAAAAGTCTGTGACAATAAGCATATTTCTATTCCAAGTCAACTAAATACATTTCAAAAAAGGTATGAAAATATAAGGAATGTTCCTTCAAAACAAGTTCAATTCAAATATGGAAATTCCTTCAATTATAAAGGAAAATTTAGTACATTGCAATTCTCAAGATGTAATTATTTTAGTCATATAGTGAAGTATTGTCATACTATGAGATGTTATATTTGTGATGGTTTTGAGCATAAAGCTCAATATTGCCTAAGAAAAATAAATGATCATAAAGAAATATTTCATATAAAATTGACATCAAACTATGGAGGGAAAAGGAACGCAGACTTGGGAAGTATAGAAAAGGGTGTGTGCACATTAAAAAATGGATTAAGAAAGTTCCTCGGACATGTGCAGTTGTAGTAAATAATTCAAGTATTTCTCAAGCAGCAACTGAATGTTTCCCTTCTTGCTGATCTCCAAAGTGTTGAGTAAGATCCTTGAATTCAACATGTCATAATTTAAGAATTCAACATGTCATATATTAATAAGTCAAGGAAAGTATAAGTAGACAATGCAAATAGAATAAATTGTTGCACAAAAAAATACACTCATTTAAGGATGTGATTGATAAAGAAGGGAGAACACATATTCAAATCAACAAAGAATTGCTATATCAAATAGTCATTTCTTCAAAAGTAAAACAATATTGGATTACATGATTGAATTATTGGTCATATACATGTGTGTAGATACAACAGTTTTGCATAATCATAATTTGTATTATGGAGGAGTTGTCATTACAAGAAGAAAAAAGGTACTCATCCAGCTTAAATAAAAAATGGAGCTCCGAAGCTCAAAAATTATAGGAATATAGTTAGGTCATGTGGCATACATATAGGAAGAAGGTAAGTACATAAGACATTGCAACAAGCACACATTTGTCAAAACCTCCTCAACAGACAAATTGGTTTACAAAATTGAAATCTTCAACAGCTTCATAGCAAAAGACATAGTTCAATATCAACAACACTCGTAATTTGAGGTGTAATTCAATATCAAGAAAATCTTTCATATCAGAAGTAGTTGCACTAGACTTTCCTTGAAGATGCTGCACCAAATTGAGCTCCTTTTGTTTCTCAAGTTGATCCATCTCGCTCTTCAGCATCACAATCTCATCAATATGTCGGCGATTCACTTGTGACTAGGAATACCATCTTTGTATATCAACTTCCTCAACCCAAGACATCAAGTTATAAATTTTTCCTTTGAAATAGATGCAAGTTCTTGTTGTTAAGACTCAATAGCTTAAGAAATCCTAGCAATGGTCGCACTAACCTACTAAAGAGGGGTTTCCATTGCGACCGAAGTATGAAAACAAAGATTGAAAATACGAAATATTGATGGTTATGTGAAGGTTGTAAGCAATCCATATATAGATTCAAAAATTTGATGCATGTGCTACAGTGAAGGGACACAGAAGTTATTTGCATTTATGGTTGAATTGGCAAAAAATACATGTCAATTAATTTAAGAAGATTGCGCTCGAATGAACAATATTGCTATATCACATGAGTACATGGGTCATAAATGATATATTGAACCATGTGAAATATCATCGCATCGAGTATGTTAAGTCAGTCTCGTACGCTAAAGTGGTGTCAATTTATTACAAGTTTAAATGACGGATGGAGATATGTGTGACCGTCGGAGAATTTGATGATACACATGTAGGAATATTTTCTTTTGAAATATGTGACAAGATTTGTGAAATCACATTAATGAATATATAGTTAGTACGTGACAAAAATCATTTATGGTCAGTTAGACGCAGATTTGTTGAAAATCATCTATGACATGACAAAAAATATAGCGCAATAGAAATGACAGGAAGATAAATTGAGAAGAAAGAATCCAAGGGGATTCTAATACTCAGGAGGAGAATCCATTTTCCATTGATGTCAAAGGAGGTGAAATGATAAATGCTAAGGAGGATATATTTGTGCAAATACAAAACAAAATATTAAATGGCATGAACACAAGGGGAGCATGTTGTGCACAGAAGAAGAACTCATATTTAGGGGGAGCTTAGTTTTAGTAAATGTTGACATTAATGCCAAAGGAGGAAATTGTTGAAATTTGGTGTTTTCATTGATGTCAAACAAGAAACATGTTGATGAATGTCAAACATGATGATGAATTTTTGAAGATTGTTGAACTTGGGTGTTACAATTGATGATGTCAAGCATGAAGCTAGTTTGAAGAAATATATAGAAAATGTGTATACAAGGCTCATAAGTGCATAAAAACCATGAGGCAATGGTTCTCTATATACATGAAGCTAGTTTGAAGAAGTATATAGAGAATAGGTTTGTAGTTTTTGGAAATGCGAAAAATCCCACCAAGACATGGGACTCATATGTGCAGATACCACCAAGTCATTGGCCTTAAGTGTGCAAAACCATATGAGGTTGAATTATCAAAAGATGTATGCCCACAAAAAATAGAATGAGGTGGTTATCTTGACCAAGAAGTAATGAAGTACGGGTGTCACCGACTCAAAGGAATTCCAACTTTTTGACACATATCTAAGCAAGAATAATACAAATACGCAAGGGATGGAAATTTTGAAGTAAGCTTGAAAATAAAGAAGATGTGATATTTTGATTTTGTAAGATTCAAATTTTGGGGTATCAATGGCTCGTTGGTACAGAAGAAGTATATAGAGATGAATGTGCAAAAAAAAAATGAAGAATAACAACTAACAATGCTCAAATTAAAGGGATAGCCTAAACTAAGATGTGTGAAGGAGATATATATTAAAGGCAATTTAAGTTGAAGTCACAATTGCATGTATTGATATTATAGGTCATAGAAGCTGAAAATTATTGATATTGCAGAAGACTTAGAAGGAGTAGATTGTAGAGTGTTGATATTGCATATTCTAGACCATGCATATCACAAAAGTTGAAAAGTGTTGATATTGCATATTCCATAAGATGTATATCATAGATCACAAAAGTTGCAGATTGTATAAGGTGTAGATCGCAAATCCTAGAAGTCGCATATTGGTTACAACATATTCATATCAGGGTGGCAGGAAGAGGCAAGGACAAAAATTTGAAGCTTCTGTCCAGTTGGTGTTGGAGAATATAGAGCAGGGAATTAAAGCTTCCTTTTAGTTGGTGTTGAAGAACAAAGAAAGGAGATAGCAGTCTCCACTCAGGTTGGTGTGTGATCATAGCAAGTTGGAGCTTGTGAGAAAGGATTGATGTTCTCTCAAGTCAGTGCTTGAAGTCATCAAGTTGGTGCTTATGCAACGAATAGAATTCATTACAGGTTGGTGCTTGCATGTGGGATTGGTGTCCCAATCATATTAGTGTCTTAATGAGTTGGTGCTCACATTTGAAGATTGGTATCTCTTATCCATGTAATCAATATATATGTGTGTGTGTGTGTATATGTATGTATGTATATACATACATACATACATACATACATACATACATACATACATATATATATATATATATATATATATATATATATATATATAAAGTTAATGATCTAGGAGGATCTCCCAAATGAATTAAATTTAAACTCTTTAAATGCATAATCAAAGGTTATGGTTGTATAGGACTTGTTGAGATCTTTCCATTGATACCCATTGTGTCAAATTTCAACTTCAGATGTCAGAGTTATCACATTTTGAAGTTTCGAAATTTGCACCAATTACCTTTTAACACATAGCATGCAAAAGCAACGTCTATCTCTAATTTTCGACTTAGATTATGCCGCAATCGGAGGTCGGGAGAGGAAATCATCATTTTGTTGAACCCGTGCCAACTATCAACTTCTGAATTTCAGAATAGTCGAGAGGATAGTTGGTGAATTTTTGTTTCCTGTTCTGAATTCTAACTATCAATGTCAAGGTTCAAAATAGTCAAAACAAGTCGACATGGAAAAGTCATTTTCAGAATGTCAGCATCAAATAAGTCGGCATCGGACAGTTGGGGTCGCAGCTATGAATTATATATCAATGGTCCATCTTTTTCAAAAACAATTAAGATCAATGACACTAGTTTAAACTGGATATTATGTCTATGGATTTGGTTTTTTTATTTGCACAAAGATCTTTGGATGCATATTTTGAATGCAATCCTCATTTTGTGCCATTTTGCTCTTAATTTGGGCATGGATTATTATCCTACAGGTAATTTGACATCGAGATGGATTTGTCCGAAATTGGGCACATCCTCCACAGATATTCATCGACAAAATTCTTCTATTTAATAGATTGTCTTAGACAGTAGATTTGATGATGCAAAAAGAGGTAGATAGATGGAAATAGGACAGTAAGAGTTGAGTGGATTTAGAATTGTAGACAATAGAATCAAACAATTTTTTGTCCAGTGCTTGAAGATACTACTTGGAAGACTGAGAGTCTCCATTTATACGGTTAAGGTATCATATTGGTTGTGTTTGTTGTCTTTGTACATAGTCATATTTTTTCATTCTATGGAATTGATGTAACCTTTTGCATTTGAATAATTAATACTATTGGTCACACTAGAAGTGGACCCGAAGACTTAGGAATTATGACACAAACTCCATTAACAAGTTATAGTCTTCATTTTCATGGTTGCAATATCTGCTTATCGTCATAATTATGGTTGTATTGTTCTCTTTAAGATTATTGTTTATGCCTTATTGGAAACTTAGCAATTAAGCACAATTCACACTTACATTCTACCTAGTTAACTAAAAGGTCCTGGATTTTATGGATCATGTTGGTATCAGATCAGTTTTAACCCAAGAATTGTGAGTTTGTGAATGCTAACTAGGGCTAAGATTAAAGCTGGTAAAGGAGAACTTGAGCGTTTCAATCCAAAAGTTGGGAGTGCACATAGGACCAAGAAAATGGAAAATGAAGACTATTAGGAGAAAGATGAGAAGGAATTCCGAAAATCTTTCTACCATATGGCTGACATGGTAGAGAAGTTGTTTTCATATTATCAAAGAGGAAAATATAAGAAGATAAAAAGCAGATGAAAGCAGCAGGGAATACCTCAAGGAAAAAGGGTAATGGAGGAAATCCTCATAAAACTCAACCTTCTCAATCATTTTTGTCATCATCATCTTCTTCTAATAGTTGGTATCCTAGTACTTCATCTAATGCATGTAAAAAGCACTCTTAGAATTCTAATATGAATACGCCATTATTGAAGCTCGACATAAAGTATAATTTTCCCATGTTTAACGAAATTTTTAATGTTAAGAAATCGGATGATTGGGTTAGGAAGAAAGAGGTTTATTGCATAATCAAAAATTTGGTAGGAGACGAATCCAAAATCTAGTTATCCTCACTTCGACTAGGAGGAACTACTCTCGTATGGTGGAAAATAAAAACTTAGGAGGACTTGCTTGTTAAAGGTAAGGTTATTTCCTCATGGTATGAATTTGTGTCAGCGTTGAAAAAACAATTTCATCCATTAGGTATATGTAGCAATCTATGATGGATTGTCAAAATTTTAGGCAAGGTGAAGGACAGAGTGTTTAGGACTAGGCACAATAATTTAGGAAAAGGTATTTAGTGTTGGTTATTCCTCTCTATACCTAGGAAACACTTCTTAATAAATAGGTGGTTTGCATGGTTATTTAAAACATACTATCTTGATGTTTAACCCTAAAAATTTGGATGGATTATATGTTCAAGACACCCGTATTGAGGCTAAGGGGAAAAGTACTACTAATAGCCATTCCAAACAATGTTTCAATTCAGATAGAAATAAGTTTAAAGGAATATGGAAAGGTAAGCAGGCCATCATTATTAAGAAAGAATGTGAGAATCCCTCATGTTCCCACTTTAGGAAGGGACATGATGTATCACAATGTCGGAAGTTACATCTGGGGCTAAGACCCAAAAGGTATGGAGGGTAGAAGGATAAATTAAAAGCCAAGAATAATGCTTTAGTATTGCAGGACGTGGGATCCTACTCTGGTGATGAGACCAAAGTAACAATTGGAATCCAAGGTAAAGATAAAGGTATGTATCTTTCTCATCATGAAAATACAAATGCAAGTGTACAGTCTTCTTCTAGTCAAGATGATAAGAAACAAGGTGAAATATTTCATGTTCGATTCATTAAAAAACATATAAAAGTTGATACATGATTTCAAAGCGGGTCACAAGTCAATTTAGTTTCTGAATAAGTGGTTAAGAAACTAGGTTTAGTTACTATACCTCATGAAAATCCATATCTTCTAGGATGGTCATTAATGATGCACAATTGTAAGTAACAAAGAAATGTATATTAAAGTTTTCAATTTCTGATAAGTTTAAAGATGAGGTAGAGCTTGACATAGTACCACTAGACATATGTAGAATTGTACTTGGAATACCATATGTGTATGATTGAAAGGATATATTTTACAGATATAAGAATCAATATCACATTTTCAAGGATAATATTGATTATGTTATACATGCACATCATATGAAAACAATCCTATCACTAATCTCTTCAGGTCAGATGAAAAAATTAGTGAATGCTAATAAAAAATTTGTATTGATGATGATTAAAGTCAAAGAGAAGAATCATAACACATCTAAATCCTTTGAAGGATGTGATCTAAAGCATAAATATGAAATGGTTAAAATAATTTATGAGTATGATGAATTATTTCAGGAACCAACAATATTTCCACCCAAGAGAGGGATACAACATGAGATATAGCTGCAACAAGATGTGCCACTTCCAAATAGTGGCATGTACCAGATGTTTGTGATGCAAAATGAAGAGATCAAGAAATAGATTTGGGATCTAATTGGAAGGGGAATCATTAGACTGAGCACCTCGCCATGTGGTTCACCAATCATTTTGGTGCCAAAGAAGGATGGATCTTGGAGAATGTGCATCAACTACCGAGATTTGAACAAGATCACGGTAAAAAAATAGGTATCCACTTTCACATATTGATGATTTACTTGATCAATGGAAACATCTCGTTTATTTTACTAAGTTAGACTTTTGTAGTTGTTACCATCAAATTAGAATTTCTGAAAATGATATATTGAATATTTCTTTCAAGACAAAACAAGGGTTATACGAGTGGATGGTTATGACTTTCGAGCTATGTAATGCCATAACTAATTTTATGAGAGTGATGAATGATGTCTTCCAACCATTCATCGAGGATTTTTTCATTGTCTACTTAGATGATATCGTTGGTTTTAGTCGCACTTGGGAAGAACATATTGCTTGTGTGAGAAAGGTGCTTGATGTATTAAGGAGGGAAAATTGTATGTAAAGATGTCAAAATGTGAATTTTCCAAAACATATTCAGTGTACTTAGGCCATATTATTGGTGGGGGTCATTTGAAATTTGATCCTGCCAAGGTTGAAGTCATTGTAAATGGCCAAGGTCAATGACAATCACATAGGTTACGATATTTCTTAGTGCAGTCCAATATTGGAGAAATTTCATAGCCGGTTTTTCCTCCATTTAGCACTATTACATTAATTGACAAGTGTTCAAAAATATTTCTAGTGGGGAGGCAAACACCAAAAATACTTCAATACTTTAAGAATCAACACTGCACCAGTTCTAGCATTGCCATATTTACGACAACAATTTGAGATCGAAATAGATGCTAGTACTTTTTCCATGGGATATTTTCTTATGTAGGGACGAAGACCAATATGCTATCATTCTGAAACAATTTGAACTGTGGTAAGTATCTATCCTACCTATGATAAGGAACTGTATGCATTGGTACATAGTGTTAAAAAATGGAAGAATTCTCTAATGGGCAAAGAAACTATTATACTAATCTATCATCAACCACTTGAATATTTACACTCACAAACAAAGTTACAGTTGAGAAGGCACTTTAGGTGGATGGGGATTTTACATCAATTTCATTTTATTATAAAATATAAGAAAGGATTTCAGAATAAGGTAGCATTTAAGTTGTCCAGACCTCCCGTGATTGCATCCATCATTCTTCAAAAGAATTCATTGGCATAAACAATTTATATTGAACAATAAGTTGAAGATAAATATTTTAAGAATGTGTATGCTTCATTAATCCATGGAAAATGAATAGAAGAGAATAATTTGTATTTGCATGATAACATTTTATACTGAATGGAAAAACTTTTTTTTCCATAGAAAGAAAGGATGCATGTAATTCAAGAAGCACATTCCTCCCTCATTGTTGGTCATTTTGGAGTAGGTAAAACATTGGCACAATTTCAAAGGCACTATTATTGGCCACAAATGCAAGAAATTGTTTCTAAATATATAAGGGGTTGTCTGATGTGATCAATCAGTAGACTTAGCAACATGAAATTGGAATTGCACACACCTCTTCCATTTTTGGCATTATAAAGTCGACATTTCACATGCCCTGGTTTAAACTGGAGATTATGTCTGAGGATTTAATTTTTTGGTTTGCATATAGATATTTGGACGTGGATATTCAATGTGATCCTCATTTCATTCCATTCTCCTCTAAATTTGGGCATGGATTCTTATCCTACAGGTAATTTGACATCAAGATGGATTTTGTCCCGAATTGGGAATGTTATCCATAGATCTTCACTCGCCAAATTATTTTATTTAACAGACTATCTTAGACAGTGGATTTGATGGTTCAGAAAGAGGCAAAGAGACAGAAACAAGACAGTAAGAGTTAAGTCAATTTCGAATTGTAGACTGTAGAAGAAGATAGTTTGTTGTCTAGTGCTTGGAGATACTGCGTGGAAGACTGAGAATCTCCATTTGTACACTTGATGTATCACATTGGTTGTGTTTGTTTTCGTTTTACATAATCATTTATCTATCATTCTCCAAAATTGATGTAACCTTTTTCATTTTAAGAATTAATAAAATCGGTCGCACTGGAAGTGGACCCAAAGACGTAGCCATTATGAGCCAAACTCCGTTAACAAGTTACAATCTTCATGTTCATGGTTCTGGTCTTTGTTTATCCTCATAATTCAATTCATATTGTTCTCTTTAAGCTTATTTTTTGTGCCTTATTAGAAACTTAGAAATTGGGCACAATTCACATTTACATTCTAGTTGTTTAACTAAAAATTCCTGGAGTTTACGGATCAGTTACTTTACATATTCTTTTACACGATTGTGTCCTTTACTACTATGGAAAAAATAAAATGAAAAAATGAAGTATGATTTGTTAAGTGAAAAATTGTTTAATATGCACTTTATACTGATTCCCCAACCCCCCCCCCCCCCCCCCCCCCTCTCAGTATAAGTAAGAATTCCAACATTGAGTCTCAAGTTGATGACAAGGTATGGTTGCACTTGTAAAAAGAGTGACTTGTAGGTACCCACAAAAATCTCATACCACTCGAATATGGTCCTTGCACTATCACCAAATTTTTGGATGAGAATGTTTTTGAATTGAATTGCTCTTTCTTGACCTACACCATGTGTCTAACTGAAATACTTTGGTCATAATATTGTTGTCTCTATTGGATTCCTTAGAGGTGGTAGAGCACTTGGACACTATAGAGCTCAATCCTCATTGTATAGAGAAAGTTATAATGGAGTGGATAATGGATGCTAAGATAAGGAGAACCCACTAGTAGTACACACAACTCTTTTGGATTGTCAAAGCATTACAACTTCTTCACTATGGAAAGTGGTTTAGAGAGAGATATAATAGAAGTTCCCACATATAATATAGGAACTTGACATGATGGGGACTATTTCTACTCAAGTTGATCTATAAATGACCTTGGATATTCCAATGTTCAACTCTCACCAAAATAGATCTACAATTATATCATCTACAAGGAGACTATGCTTGACTACTTGATTGTTCCTTGTTTGTGTTATTTGAATAACTTACGCAAAAAATCAAACACACCAATAAGATATTTTAACAGCAAAAGAAAAAAAAGTATAGTTGTACAATATGGAAATAACTAGGTAGAAACTTGATGTGGGGAAACCAGTACGAAATGTTCAATACTCTATCTTTCATCTTCTTTTGTTATGAAGATTACAAAATAAAATATGAAGTTGTCCAAGATTGTTTTGAATCTATGAGACATTGTGGTATCCAATTATTCTCTATGATATGCTTCTCAATCTATGGTTTGTTATCATCTCCTCCACACTCCTGCTCATATTATAGAAAAATAGAAGGCTATAGAAAAAATAAACATTCTTCCCTTGTTCAACTACATCTTTTATAGCTTGAATTAGGATTATGTTTAGGGTTTCAAAACCTTATTGTACTATTCATGATGATTCTATTAATTTGTAGTGAATTCCCACATGTTACTTACTCTTCATGGATGAATCATAGTGAGCTAACATGGTTTCTACTTGGACCTATTCTAAACAACTGGACAATTACCTTGTTAAATCGTACTTTCACACATTAACTTTATTTTGTGAAAAGGAAACATTCTTGGGATATATCAATGTGTACAATGTGGTAACCACACCAAGTACTTATGTCCTTGGAATTAGAAACCCCAAAATTCATTTTTTAACCCTCAAATGGAATTAGAATGTTGGTCCATAAATGTGTTTTTTTAGGATACTACCCAAGTCGCCCCATCTATGCCCCAAATTAATATTCCAAATTGTAAAACATTATTGAAATCACATGGAAACTATGTAGGTCCATTTCAAATCATCCCTTCCCATTTTGGTTTAAAAAAGATTTATTTTTTAAGGATACAAGGAAACTATTCCTTAACACTTTTCTTAGAGTACCATTTGGCCTTAGCTTAGCACTACCCATTAAATCCCACTTGGTTATTGTGGTTAGTGTTATACTCACTTGTGGCACATATCCCTAACCTTGGTTATAGAATGTATTTTCCATTGTGTTGTGTGTGTGTGTGTGTGTGTGTGTGTGTGTGTGTCCAAGGAAAACCTCATGGGTAAACCCAAGGAATGCTTCCCCACATTCGTGGATAGTATCAATAGTAACTAGTTAACATAGACTAGTGTACCTAACCCATGAAGATTTAAACTTGACACTCGTTGGCACAAAACTAGCCATATTCCCAACAACATTAGAAACAACCAACTGGTCTAACCCCTTGGGATACCGATATCATACACACAATTGGTTGAGGTAAACCCTTGGGATACCAATCTCTCTCTCTCTCTCTCTCTCTCTCACACACACACACACACACGCGCGCGCGCACACACAGCTACACATTTATATAGAAGAAGTTAGTTCAACATGTACTTTGTGTGTGAGCTCATTTACTATCTCTCCCATTGTGTGTGTGTGTTTGTAATAGAGAGAGAGAGAGAGAGAGAGAGAGAGAGCTTGGTATCCCAAGGGGTATATGTGTGTGTGTGTTACAATATTTTCACCAAAAAGATGGTAAGACAACCACTTGAGAAGAAGATATGTGGACAAGAGAATCATGAGACTTGAGTAACCTTGACTTGCATTAAAGAACCTCTTGTGATCATCTCTACTTGTAGAAAGGGACAACCAATAAGCACTATCATCTAGATAGACAATGTACTGACAACAAAGTTTGTTGACAACCAAAAGGAAAAAGATATAAACAATAACTAGGAAGTTGAAAATAACTATGAGGAGAAAGAAGATGGCCCATAAGTGGAGAAATTCAAAAGAAACAATGGGGATGAGAGCTTGAAATCCATGATAGAACCACAAAGTTGTGTTGTGATGCCACCTGACATTAAAAAGGTAACCAAGTAAAGATATAGGAGAATATCCTCCAATGAGATTAAAAAAAAAAACAAATATAAAGTGTAGCATTTTTTCTTTGAGTTAGAACTCAAGAACACAAACAATAGAAAGAAACATTGCACCAAACAAAGTACTTGATATATACACCAATAAGAAACAATAGTGACGGTAACCAGGATACCTAAGAAAATTCCAAGCAGTGAAACTCAACAAGGATAAACAACTAATATAAACAAAGATCTTTAGCAAGAAGACTTTTTGAAACATAGCCACAAAACAACTACGGAAAGCTTATTTGTAGCTACTAGCAAAACAGAACCTTAAACCCTAAGCCTGGACATCCACGAGAGGAAGTTCGAACAAACATAAAATGAATAATATGAGAACATATTAAGATGTGTAGAGAGATGATATTGAAGTCCAAAAATAAGAACCAAAATCAATCTCTACACATGTATAACCCATTAATTATTGAAACACGCTATTAATATATAAACAATGCCATAAGTAGATAAATATAAAACCAAAAAAACCATAACATTAATAAATTATGAAGGGAACCTCCCATTACCATGAAAATGGAGCTAGAAAAATTAAACATGCATTACAATGATTTAAGCCTTAAGCATGTCGATGTTGGCTCCATGTATGTCTAATGGGAACCTCCCATTACCATGAAAATGGAGTGTTTAGAATTCCTAAAATGAAGTGCCTTATAATGACCATTCCATTTATGTGCAAATTACTTGAGTGGAAAAAACCACACTCAAACGATAACCACTTTATGTAAGAATTGGGATTGACTTCATTGATTTTAAGATGATAATTAGAAAGAAAATTAATTAATTTTCATTGATTTCAAGATGATAAAAGGTTATTCTATGCATGGCGTGAGGAAAGAAATTAGTTTATTATTTTATTATTATTCTGATGGATATTTATTGCTTTTTAAAAATAATTTTGATCATTATTTTGAAAAATGAAATGTAGAAATATTGTTTTAATATAAGTTAATATATTTAAATTTAAATTATTTAATTTTATTTAAATAGTTTATTATTATTATTATTATTATTATAAATATTATATTATTTTAAAAATAAATAAAATATATATTTTAAAATGTAAAATTTTGATATTATTTATTTTATTAAAAACGTATGGTAAGTAATATATTTTTAAATGACTTTTTATTTATAATAAGATTTTATATTTATTTTATATTATAATTTGAATTAATTTTGCGTTATTTATAAAACAATATTCTTAACTTGATATATAACTTTATATAATGAAAAAATATGAATAAAGTTATAATTTTTAAATAAATTTTATTTTATATAAATTTTATTAGAAAAACACTTCATATCAAAGTTTAAACACTATAAGGGATGAGACGGGAGGTTTAACGATGGATGCAAGTTGCAGGGTTTGTCAGTTCTTGAGAGTTGGGCCAGAGGCCTAAGCCTGTACCTAAGACAGGGGGGGCAGGTCTTAGGATGAATGAGCCAGTGGATGGTGCAGCAGAGCCCCCTGTCTAGGGCTCAGAGTTGGAAAGCGAGAAAGACAAAGGCAAAAGGTAAGTATCTGATACCCATCCGGGGAAAGATGGGGAAGGCACTAGTGGATCCAATAAAGAAACTACGGCAAAGGGAGAGAATAGAAGAACAAGGCAATGTTTGTCAAAATCGAAGACGGTACCAAAGCTTTAGATCAAATCGGATCGCATAAGGGAAGACATCGCCTACATGAAGGAGCATGCTCTCATTAGTAAGTTTCTTGGAATTTGGCCCACGGAGAAGACCTTAGTATGGTGGATAAACACCACCTGGAAACCACAAGGCCACTATGATCTACAACTGGGAGCCAAAGGTTTCTTTACGGTCATCTTATTTAACAAAGAAGATAGGACCAGAATATTTGAGAGCGGGCCTTTTTTCTTTAATTCTGCTAGTCTATTCTTAAGGCCGTGGAAAGAAAGATTTAATCCAGACAATGAAAATCTCACAATAGCCCCGGTCTGGATCAGAATGCATTCCCTTCCTACGGAATACGGGACAGAGGACATCTTGATGGACATTGGGAACATCCTAGGAAACTTTGTAAAAGTCTCAGAGCAGACCTAGCAGAGGAGGTACAAATCTTATGCACGGATTTGCATCTATCTTGATATCTCACAGGATCTTCCAGACGAAATAGACTTAACTTGGGAGGATGAGGATTGGTTTCAAGCAATCGACTATGAATAGATACCGTTCAGATGTCAGCAATGTCATGAGCATGGACGCCTATTAAGAGAATGCCTGCAGCACAAAAAAACAGGAGGAACGAAAGACCAAGAAAATCAAGATTCTGGGGGGTTTACTCGAGTTCCAAATAAGAAAAGATTAGCCAAAAATATCATGGGCCTTGAAATCTATAAAAAAGTCCAAACGCAGAATAGGTTCGAATCCCTCCAAGAACCCAAACAAACTATCACTCAGCAAGAAGAAAAGATTCAAACCCAGCAGGCTCAAGAAACTGAACTAAGCATGAAGATCCAGACACGGGAAGAGCCTCTGGAAATCAAAGAAAGCGATAATGAGACATTGGAAGCTGAAGAGGAAGAAATGGAGATAGGAGATATGGATCTAGTAGGTCTGGAAATGACCTTCTCTGAGAAGGTCCCCGAAAAAATACTTCCACAACAAGTAAAATTACTGGAAAAAACGATAATCAAGGCTAAATCGATGAAGTTTCTTGGGGTCTCGTCAGAATCCCTCAAGGATCCGTATGTCAAAAAGAAAGAGAAGAAATAAAATCGAGGGAGGCACAGTAATGTACAAATGATTAAAATGGTAGGGGATCAATTGGTGGCATGAGGGAAATATCCTACCATAGATGCGGCCCTTTCTCCCATGAATAAGTAAGTTTCCAATGCGGACCACAACCTGAAACATAAGAGGCTGTAATAGCACCTTGAAGATCCGTCTTCTAAGGAGAAGGATTGAACTGGATAATCCAGGTATAATTTTTTTACAAGAAACAAAATGTTCAGAGGCGGAACTGAAGATCATTGGAGGAAAAGTTTGGAGGGGAAGTGAGGCCACTGCAGTGGATGCTAAAGGGGAAGCTAGAGGTATCGAGATTCTCTGGAGCCCAAGAGAGGTTTCCCTCTCTAAATTCTTTGCAATCCAGTACTCCCTATCGGAAGCATTGCATATCTTAGGAACGAATACCAAGGGGTTTATTACCAATGTGTACGGCACTCCTCGGGCAGAACAAAAAAGGCAATTTCTAGACTCTTTAGGGATGCTTAAAAGGGTTTCGAAAGGAAAACCCTGGATTCTTGGAGGGGACTTCAACCTGGTCAGGAATCTTGAGGAAAAAAAAGGTGGGATAAGGCATCTAAACCCAATCAGTGAGTATTTTAATGAATTTATTGATAACCTTGAATTGGTTGATGTGAGAACAACAAACGATACCTTCACATGGAATAATAAAAGAATAGGGGACAGGGGAATAGCCTACTGGCTAGACCACTTTTTGTTCTCGGAATCCATTATGATGAATGGGGGAGAACTAAGGGCCATGATACTCCTATCAATCGGATCAAAGCACTGGCCTATTAAGCTGGAGTGGGACAGCGTAGGGGTCAACTTGCGAAGACCATTATGTTTTGAAAAAAATTGGCTTCTCCAAGCTGAATTCCTAGAGAAACTAAAAGAATGGTGGGAGGAAATGCCAACCATTAGAGGAACGCGGATGTACCAGTTCCAACAAAATGTTAAACTCCTCAAATCTAAAATCAAGAAGTGGAACAAAGAATCCTTTGGTAACATCTTTAAGGCGAAAGTGGAGTTGGATGGAAAAATAAAAGAGGTGCAAATCAGAGGGATGCAGAATGGCTTCACGGAGGACATTCGAGAGCAAGAAAAAGCGTTGATCCACGAATTTATCCAAACAGAACAACATGAGGAAATATTCTGGAATCAAAAATCTAGAGTTAAGTGGCTCTAAGAAGGAGAATTGAATACCAGTTTCTTCCACAAAGAATCTATTCAACATCACCAGGGAAACCGGATGGCTAGACTGAAAACAGAAGAAGGACACATTGTCAAAACCTAGGAGGACCTTGAACTAACTTTAAACTCCTACTTTTCTAAATTCCTGGAGGAACCAGACTGGGATAGGGACGAAGCATAGAGGGAGGAACTAAGGCACATTCCTAGAGTTATCGCGGAAGAGCATAACATCTTGCTTCTGAAACCAATTGAGTTGGAAGAAGTAGACACTGCAGTTAAGCAAATGGCGAATGATAAATCCCCGGGACCTTACGGGTTTACCACCAACTTCTTCCATGTCTGTTGGGACTGGATGAAAGAGGAAGTGTGGGTTCTAGTGGAGGACTCAAGAAAGACAGGCAATATTCTGAAAGCTCTGAATGCTACCTTCATGGTGCTTATCCCAAAAGAAACGAGAACGGAGGATCCCAGAAAACTCAGACCGATCGCCTTATGTAATATCATATATAAAATAATCTCTAAGGTTATAGCCAATAGAATTTGTCCCCTACTTCCTCTAATCATTTCCCCTGAGCAAGCGGGTTTTGTAGAAGGAAGACAAATTATGGATGGAATCATCCGGATTCATGAAACCATCCATTCGGTCAAAATTGGGAAAATCCTAGGTATGCTACTGAAATCATATCTATATAAATCTTATGATAAATTGAATTGCCAATTCTTAGCAGGTGTTCTTCAGGATTTTGGATTCTCGGACCATTGGACGGGATGGGTCATGAAATTGGTTTCATCGACCTTCTTCTTCATTCTAGTTAACAGTACCCCTTCCTCACCCTTCCAAGCCTCTAGAGGAATTAGTCAAGGTGACCCACTATCCCGCTTTCTATTCATTATAGCAGCTGAGGGTTTGGGCAGAATGCTCAAGAACTTACGCATGGATAATAAGATCAAAGGGTTAACCCTGTATGCTGAGATGGAACCTCAAACTCATCAACAGTTTGTTGATGACACGATGCTCATGGGTCCTTCCATGGTACAGGAGGCAAGAGGTATAAAGGATGGGCTGGACACTTTCCTGGAAGCCAACGGTCTGTAAATCAATAAGGATAAATCCCAGGTTTACTTCTTTAATACTCCGAAAATCATAAAAAGAAATATTCTAACGATTATGGGATTCTCTGAAGGAGGGCTCCCTTCAAAATACTTAGGAGCACCTCTTGTAGAATCGACCATGAGACAGGTCTCTTGGAAGGATCTTCTGGACAAATTCAAGCAAAAACTTAGCTAGTGGACTTTTAGAGCTCTTAACTTCCCCAGTAGACTCATTTTGGTTAAGTCGGTCCTCCAGACTATGCCGCTCTACCTATTCTCAGCTTTGGCAGCACCAAAATCAGTGATAAAGCAGATCAAGAATATTCAAATGAACTTTCTGTGGGGAGGAGATGATAGCCACAAGAAATGGCCGTTGGTGGACTGGAAAACTGTATGTAAACCCAAAGAAGTGGGAGGGTTAGGCCTTTTCGACCCACTAGATGTTAATAAATCAATGGGAGCTAAGAAATGGTGGAAGTGGATAACTCACGAGGAAGAACCATGGGTGAAGCTATGGCATGCAAAGTATGCACCCCACTAGCCAAAAAAATTGTTGATAAGATTTGGGGAGGATCTCCCTGGTTTCAGTATCTGGAAATAAGCTTAGGAAAACCGAAACATCATCCAAAGTCATAGTTTCTAGGAGGTAAGAGATGGAAGCACAACTATTCTCGTCAGTGACGCCTGGAACTAGGAGCCGAGCATTAATAGTCGAGACGACATTCCGGATCTTATATACCATCTCCAGAATAGTCAGAGGAAAAAGGTGAGGGAATTTTGGGACTTCAGGTCCCCTAACAAAATATTCCGGACATGGAAAAGGAAAGACTTGTGGAAAACACTAGTACCAACAGAGGACATGGATATTTTTACATGGAACTCTGCTCAAGGAAGATCCCCTGGCACGTTGGCTTGGATAAGCTACGTTGGGGTTATTCCAACCTTGGAAGGTTCAATATTAAAGAGGCCATAGGGGTGCTGACTAAAACACACAGGCTGGAAAAGGAGGCTAAATGGAGAAAAGTCTGGGGAGGAAAATGGTGGCCCAAAGTTGCAGCTTTCAGCTGGCTCATTCTCAAGCGTCGCATTCTCACTTGGGATAATATACAAGTTCATGGGATATTGGAACCTTCAAGATGTAGCCTTTGCGAAAATAACAATGAAACTATAAACCACTTGTTGGACGAATGTCCAATAATAGACACTATATGGGACAAAGGTGTCAGACTGTTTAAAAAAAACAAAAGATGTAAAGGAAGACCCGACTCAACAATAATTGAATGGCCTAAGAACATATTCAAAAACAAAATAGTGAATAGAATCTGGGAGATGTTCCTGAGCTTTGTGGTCTGGGAAATCTGGAAAACCTGGAACTTAAAAAATTTTGAAAATAAAAAGTGACAAGTGGAATAAATTTGGGCGACTATAGAAGCTCATATAAAAGAAACTATTACGCTTTCTCCATGGACACAAGAGGATTATGTAGCAGAAGCAAGTGAAAAACAAACTCTTCAGGGGTGGGGAATTTGGACGTTACCTGTGAACAACGCTCGTCCTAGCAAAATGATTAAGCAGCCGAGCAACTCTGAGTCTTGGCAAAATTCTCCGAAGGGCGCCTTCAAATTAAACTTCGATGGCGCTGCAAAAGGGAACCCAAGACCATCTGGTTTTGGCAGAGCAGCTAGAGACTCACAGGGACGAATTCTCAGCATCTGTTGGGGAAACATAGGTACCAATACTAACAACTTAGCGAAGCTTGAAGGCCTCATAAATGGGGTCTTGTGGGCAGTCCAAAAGAAGCGAACCCCATTGATAGTGGAAGGGGACTCACTGGGGATCATTAGCATAGCCAAGAGGCTTCAGAATGGAGCGACCATAGGCCAGGTTTCTAAAAACTAGCGATGCGAGAGCAGGCTTACAACGCTAAGAAGTTGTCTAGGGACAACCCTGCACTAATATTCTCGCATGTTAAATGGATAGGAAACAGGATGGCAAATGCCATAGCAAACGAAGGGGTTGGTAAAAGTATCTCCTTCCATGCAGAGGTAAACGACGACAAGCGAGATGGTCAATTATGGTGAAAATGAGAAGCATTGGTGGAGGAAGATATTAGGAGGACAGATGTAGGGAGTCCTCAATAGCTATCCGTTCCTCTGCCCTCGATGCCGGACAGGTGCAATCTAACTCTCCCTTCAACCATGCCGACTGTTAATTCCTCTCTCTCACGTGACCCCCTCATCATAATCGGGATGCCCTTGGATGGCCACGTGATCCAGCATGTGGGGGGGCCTCTCCACACCCCCGTGTTAGGAGAAAATGAAGGCAACGTTACATCCTTTACACATGGCTTTAACTTCTTTCAGAATGATGTAATGGCTAGGACAGATGGGATGCGGACGAGTGATCCGGTGGTGGCTGGTGGCATGCCCGCCCAATTCGGTGAGGACGATCTGGCATCGGGCCTGCATTTATAAGAATGTCTCTTTTCGATCTTGCAGGGTACAGAGAAGTACGAGGGTTCAGACCCTTTGGGAATTCCAGTGGGGAATTATCGAGTCTCTGTACCGATACTGTCAAGAGCTGGATGGCCCGTACTAGGTGGCCTTTAATGGGGGATAGGGTTGCCAATCTTTTGCACGGAGGGAAGGATTTGGCGCAGAGAAAATGGTGTTGGAACTGCAAGATCGTAATTTCTCCGGGTGCAAAATGGAAGCATCAATCAGTGATGATGAGGGTGGGATGCATCAGCAAGGTAAAGGGGGCGGCTATATATGCCACTTTGGATTATGAGAGGATCACCGTGGACAGGCTTAGTTTCGTCCACATTCTCATGCAGGCCTCTCGAAATCTTCAGCTCTGTGATTCAATGTCTCAGCAATGGTGAATGCGGCATCGCCAGGGGCAAAGTGGAAGAGTGGAGGGGGGTAATATTTTGCAATTCTAAGCATCTGGTGGTGCCTTGCCTGTGGAAGAGTGCCCGTCTCCTATGGCATTTAATTGGGGGCACAGTATATGGATGAGATTCCGACACGGGTGGAAGACATGATCGTTGTAAAGGAGGTTGAGCTAATCAGGGAATATGAGAATCATCAAGGACGGCCCCTAGAATCCAATCCGTTCTAGACAGTTCGCATTCTGTTGGCTCGTGACATTCAGAAAAAATTGCAACTAGCACAGGGGATCCGGGAAGCATTAGTCATGATCAGACAAGGGCAGCAGGAAAGCGTTGCAGGTTTTAGAATGTTGGATCAGATGGTAGGAAAACTGCTGGAGAGCATGGGGGAGCATCCCTCAGCACCACCTCCCTCCCCCATTTATCCACAATTGCAGTAATGCCCTAGCAAGGGCAGTGTTTTTGGGTTCTCGGTTGTTTCTAATTTTCAGTTTTTTTTGGCTCTGCAGGTGCACTCCGGTTGTATCAGGCTTTTAATGAATATTGTTATTCACATAGATGAATGTAATAGTTTTGGTTGGGAAGGGGTAATCAATAGGGAAACCTTCACCAGCTATCTTCCCTTGTGTAGTTACTAGTCTGAGAGGCAGAAAGCTATGCGTCTCTGTAACCTTTTTGATATGAACGATGTTAATGTGGGAAAAGGTATGGAGGACCAGAATCTTAGAAAGATAAGGGGAGGGAGGAATGGGGGGAATGATAGAATTACCTCTCTAAAGAAGATTCTCAGTCCAACGTGGCTCTTTCAGCTGGACGGGACCGATTGTATACTTTTTTGTATCATACAGTAATATAAATTTTCCTTATTAACAAACAAACAAAAAAAGTTTAAACAATGTAATAATTTTATTTTATGTATACATTGCAAGTTTGTTAAAAAAGAGCATACCATCATAAGATCGATCTTACTTGAGTTAAATGAGTTGTTATGGGATATTATTAATGAGTAGTTTAGGTTTATAATGATTTATTGGATACTCATTAGTGAGTTGAATGAATAGTTATGGGATGTTATGATTTATGAGATATTTATTAAAGAGTTGAATGAATAGTTAAGGGATAAGAATGAGTAGTTTAAATTTATAATGTTTTATTTGATTTTTAATAATGAGTTGAATTGAGTAGTTGTGTGATATTTATTAATGAATTGAATTAGTAGTTATTAGATATTTGAAATAGTAGTTTAGATTTACAAGGACTTATGGGACACTCATTAATGACTTGAATGAGTAGTTATGAGATATTTTTTCTCACAAGTTGAAGTTACAATCTTATTAGACAAGAACTTTGATGGGATTTTTCAATCTTTATGAATAATAATTCATAGGGAGAGAAATCAATGGGTGTAAAGAGATTCAATTCTTTCATGTCCTAAGGACTCTAAACAAAGATGTCAATAATCATGCCAACCAAGGTTGGAAGAAAGCAAAGTTATGAAAATAGGGTGATTTTATGCACCCGTCCCCTAAGTTGGTCATATCAAGGAACAAGCCATGTTGCATTAAGAGGAGCCATGCTTCCACACATTCCACAGTTAACTCCTCACCCGAGTTTTGAAACCATGGAACTTCTCATGGATGATTATGGAAATTAGATGTCGCTCTCATATCAACATTAGATCTGATTATTGTGCAAAAATCTAGTGTTAAAAGGTAAGTACATGTTCTTGTGCAAAAATCTAGTGTTAATAGGTAAGTCCTACATGGTTACCCTGGTTATTTCTTGCAGCAACAATTAGTATTTATTTATAGGTTCATGGTCTCCGTCTTGTTTTAGGAGAATGCTCAAAGAATTTAGTTTTTGAAGCCTACAATTATTGTGTTCATTATGCAATTGACATTCTCAGGCTTCATGAAATTGGAGGGTTAATGTCCATTTATGGTGTCTCTTGTGCATAATTTCCTCTTCTGAGTTTGTGTGGGTCAACAAACCTCTATGGTAACTAGTCATGGTCAGCCTCCGTGTGGAATGCATAACTAGTCGTGCTCCCCTTTCCTGTAGAACTCAAGGAAGAAGAAGTTAAGTTCATTAGAAGAAGAAGTTAAGTTCATCAACTACAAATTAGGTTCATTATCTAAGGATGGACATGGAAGTACACAAGTAGATGCCATGAGTAAATGTGCCTCCTCTTAAATCTACTCCGCTAAAAGTTCGTTGTTAAGTCATGAAAGACATGATCTTATAAGTTGAATTCTATTATCACCTGAGAGAACACATGTTATTTGAACCTCTTTTTTTGTGTGGGAAAACCTTATATTTTCTCATAGACTCCATCCTAAAACCACTTAGGCTAGACCCAATAGACAAATGTTAATTAGACTTATAGATGCTCTACTTTTGACTTATCTAAATATCATTTTTAATATAATTTAAACCATATTCAAATAATGCTTTGTATGGAATCCTTTTAGACTAAAAATTAAAAATTAAAAAAATTTTAATTTTAATTTTTGAAGTGGTAAGTTTTTATTAAATTTCTTAAAAATACAAAAATCCAAATGAAGACTTGTCACTTCGAAACTCGTTTTGTAATATTTCTCAAAAATAGTTAGCACTAGTACTGGTTTGCACGGAATTCTCCTGTGAAGGAAAGTGCAAGAACTCTGTCAAGAATATAAATATACTTCCAGCATTGATACTTCACCAAAACATAAAATCCTCTGTTATATTTTTCTGTGATGTCCCTTCCATAATTGTTGTAGTCAAATAAAGTTTGAACAGCACCGACTGCCATGAAGATTTTCTGCATTTTACATAAATAGGCTGCCACTTCAAAAAAATATAATATTCAGAGCGTCCTTTGAACGATCGGTTCGAAACCATTGATCTGGCTATAAATATTGATTTCTATATAAATATGGCTATAAATATTGATTTCTGGACCCCAAGAGAGGTTTCCCTCTCTAAATTCTTTGCAACCCAGTACTCCCTATCAGCAGCATTCCATATCTTAGGTACGAGTACCAAGGGGCTTATTACCAATGTGTACGGCTCTCCTCGGGCAAAACAGAAAAGGCAATTTCTGGACTCTTTAGGGATGCTTAAAAGGGCATCAGAAGGAAAACCCTGGATTCTTGGAGGGGACTTCAACCTGGTTAGGAATCTTGAGGGAAAAAAAGGTGGGATAAGGCAGCTAAACCGAATCAGTGAGTATTTTAATGAATTTATTGATAACCTTGAATTGGTTGATGTGAGAACAAACAACGGCACCTTCACGTGGAATAATAAAAGAACGGGGGACAGGCGAATAGCCTGTCAACTAGACCACTTTTTGGTCTCGGAATCCATTATGATGAATGGGGGAGAAGTGAGGGCCGTGATACTCCCATCAGTCGGATCAGACCACTGGCCTATTAAGCTGGAGTGGGACAGCTCAGGGCTCAACTTACGAAGACCATTCTGTTTTGAAAAAAATTGGCTTCTCCAATCTGAATTCCCGAAGAAACTAAAAGAATGGTGGGAGGAAATGCCAACCATTAGAGAAATGCGGATGTACCAGTTCCAACAAAAGGTTAAACTCCTCAAATCTAAAATCAAGAAGTGGAACAAAGAATCCTTTGGTAACATCTTTAAAGCAAAAGTGGAGTTGGATGGAAAAATCAAAGAGGTGCAAATCAGAGGGATGCAAAATAGCTTCACGAAGGACATTCAGGAGCAAGAAAAAGCGTTGATCCATGAATTTGGCCAAACAAAACAACATGAGGAAATATTCTGGAATAAAAAATCTAGAGTTAAGTGGCTACAAGAAGGAGAATGGAATACCAATTTCTTCCACAAAGAAGCTATTCAACATCACTAGTGAAACCCAATGGCTAGACTGAAAACAGAAGAAGGACACGTTGTCGAAACCCAGGAGGACCTTGAACTAACTTTGAACTCCTACTTTGATAAATTCCTAGAGGAACCAGACTGGGACAGGGACAAAGCACAGAGGGAGGAACTAAGTCACATTCCTAGAGTTATCACAGAAGAGCATAACATCTTGCTTCTGAAACAAAGTGAGTTGGAAGAAGTAGACACTGCGGTTAAGCAAATGACGAATGATAAATCCCCGGGACCTGACGGGTTTACCACCAACTTCTTCGATGTATGTTGGGACTGGATGAAAGAGGAAGTGTGGGTTCTGGTGGAGGACTCAAGAAAGACAGGCAATATTCTGAAAGCTCTAAATTCTACCTTCATCGTGCTTATCCCAAAAGAAATGGGAACGGAGGATCCCGAAAAACTCAGACCGATCGCCTTATGTAATGTCATATATAAAATAATCTCTAAGGTTATAGCCAATAGACTTCGTCCCCTACTTCCTCTAATCATTTCCCTTGAGTAGGCAGGTTTCGTAGAAGGAAGACAAATTCTAGATGGAATCATCCGGATTCATGAAACCATCCATTCGGTCAAAATCAGAAAAATCCCAGGTATGCTACTAAAATTAGATATATATAAAGCTTATGATAAATTGAATTGCCAATTGTTAGTGGGTGTTCTTCAGGCTTTCGAATTCTCGGACCATTGGACGGGGTGGGTCATGAAATTGGTTTCATCGACCTTCTTCTCCATTCTAGTTAACGGTACCCCTTCCTCACCCTTCCATACCTCTAGAGGAATTAGACAAGGTAACCCACTGTCCCGCTTTCTGTTCATTATAGCAGCTGAGGGTTTGGGCAGAATGCTCAAGAACTTACGCATGGATAATAAGATCAAATGGTTAAGCTTGGATGTTAAGATGGAACCTTAAACTCATCAACAGTTTGTTGATGACACGTTACTCATGGGTCCTTCCATGGTACAGGAGGCAAGAGGTATAAAGGATGGGATGGACACTTTCCTGGAAGCCAGCGCTCTGGAAATCAATAAGGATAAATCCCAAGTATACTTCTTTAATACTCCGAAAATCATGAAAAGAAATATTCAAAGGATTCTGGGATTCTCCGAAAGAGGGCTCCCTTCAAAATACTTAGGAGCACCTCTTGCAGAATCAACCATGAGACAGGTCTCTTGGAAGGATCTTCTGGACAAATTCAAGCAGAAACTTAGCTAGTGGACTTTTAGAGCTCTTAACTTCCCCAGTAAACTCATTCTGGTTAAGTCGGTCCTCCAGACTGTGCCGCTCTACCTATTCTCGGTTTTGGCAGCAACAAAATCAGTGATAAAGCAGATCAGGAATATTCAAAGGAACTTTCTATGGGAAGGAGATGATAGCCACAGGAAATGGCCGTTGGTGGACTAGAAAACTGTATGTAAACCCAAAGAAGTGGGAGGGTTAGGCCTTCATGACCCACTAGATGTTAATAAAGCAATGGGAGCTAAGATATGGTGGAAGTGGATAACTCACGAGGAAGAACCATGGGTGAAGCTATGGCATGCAAAGTATGCACCCCACTAGCCAAAACAATTGTTGATAAGATTTGGGGAGGATCTCCCTGGCTCCAATATCTGGAAATCAGCTTAGGAAAACTGAAACATCATCCAAAGTCACAGTTTCTGGGAGGTAAGAGATGGAAGCACAGCTATGCTCATCAGCGACACCTGGAACTAGGAGCCGAGCATTGATAGTCGAGACGACGTTCCGGCTCTTATATACCACCTCCAGAATAATTAGAGGAAAAAGGTGAGGGATTTTTGGACTTCAAGTCCCCTGACAAAATATTCCAGACATGGAAAAGGAAAGACTTGTGGCAAACACTAGTACCAACAGAGGACATGGATGATTTTTACATGGAACTCTGCTCAAGGAATATCCCCAGGCACGATGGCCTGGATAAGATACGTTGGGGTTATTCCAACCTTGGAAGGTTCAATATTAAAGAGGCCATAGGGTTGCTGACTAAAACACACAGGCTGGAAAAGGAGGCTAAATGGAGAAAAGTTTGGGGAGGAAAATGGTGGCCCAAAGTTGCAACTTTCAGCTGGCTCATTCTCAGCATCACATTCTCACTTGGGATAATATACAAGTTCATGGGATGTTGGGACCTTCAAGATGTATCCTTTGCTAAAATAACAATGAAACTATAAACCACTTGTTGAACAAATGTCCAATAGCGAACGCTATATGGGACAAAGGTGTCGGGCTGTTTAAAAAAAACAAAAGATGTAAAGGAATACCCGACTCAACAATCATTGAATGGCCTAAGAACATATTCAAAAACAAAATAGTGAATAGAATCTGGGAGATGTTCTTGAGCTTTGTGGTCTGGGAAATCTAGAAAACCCGAAACTTAAAAAAAATTGAAAATTAAAAGCGACGAGTGGAATAAATTTGGGCATCTATAGAAGCTCATATAAAAGAAACTATTACGCTTTCTCCATGGACACAGGAGGATTATGCAGCAGAAGCAAGTGAAAAACAAATTCTTCGGGGGTGGGGAATTTGGACGTTACCTGTGAACAACGCTCGTCCCAACAAAATGATTAAGCAACCGAGCAGCTCTGATTCTTAGCAAAGTCCTCTGAAGGGTGCCTTCAAATTAAACTTCGACGGGGCTGCAAAAGGGAACCCGGGACCGGCTAGTTTTGGCGGAGTGGTTAGAGACTCACAGGGACAAATTCTCAGCATCCGTTGGGGAAACATAGGTACCAACACTAACAACTTAGCGGAGCTTGAAGGCCTCATAAATGGGGTCTCGTGGGTAGTCCAGAAGAAGCGAACCCCATTGATAATGGAAGGGGACTCACTGGGGATCATTAGCATAGCCAAGAGGCTTCAGAATGGAGCGACCATAGGCCAGGTTTCCAAAATCTGGCGATTGGAGAGCAGGATTACAACGCTAAGAATTTGGCTAAGGGACAGCCCTGCACTAATATTCTCGCATGTTAAATGGACAGGAAACAGGGTAGCAGATGCCATAGAAAATGAAGGGTTTGGTAAAAGTATCTCCTTCCATGCAGAGGTAAACGACGACAAGAGAGATGCTCAGTTATGGAGAAAATACGAAGCGGTGGCGGAGGAAGATATCGGGAGGATAGATGTAGGGCATCCTCAATAGTTGTCTGTTCCTTTGCCCTCGATGCCGGACAGGTGCAATATAACTCTCCCTTCAACCATTTCGACTGTCAATTCCTCTCTCTCATGTGACCCCCTCATCATAATCGGGATGCCCTTGGATGGCCACGTGATCCGGCATGTGGGGGGTCCCTCTCCACACCCCCGTGTCAGGAGAAAATGAAGGCGATGTTACATCCTTTACACATGGCTTTAACTTCTTTTAGGTTGGTGTAATGGCTAGGACAGATGGGATGCGGACGAGCGATCTAGTGGCGACTGGTGGCATGCCTGCCCAATTTGGTGAGGACGATCTGGTATCGGGGCTGGATTTATAAGAATGTCTCCTTTCAAGCTTGCGGGGTACAGAGAGGTACGAGGGTTCAGACCCTTTGGGCATTCCGGTGGGGAATTATCGAGTCTCTATACCGGGACTGTCGAGAGTAGGATGGCATGTACTAGGAAGCCTTTAATGGGGGATAGGGTTGCTAATCTTTCACACGGAGGGAAGGATTTGGCGTAGAGAAAATGGTGTTGGAACTATAAGATCGTAAATTCTCCGGGTGCAAAATGGAAACATCAACCAGTGATGATGAGGGTGGGATGCATCAGCAAGGTAAAGGGGGCGGCTATATATGCCACTCTGGATTATGGGAGGATCGTCATGGATAGGCTTAGTTTCGTTCACATTCTTTTGCAGGCCTCTCGAAATCTTCAGCTCTGTGATTCAATGGCTCAGCAATGGCGAGTGCGGCATCGCCAGGGGCAAAGTGGAAGAGTGGAGGGGGGTAATATTTCTCAATTCTACGCATCTGGTGGTGTCTTTCCTATGGAAGAGTGCCTGGCTCCTATGGCGTTTAATTGGGGGGCACAGTATATGGATGGGACTCCGACATGGGTGGAATCCATGATCGTTGTAAAGGAGGTCGAGCTAATCAGGGAATATGAGAATCATCAAGGACGGCCCCTGGAAACCAGTCCATTCTGGACAGTTCGTATTCTATTGGCTCGTGACATTCAGAAAAAACTGCAACTAGCACAAGGGATCCGGGAAGCATTAGTCATGATCAGACAAGGGTAGAAGGAAAGCATTGCGGGTTTTAGAATGTTGGATCAGATGGTGGGAAATCTATTGGAGAGCATGGGGGAGCATCCCTCAGCGCCACCTCCCTCCCCCGTTGATCCATAGTCGCAGTAATTCCCTAGGGAGGGCAGTGTTTTTGGGTTCTCGGTTGTTTCTAATGTTTTGTTTTTTTGGCTCTACAGGTGCACTATGGTTGTATCAGGATTTTAATGAATATTGTTATTCGCATAGATGAATGGAATAGTTTCGGTTGGGAAAGGGTAATCAATAGGGAAACCTTCACCAGCTATCTTCCCTTGTGCAGTTACTGGTCTGAGAGGCAGAAGGTTATGCATCTCTGTAGCCTTCTTGATATGAACAATGTTAATGTGGGAAGGGGTCTAGAGGACCAGAATCTTAAAAAAATAAGGGAAGGGAGGAATGGGGGAAATGATAGAATTACCTCTCTGAAGAAGATTCTCGATCCAGCATGTCTCTTTCAGTGGGATAGGATAGATTGTATACTTTTTTTTGTATCATACAGTAATAAAAAATTTCCTTGTTAACAAACAAACAAAAAAAGTTTAAACAATGTAATAATTTTATTTTATGTATATATTGCAAGTTTGTTAAAAAAGAGCATACCATCGTAACATCGATCTTACTTGAGTTAAATGAGTTGTTATGGGATATTATTAATGAGTAGTTTAGGTTTATAATGATTTATTGGATACTCATTGGTGAGTTGAATGAATAGTTATGGGATGTTATGATTTATGAGATATTTATTAAAGAGTTGAATGAATAGTTAATGGATAAGAATGAGTAGTTTAAATTTATAATGTTTTATTTGATTTTTAATAATGAGTTGAATTGAGTAGTTGTGTGATATTTATTAATGAATTGAATTAGTAGTTATTGGATATTTGAAATAGTAGTATAGATTTACAAGGACTTATGGGACACTCATTAATGACTTGAATGAGTAGTTATGAGATATTTTTTCGCACAAGTTAAAGTTACAATCTTATTAGACAAGAACTTTGATGGAATTTTTCAGTCTTTATGAATAATAATTCATAGGGAGAGAAATCCATGGGTGTAAAGAGATTCAATTCCTTCATGTCCTAAGGACTCTAAACAAAGATGTCAATAATCATGCCAACCAAGGTTGGAAGAAAGCAAAGTAATGAAAATAGGGTGATTTTATATGCACCCATCCCCTAAGTTGGTCATATCAAGGAACAAGCCATGTTGCATTAAGAGGAGCCATGCTTCCACACATTCCACAGTTAACTCCTCACTCAAGTTTTGAAAGCATGGAACTTCCCATGGATGATTATGGAAATTATATATCGCTATCATATCAACATTGGATCTAGTTGTTGTGCAAAAATCTAGTGTTAATAGGTAAGTACATGTTCTTGTGCAAAAATCTAGTATTAATAGGTAAGTCCTACATGGTTACCCTGGTTATTTCTTGCAACAACAATTAGTATTTATTTATAGGTTCATGGTCTCTGTCTTGTTTTAGGAGAGTGCTCAAAGAATTTAGTTTTTGAAGCCTACAATTATTGTGCTCATTATGCAATTGACATTCTCAGGATTCATGAAATCTGAGGGTTAATGTCCACTTATGGTGTCTCTTGGTGCATAATTTCCTCTTCTGAGTTTATGTGGGTCAACAAAACTCTATGGCAACTAGTCATGGTCAGCTTCCGTGTGGAATGCATAACTAGTCGTGCTTCCCTTTCCTATAGAACTCAAGGAAGAAGAAGTTAAGTTCATTAGAAGAAGAAGTTAAGTTCATCAACTACAAATTAAGTTCATTAGCTAAGGATGGACATGGAAGTACACAAGTAGATGCCATGAGTAAATGTGCCTCCTCTTAAATCTACTCTGCTAAAAGTTCGTTGTTAAGTCATGAAAGACACGATCTTATAAGTTGAATTCTATTATCACCTGAGAGAACACATGTTATTTGAACCTCTTTTTTTGTGTGGGAAAACCTTATATTTTCTCATAGCACTCCATCCTAAAACCACTTAGACTAGACCCAATAGACAAATGTTAATTAGACTTATAGATGCTCTACTTTTGACTTATCTAAATATCATTTTTAATATAATTTAAACCATTTTCAAATAATGCTTTGTGTGGAATCCTTTTAGACTAAAAATAAAAAATTAAAAAAATTAAAATTAAAATTTTTGAAGTGGTAAGTTTTTATTAAATTTCTTAAAAATACAAAAATCCAAATGAAGACTTGTCACTTCGAAACTCTTTTTGTAATATTTCTCAAAAATAGTTAGCACTAGTACTGGTTTGCACGGAATTCTCCTGTGAAGGAAAGTGCAAGAACTCTGTCAAGAATATAAATATACTCCTAGCATTGATACTTCACCAAAACATAAAATCCTCTGTTATTTTTTTCTGTGATGTCCCTTCTATAATTGCTGTAGTCAAATAAAGTTTGAACAGCACCGACTGCCATGAAGATTTTCTGCATTTTACATAAATAGGCTGCCACCTCAAAAATTTTAAATATTCAGAGCGTCCTTTGAACGATCGGTTCGAAACCATTGATCAGGCTATAAATATTGATTTCTATATAAAGTAACCGTATAGGTCAAAGTAGCAGGTAACAATCCCACCTAAATTCAACCGACATTCATTGTAATCTATTTATTTCATTTTTTATCATTAACTTTCCACCCATTTAGTCAATAGGGTTGCTTTCTGCTTTGGGTTTGTCGATTCAATTGAAATGTTTAATGATATGATGTTGATTCAAGAGTGTGTTTTTATCATAAAGTTAATTATTTTATCATATATTTTTTTAAATATGATAAAATAATGTGATTATGTTCCCTATAGATGTGTTAAGAGCAAATGGAGTGAAAGGAACCCTTCAGAAATTTAATATGAGTGCACCAATGTTCGAGTTCTAAGACCCTTAAATAGGAACAATCATTTACCCAATCTATTATAATCTTTGAATCCCCAAAGACTTTCAATTCCAACAACCCAAAGCAATTTGCAACATATAGCAATCCCCAAAGTGCCAATAGCTCCACTCTAGTATTAGTGCTCCCACCAGAGATGATTTTTAGGTGAAAGAAATATGATTTGTTGATAAAAATAACTATATATGCTCCACCCTTACCATTAGCTGCTGCCCCATCAAAAAATCCAGTTGCAAAAGATAACAAAGGGGAAATACCAATCTTTTTGGGAATCCTAACCTTCTTATCAACATGGTAATCTGAAATAAGGCTAATGATTCAATTCTTCACCCTTCAAATATCAGATTTCAAGTCTAAAGATAATACCATTCATGGCATTCCAAATTTTCCAGTAACAGAATAATGGGAGGTAAACGGGCTCAATACCAGACTTCATCCATTGTAACATATTTCCTTGTAATGTATAATCCTGCCACTGAAAAGCTAATCCTAGGTGATCAATAACAATCATTTTGAATGTCTTCCCAAAAGTACAGTCAACAAAAAGATGTTCCACAGATTCAGTTTCTGAATTGCACAAATGACACCTATTGGGTCCCACCCACCCTTTCTTAAGCAAATTGTCCCAAGTGTTGACTATGTCAAGAGCATAGAGCCAACTAAAGCACTTAATTTTTAAGTGGGATTTTCCACTTCCAAGGTTGCTTATACCACCACCCTTCAAATGGTGTCGAGAGTATCTCAACAATGAAATTGTAAGCAAGTTTTGTAGTTACCTAGCCCATTGAAGCATTGTAAGACAACACAAGACTATCATCACAATTTGTAAGGAAAGTGTCCACCTATAACAACATATTGGTGTATCGTTCCCATTCCAGCTTCCATTCACCAGCAATCGGTATGAACTAGAAGACGACCATTCATCAAAATTCCTTACCCAGTTAAGTGTGATAACTCCAAAATCATTGAGAACACTCGAGAGAGACCAAAGGATTTATCGAATCTCCAAACTAACAACAAGATCTATCCCACCCAAAACCAACAACCCATTTCCCACTTTCCACCTGAGTGCCTTGCTAATCCAAATGTAAACCGGATCAAACCATAAAAATTCCTACTTCAATATTCAATTGAGTTTGTCATCTTAAAATTGAAGTTAAGTTTATTAAATGTATATATTTATTTCACTTATTCAATGGTTTAACTGAAATTTCTAACTTAACATAAAATTTCTGTAAAGAAATTAAAAAGTTTATCAATTGCATAAAAATTTCACAAAATAGCTACCTAAATTAAAATTGAATGAGAATTTTCCTAAAGAATTGAATGTGAGTATAAAATTGCAAACTTTGAACCAAAATTTTCCTAATGAATTGAATTTCAGTATAAAATTGCAAACTTTGAGGGAGAATTTTATGTGTAGAAATTGAATTTATGGATATAATTGCACAAAAATCCTACCTAATTTGAAGTTGAGTAAGAATTTTCCTAAAGAAATTGAATTACAGTATAAAATTGCAAACTTCGTATGTAATTTGAGTTCGAGCCAGAATTTTCTGTGAAGAAATTGCATTTATGTGTAAAATTGCACAAAAATCCTACCTAATTTGAAATTGATAGAAAAATTTTATGTTATGTGAAAAATGAATTTATTATTTTTTAATGAAGAAATTGTTTATAATTGGATTAGCCATATCTTATTTTTTCAAAAACAAATATTGAAAATTTGAATTTCACACTCACTAATGAACTTGTAGCTGGTGAACATTGATAGGTTACAAGTTAAGTGCCACGAATAAGTTACTTGTTCTCCATGTGCATCACCTACTAGTTATTCATCATTGTCACTTGTTCTCCACGTGCATCACCGACCAATTATTCATCATCAACAACCAGATATGAGATATGCATGTATATCTACCAGTAATTTTTTATATTTTAAATTTAAAACAACTACCATAAAATCAATCTAAACAATATACTTGTCACATCCTCTGTCCACACCAAAAATTAAGATATAAAGGTCTTTTGATTTCATTATTTTATATCCCAATTCACCACAGTGTAAAAAGAAAATGCACAAATACATTAGGATTCACACTGTCACAACAAGAAAATCCATCTTTTAAGGCCACAAGTTAGCACCTATTTTGTGGTGTTAAAGTGGTGCTATTAGCAACAATTAGAATTTTTTGGTGTTAACATGGTGGTATTAACATCACTTACATGTTAAGGTGGTGGCATTACCACCACTTATATTTTGTGGTGTTAAGATGGTGTTAATGTTTCTTAATATTTTTGTAAATTGAGGTTTCCCTCATCTATGTTAACAAAAATTCCAAGTTGGAAAATACAATAAAGCCGTGCTAAGTTATTACTTGCCACATGGATATGTACAAGTAGGATTTAATTATGAGAATTTGCTCCATAAACACAACAACTTAACAAATAGTTATTTTGTAAATAACTTGATTTTTTTTTTAGTTTTACTCATTCAAATAAATCATCAAGAATAATTTAAGAGTTTTTTTTCCACAAATTCGGTTATTTATTTGTATATTATCTAAACAAATAAATTCACATGATTCATTTATGAATATTTGCACCACAAGTATAGTAAGTTCACAAATAATTATTTTGTAAATAATACAATTTATTTATCCGTGTGTAATATTATTTAAACAAATAAATACCTAGGATTCTTTAAATTCACAAATAATTAAAAGCAACCATAATATTATTATTAGGTTCTTAGCCCATGGGTCTCAAATCCATGGGCATGGTTAAGGGGGGAACCTCTACCTTGCATCATAAAAGAAACTTTTAGGAATCTAGGACCAAGATGATACCTATTTGATGCATGTATGTGTACAAATGCGATTTAATTATGATGATTTGCACCATAAAAACAACAACTTCACAAATAATTATTTTGTAAATAATTTAATTCAATTTTTTTTAATCAAATAATGATCAATATTAATTTATGTGGTTTTACACCACAATCAAAACAAGTTCAATTATTTATTTTTATACTATGTAAACAAATAAAATCATGCATGATTCCTTTATGAGGCTTTGCACCACAAGCACAACAAGTTCACAAATAATTGTTTTTTAAATAACTCAATTCAATTATTCATTTTTAATATTATTTAAGAAGTAAATAATATTAAATATTGGCAAATAATTAAAGACAGACATTTTTAATTTATTAGTAAATTATAAAATAGAATAAAAGTGATTTGAATTGAAATTTGATTATTCCATTGGGTGTACTTTTATTGATCTTATTAAATTTCTTAATGTATATTCATTATTAGGTTTTCAGCACAAGATATGGATCTCAAATCCTTGGACATGATTTAGGGAAGAAACCTCTTCTTTGGGCCCTAAAATAAGCTTTTAGGAATCTATGACAAAAAATTATGGTAATCATCCATGTATTCCTAAGAGTATTCTTAGCATCTATGGCTCGAAATTAATGTCATTAGAAGGTTTTGATCACTAGTGATAAGTCTATTGGTCTTTGACATATTTAAGATAAGAAACTTAGGGCTTGGCGCAAAATGAAGCTTCTATGCATATTTAGGGATAATAATGATGTGTTGAGCCAACACAAATGGATTTTTGAGAGGATTTATGGACTTATAATAGGGATCTAGGGGAGAATGAAAGGAAATAAACCTAGGTATCAGTCTCTAGGGCATAGACATGACTAAGTGAGAAAACCTAGGACTTAGACAATAGACAAGCCCTCTAGACATATAAGATTAATAATTATACCTCTAACCACCACATAAGACCTCTTAAGAGTATCCTTGGCCTAATATTTGGAGTATCAATGTCACTAAAAGGTTTTATGCACTATATATGGGTGTCAAGGCCTTGTCCCCCTTATAAAATATTTTTGGCATCCAAGGCCAAAAGAAACACTTCGAACTGCTACACATGACCTATTGGGGGTATTCTTTACCTCTAAGTGAGGACATAAATTCTATTATAAGGTTTTTTCTAGCATGTATCGTCCTTAGGGTTTTGTATCATGTCATAAGAGGAAACTTGGGCCTCAAGCACTAAAGGAAGTTTTGAAACATACCCATGAACTTCCAACTTTATCTTTGGCATCTAAGTGTTGATGTAAGTGACAGCAGATATGGGTCCTAGAACCTTGGACATAGTTGTGGGAGGAATCATAAATTACCTAGGACTTAAAAGAATATTTTAGGAATCTCAAGGTAAGAGTTGTTTCTCAAACTATCACATGGGAGATCATGTACTATATAGGGGATCATTATCCTTAAAGTGGGATATATTTTGCAATATACTGTTTTTTGCACTAGGCATGGGTCTTGGACAATTGTTGGGTAATAAATTGATGGAATTATACCCTAACATAATATTATTGAGGTAATTGTAAATGATTAAGTCTATGAACCATAACATACATCCATTAAAGTGCATCTTTGGCATAAAATTTGGATATGTAAATAATAAAAAGATTTTGCATAGTGGGATGGGTCTCAAGGCCTTGCATGGAGTCATGGGAGGAAATCAAGAGCATTATGTAGGTGTCAAAAGGCCTTGGGAATGACATTTTAAGGATCAATGCCATGTATTTGTCCCTAAATATACCATTGAGGCATCCAAATCCATGAACAATGCCTCAAAGAACCATGCATGATTTTGCATGGGTATCCCTTGTGCTATGTATCTAAGTCTTGTGTGGTCAGGTCCTTTGACATAATAAATGGACAACACCCGAGTCTAAGGCCCTAAAGGAATATTCTATCCATCCAAGGATAAGATCTTGGTGAATGATGGCTTAAGGAGGAAGGTCATTCCTTTTCCCCTAAAGAAAACCATTGATGCATCTAGAGCCATGAATAATGCCTCAAAGCACCATGCATGACCTCACAGGGATATCCATGTCAATATGTATCTATGTCTTGGGCACTTGGGACCTTGGACATGTTCATGGAAGCAGACTTAATCCTCTAGACCTAAAGAAATCTTCTATACATCCAAGGCTAAGCATATTCCCTCCACCAACCACACATGTCTTCTTGAGGGTGATATTTCCCTATTATTGAGAACATTAGTTCCATTAGGTGGTTTTGAGCATTATGTACATGTGTCTCATGTCCTTGGGATTGATTCTCTAAGGAATAAGATCATGCCTTTGTCCTTAAATAAGCCATTGAGGCATCTAGCGCAATCAAATATTCCTCAATTCACTTGCATGGCTTTGCATGGGTATCTATGGTTCTCTATATATATGTATTAGGGCCTTGTGTATTTGGACAGGGTCAATGGAGGAGACATGACCCTTAGGTCTTAAAGAAATGTTATAGCCATTCAGAGTTAATAAGGATGTCTCCACCAACTAGGCATGGCCTCATAAGTGTATCATTGGCATATGGTTGAGGATATCAATACCATTAGGTGCTTTTGAGAAATATCTATGTGTGTTAAGGACAAGGGAATGACATTATAAGAAAAAAGGCCATTCCTTTCTCCATAAATAAACCATTGAGGTAGTCAGAGTCATGAACAATGACTCAAAGCACCACACATGACTTCACAAGGGTATCCATGGAATTATGTATCCAATTATTGGGAAGTTGAGGGCTTGCAAATGGTCATGGGAGGAGACCTAAAGTTGGGGACCTAAAGGAATAATCTAGCCATCCATGGCTAAGAAGGTATCCTCCACCAACAAAACATTGTATTTTGAGGGAATCATTGTCCTACAATTAATGATGTTACTAACATTAGGTGGTTTTGAGTAATATGTACATGTCTCGAGTCCTTTGGAATGGTGTTCCAGGGAAGAATACCATGAACTTGGACCTCAATCTTTTTTTGAGGCATTTAGAGCCATGAACAATGCCTTGAATCATCGTGTGTGACTTCGTATGGGTATCCATGCACTATGTATCTAGGTCTTTTGGCCTTGGTGCATTCAAAATGGTCAATGGAGAGACTTTAACTTGGTGCCCTAAAGGAAGCTTCTAAGAATCCATGGCTAAGAAGGTTTCCTTCACCAACCAAACATGGCCTCCTAACGGTGTCATTGGTCTATGACTGAGGATGTCAATGCCATTATATGATTTTGAGTAACAAGTACATACCTCGGGGTCTTGAGAATGACATTTTGTGGAAGAAGGCCATTCCTTTGGATATAAAGAAACAAGTTATGCATCCAAATCCATTAATAATGCCATACAAAACCACACATGACTTCACATGGTGTCCATGGCATTATGTATCCAAGACCAGTGAACTTGGGGCCTAGGAAATTATCAAAGGAAGAGACCCGAACCTCGAGCCATAAGGAATATTCTATCCATTTAGGAATAGGAATTTTTTCTCCACCAATAGCAAATCTCCTCCTAAGGGTATCATTGGATTATGATTGAGGATGAAACTGCTTTTAGTTTGTTTCAAGTAGTTATTGTGTGTCTCAAGTCCTTAAGAATGATGTTGTAGGGAAGAATACCATTTGTTTGGACTTAAATAAAATTTTGAGGCATCTATAGCCATTAATAATGCATCAAGGTAACATGCATGACTTCATGAGGGTGTGCATGGAAGTATGTATCTAGGTTCTAGTCTTGGGGGTTTCAACTTGGTCAATAGAGGACACCTAAACTTCAATCCCTAATGGAATATTTTAACCATATAGTACTAAGGATATTTCCTCCACCAACCACACATGCTCTCTTTAATGTTTTATTGGACTATGAATTAGGATGACTTTCAACCTCCAGCGTGCCGACATCCAGAATCAAATGTCGGGATTGGTTTCCATACTATTTGTATGTTTGTGCCAACTCCTGAATTTCGATGTGTTGACATCAAAAATTAGAAGTCGAGAGTGTTCAATGTAGTGTTTGATTGTTAGTATCGACATTCGACTTTTGACATTCTAACATTGAGAATCGAAAGTTGAAAGTGATTTGTGTGATTATTTGTTTTGGTATGCCGACTCCCAACTACCAATTTCAAAATTTTGAAGTCAAGAGAGGTGTTTGTTTTCCTTGTTTTGTTGTGTCAACTCTTGACTGTCGATGTCATCAAAGTCTGAATCAACATGGAAGAGTTGAGATTGAAAGGGTTAGAACAAAAAGTTAGATTTAGGTCGTTGGATCTGTTTTAGAAGTAATTAACATTGTTAATTGTTTAAAGAAATTTTGGATCCCTTTCATAGCTTTGTGAGTGTATTTAGCCACTAATGGTTATTTGTGTGGTTTTGTAGCACCGAGGTGCGTTGCATTTAGTGCTAGATTTTGTCTTTTAGGTTTCTCTAGGGAATATTATATTATTTATGGTGTTTGATTGCATGCATGATTGAATTTTATTGTGTAATTGATTTAGTTTAGTGTATTCATGTGTGAATTCCATCTTGAGAGTCAAATTATTCTATAGGAAATTATCCTTGAAACCAAATTTGAACATATATCCATTCATGGTAATGAATTCATCATTGAAAAAGCTAAATCTTGGTTCATAGTGAATTGGAGAGAATGTACGCTTTTAATTTCATTGTGAAGTTTCATATTGGCAAGATGAATGGACCATATGCCTTCCATTTATGGATCAAACATGCTTCTTTGCATTCATGAACTAATAACATCTATATTTCAGCCACCATTTATTGGTTATCGCAACACATCTCAAGTCACTATCGACTCTTTTCTTGGGACTCCTCCATGGTTTCTTAATACCCCTTATAGGTATTTAAATTTAATAGCATTGCCCCATTATGCCCCTAGAAGTCAATCTTATGCTTCCACCTGCATTATTGCAAAAGGAAACAACTCATCCTCCACCAATATAACTTTATCCAAGAGCGAAGCATATTTCAGTAATTTTCCCCTTGGTATTCTCACAAACTTCTCTTTGGCCTCTAAGTAAGATTGACATTAAGATAATACAAACTCCACAATATAGGCTTATAATGTACCAATTATTTAGAAATATACAACACTCGTTGCATGATTGTCATAACTCTCTAACACAATCAAAATTTGAACATTGTAGGTTGTGGTTTTCCTTTCTCTCCATTGTCAATAGCTGGGTTCTCCTCAAGTCTCTTTAGCCATTCAAAGAAGTTCATGGGAAATTCTACCTAAATATCTCATTGAGAATATAAGGTCACCAAATATTTTTTAGTCCTTGAATCATTGCAATGTCCATCTAATCAAAGGATAATTTTTTCTTACAAAGAGATTTTAATGCTCATCAAACTAGTATTGAATATCTTCCTTCATGATCTTCTTGGGAATTCTATTATGATTTCCTAATTTTTATTATGAGGTTCCAAAAATAGAGCCATTTTTTGGATCAAACCAACAAACTGACGTCCTAAGGGTTGTCCAGCAAGGGTGTTGGACTCTAGCACTGACTTATCAATCCTTAGGGCTAGTGAAGGTCTCACCCAAGGTGTATTTCCTAAACTTTATATTAATGGAAGAAAGTTGCAAAGGATTATCACAATCATGTATACCCTCATACTCTACCAAAAAACCTATACACTCAACGCATTCATTATTAGGCTTATTATTACACCATTCATAAGAGGTTGCCACATATGCAAGTATACATCAATGCAAGTAACCTGGAATAACAATGGACTTGAATGCATTGCAACGAATATAAAATCATCCAAATACATTAATAACACAATAAAAAAATTTGACACAGGGTAATTATTCCATTCATATCTAACATCACTAGAAGCATCATTACATGGCATGTTATTGTTCACAAAAGTCAAAATTCTTATGATCCCTCAAATTGTTGAACCCTTTATATGCCAATGACTAAAAATATTTATACTTAGATTTTTGGTCAATGAGGCTCCATTTGGTCATTGCCTTATCACCGATGTAGTAAAAATTATCCGTTAGTATACTTGTTTTTGTTATTTACTATTTTGTAATTTTTTAGTCAGCTCATAAAAATTAGGAACGTTTACTTATTCTTTGGCTCCTACATCTTGTTGTTTTTAGCTACTTCTAGGTCTAGGTGGTGTTAGATGGATATTGTTGTCTATAGTGTAATATCCCCCAAGTGATCAACTTTATTTGTAATATTTTTGAAAAACTATTTTTATTTTGAATGTGATTGGTAGACCGAGAATATGCCAATTGGTCCTTGGAGGACAGATGTAACTAAAACATTATGCTTATAATAAAAATAGAGAATGATGGGGACAGCCATGTTGAATGAGGAAACTATGCATGCGAGAGTGGGGGACGTGAACAGTCAATCTTAGGGAGGTTACACCAGGAATGGGAATGCCAGTATGCGCTAGACCCGCCCTGTGGAATCAAAGACGTAATGGCTACAGAAATTCCTGGGGGGAATTGGTCGTTAGCTGCAAAAGACCTAGGCAAAACAAAACAAAAAACTACAAATAAGGAAGCATATGCTAGGAGGCGGGACGCTGCTGAGTATGCTGGAAGAAGGAAATACTTGTTGTGTGAGAACTCTATGTTAGCCAAGCTGAAATAAATTCTTTCTGTGCGAGCACTCTGTGTCAGGCAAGTGGGTTCTCAATGGAGAACTCAAACTGAGTTTGACTACCACCGCTCTTGGCATGCATAGTTTAGCTTGGGGGTGATTGAGGATGGAGAGATTTGTGCCTAATCTACGGATGGGTGGAACGTGGTTGTTCAGTGCAAAAACAACTTTTCTAGTTGCGAAAGTGGATTAATTGCGGAAGGTTGTATTTTCTTGTGGAAATTAGTGTGATTTATCTCTTAAGCTTAGGGATGATTTGACTTGAAAGGTTATAGCCAATTGTTATGAAAGAAATTATATTTGAAATTTTATATATATGTGTGTGTGCATGTGTGTAAGAATTCTAGCAGGTTATTTGGGTATGTCACATATAGAATCAATATTGTCACCATGTCTTTATCAAAGGAGAAGGGGCCAATAGATTTTGTCATTTAATTCCATGAAACAACTAAGAAAAACTTACATGCGACTACTAGTAAGTAAGCACCTAAAACCCTAGATCTAAACATTGACTAGAAGGAATGGATATAAAAAAAATATGGAATATAATAATGTCATTTCATAGCAATATGCATAGTGCAATATTATTGAGGCTAGGGAATAAGATCCAAATTTAGTCTCTCAATGCATGGAACCCTTTAATTGTTGAAAAGTATTGAATCTGGACTCTAAAAAGCAAGTGTTACAAACCCTTAAATCACTAACAATGTCATTGGGTAGATAAATACAAGGCCAAAAAAACCTACAACAACTATAAAATTGACATAAAGAGGTCCCTAAAAAGAAGACACATACATAGTATAGCCTGAGTGGGCCTAATGGTTAAGAGCATGTGTTCCCTATCAAATGGATGTAGCTTGGGTGGTTGGGAGGAATGAATGCTATCCTCCCCACCTAGGTTCTACTCTTGTAGGTGACATGATGCTCTTGTGGAGCCCTTTGTAATAAATGTTGTGAATGATGAGCTGGCCATACCTTGATTCAGTTTGAATATCAAGTATTGAGATTTTCCGTGGAGTAGCCCTCTAACAAATGGTGAACCACATTTGGAAAAGAGCATGTGTTCCCTCCTAGGAAGTCACGGGTTCAAATCCAAAGGGGGGTAGGGTATGTACACCTCTGTAGACTTTGGGAGTTAAATCACTACGCAGAGGGAGGTCCCTTGTCCCACAAACAAAGAGGTCTCATACACCAATTGGTCTCTCGCTTGGCGGTGACCTTAAAAATATATGATTATTATTACTATAAAATTTAGACCTAAAGCATAGCATTCTTGCCTCTCCTAACATGTAAAGTGCAAATCGTTTAATAGTGATATGTTCATGTAACCTTAAGACCATCTTGCCATGTAAAAATTGATTCGTAGTACGATTCTAGCTCTGTTTTATTTAAGAATCCAAGAAACTGACCTGCACTTCATGTGATGAACCTTCCATAAACAACGCATCGAAATAAAGCTACTTCTCCATTATTAATGGAGCTGGTAACACCGACAAAATCTAGATTCATTCTCATCCATACATCATCAAGTTTTTCGTTTCCAGCAAGTTGTTTGATGGAATTTAGTAATGGAAAATAGAAAATTTGGATGATACAATCTGAGTTTACAAATTTTGATACTCTATATGGATTTTGGAATCTATTTTTATGGCCACTAAAATTAATCTTAATAAACTTAACCATCATCATCATTACAATTTTTAATAATTAAAACCTTATCAAAATATCATACAACCTGCATAATATAAAAATCTGTTTCTATCCATTTCACTGTATTAATTTCGTTTCTGCGACATGAATGTACCAGTATGTTTCGAGCCATTTAGTCAAAAAGTTGAGTGGGTCCTGCGTCGACTGTTCATTTGATTTCAAAGATGATCTGGCCATGTTCATGGAGCCGGTGCTGTCAATCTCTGCAGGCAGACGACAGCTTTCACGTGCATCAAGAATCAAAAAACTATTTCTATCATTCTGATATATGTCTGTACGAAAATATCACACAACCTGCATAATATAAAATCTGTTTCTACTACATTTCACTGTATCATTTTCATTTCTGCAACATGAATGTATGAGTATGTTTAGAGCCACTTAGTCGTTGCGTGGGGCCTGCGTCTCTTCAATTTCAAAGATGTGTACATGTTCCTGGAGGCTGTGCCAATCTCAGCCTCCAATCTCTGTCTGTAGGTCAAAAATTAAAAAACTATATTTATCATTCTGATATATATAATATATATAATTGTTTATTTTGAATTTAGAATGATTGCTATATAATTAATTTAGACAATACACTTGCCTCATACTCATGCAATCTAGAAAAATAAAAAAACCTATGAGTGTAAAAATATGAAGGCAATGAGATCAAGGACTGGAACGGAATTGAGTCTCTGAGGTATGACACTTGGAGAGATGAGCTTAGTGTGAGTATTGGTACCTTGGACAATTTTGAGGTAAAGGTGATGAGCTTGCCTTGGTTCGGTAGAGTACACAAATGACCAAAGTGTGGAGGGAAGTTGGATATCTTGGACATGAGATGCAATCCGATGGGGGACTCAGAACTTTACCCATCAGTAGAACAATTGTGAGGTTGTGTAGCATGGATGGGTGGGCACCTTGCACGGCAATGTAAAAGTGTGTTCATGGTATTGAGCACTTCTGGTAAAAGTGGGTTGTTCGAATGCTACCCTTCTTGATGATCTCCAAAGTTTTGAGTAAGATCATTGAATTCAACATGCTATCTATTAGGAATTCAGGGAAAGTATAAGTAAACATTGTAGATATCTAAATAATTTTTCACACAAAAAATACAATCATTTAAGGATGTGATTTCTAAAGAAGAGAGAACACATATTCAAATCAATAAAGCATTTCTATATCAAATAGTTATTGCTTCACAAGTAAAACAATTTTGGAATACATGAAAGTTTTATTGGGCATATACATGTGCGCAGATACAACACTTTTGCATAGTCAAAATTTCTATTATGGAGGAGTTGTCATCACAAGAAGCAAAAAGGTACTCATCTAGCTTACAAAAATGGAGCTATGAAGCTCAAAGCTTATAGGAACACAAGTAGGCCATTAGTAGCATACAGATAGGAAGAAGGTAAGTACATAAGACATTGCAACAACTGCACATTTGTCAAAACTGCCTCAACAAGCATATTTGTTTACAAAATTGAAATCTTCAGCAGCCTGGCATCGAAAGATATAGTTAAGTATCAACAACACTCATTGATGTGAGGATCAATCTAGTATCAAAACAAGATTTCATATCAGACCCAGTGCCATTGGACTTTCCTTGAAGATGTTGCACTAGATTGAGATCCTTTTTGTTTCTCAAGTCGATCCATCTTTCTCTTCAGGATCACAATCTCACTAGTATGTTGTCGATTCGCTTGTGACTCGGAATACCATCTTTGTATATCAACGTCCTTCGCCCAAGACGTCAAATTATGATTTTTTTCGTTTGAAGTCTACAAGTTCCTACCTATGTTGTGTTGAGATATTGATGAGAGATAGATGACCACAACTGGCCTATGGTTGGGTGGAACGTTGCAGCGGCATAGCTAGTTGCTCGAGGCAACTCAATTTCAAGATAAGTGCTCTCTTGTATTAAATCTGCAATGTAATTTGTTTTATGAATTAAGTTGAATGTATTGAATGCTTTACTTCCGTTGTATCTTATTGCAAATATGCATTTTTATTTTCAATGCATCTTTGTTTATGTTCATGGGGCTAGATCCTCGGTTGGATCGCAGTCGAGTCGCGTCCTCTCCAGGCGAGAGGGGAGGGAACGTGACATAACTCCTCACCCGAGTTTTGAAACCATGGAACTTCTCACGGATGATTATGGAAATTAGATGGTGCTCACAAATCAACATTGGATCTGGTTCTTTTGCAAAAATCTAGTGTTAATAGGTAAGTCCTACATGGTTACCCTGGTTATTTCTTGCAACAACAATTAGTATTTATTTATAGGTTCATGGTCTCTGTCTTCTTTTAGTAGAGTGCTCAAAGAATTTAGTTTTCGAAGCCAACAATTATTGTGCCCATTATGCAATTGACATTCAAAAGATTCATGAAACTGGAGGGTTAATGTCCACTTACGGTGTTTCTTGGTGCATAATTTCCTCTTTTGAATTTGTGTGGGTCAACAAACCTCTATGGTAACTAGTCATGGACACCTTCCCTGTGGAATGCATAACTAGTCGTAGTCCCCTTTCCTGTAGAACTCAAAGAAAAAGAAGTTAAGTTCATTACCTACAAGTTAAGTTCATTAGCTAAGGATAGACATGAAAGTACACAAGTAGATGCCATGAGCAAATGTGCCTCCGCTTAAATCTACTCTAGTAAAAATCCTTTGTTAAGTCATGAAAGACAATGATCTTATAAATTGTATTCTATTGTCACCTAATAGAACACATGTTATTTGAACCTCTTTTTTTTTCTAAGAAAACCTTATATTTTTCATGACACTCAATCCTAAAACCACTTGGGCTAAATCAAGTAGACAAATGTTAATTACTTATAGATGCTTTACTTTTGTCTTATCTATATATCATTTTTAATATATTTAAACCATTTTCAAATAATGTTTTCTCTGAAATCCTTCTAAATTATCAAAAAAAATATTTCTGAAATTTTTGAAGTGATATGATTTTCTTTAAATTCTTAAAAAAAAAATACAAACATCCAAATAAAAACTTATCAATTCGAAACTCTTCACAAAGGGTTATAATATTTCTCAAAAATACTTAGCGCTAGTACTGGTATGCATAGGTGCAAGAATATAAGAATATAAATATACTCCTAACATTGATACTTCACCAAAACATAAAAACCTGTGTTATATTTTTATGTGATGTCCCCTCCTTAAATGCTGTAGTGAGTGAAATAAAGTTTGAACAGCACCGACTGTCATGAAGTTTTTCTGCATTTTAAATAAATAGGCTGGCACCTCAAAAAATTTAAATATTCATGGCGTCCTTTGAACTATTCGAAACCATTGATTTGGCTATAAATATTGATTTCGGCAAGAGCTATCTATTGAGCTGCAGAGCATTTAATGGGGCTGTAGTAAGTTTGTTTACCGTTGGATCTCGAGCAGCTCAAGATCCAACGATCATCAAGCTTGCTGCAGCTACATTAAATGTTCTGCAGCTCAATGGATAGCTCTTGCCATTGATTTCTATGTAAAAGTAACCGTGTATGTCAGAGTAGCAGGTAACAATCCTACCTAACTTCAACGGGCATTCATTGTAATCTATTTATTTCATTTTTTATCATTAACTTTCAACCCGTTTAGTCAATAGGGTTGCTTTCGGCTTAGGGTTTTATAACGGGTTGCTTTCGGTTTTGGGTTTTATAACGGCATTAATGATATGATGTCGAAATAAAAAATTATAAAATAATGAATATAAAAAATAATTGGTAGCTAGTTGAAGAATGGATAACTGGTAGAAATGCAAGGATAACTCATAGCGGGTGAATGGATAACTAACGTTTCATGGTAGATAACTAGAAGAATGTGAGATAAAAGAAAAAAGAATATAAAAAATAATTGATAAATGGATAACACGAAAAATGTTGGTGATAACATGTAGCTAGGCATGGATAACCCACACTTTTATAAAATAATGAATATAAAAAATAATTGGTAGCTAGTTGAAGAATGGATAACTGGTAGAAATGCAAGGATAACGCATAGCGGGTGAATGGATAACTAACGTTTCATGGTAGATAACTAGAAGAATGTAAGATATAAGAAAAAAGAATATCAAAAATAATTGATAAATGGATAACACAAAAAATGTTGGTGATAACATGTAGCTAGGCATGGATAACTCACACTTAACTGGTTTAACTAGAAAAATATGACGAATAAAAAAAAATTATAAATTGTCTTCCATTCCATAACCATCTCTTAACCATTTGATCCATATCCATGTGTTCCAACCACAAACTATGTGAATGTGCTAGTTTTACTTATAAAAAATAATTTCACTTTTCAAAAAATTGATAACTTCATTTCCCAATAAACTGACCCCACTTAAGTTCACTCCTATCCGTCTATGTAAACTTTACATTAAAATTCCTTAGAAAAAAAAACCTTACATTAAAATTCCAAAACAAAATATTTATCCTTTTAATAACTTACTTCTATTTTTAATTTTTTATATAATTTTACTCTATCTAACTTATCATTTAAAAATTCCAAACTAAATTTATCTTACATCAACTTTTTTTAATTAATAATTTTACTTATAAAAAATAATTGATCATTTCATTTCCCAATAAGCTGACCCCACTTAAGTTCACTCCGATCCATGTATATGAACCTTCCATTAAAATTCTTTGAAAAAAAAACCTTACATTAAAATTCCAAAACAAAATATTTATCATTTTAATAACTTACTTCTATTTTTTAATTTTTTACATGATCCTACTCTATCCAACTTATCATTTAAAAATTCTAAACTAAATTTATCTTACATCAACTTTTTTGTTTTATTAATAATTTTAATTATAAAAAATAATTTCACTTTTCAAAAATTGATAATTTCATTTCCAGTCTCTCATTCATGTATACGAACCTTCATTTAAAATTCCTTCGAAAAAAACCTTAAATTAAAATTCCAAAACAAAATATTTATTCATTTAATAACGTACTTCTATTTTTAATTTTTGTACATAATCTTACTTTATCCAACTTATCATTTAAAAATTCCAAACTAAATGTATCTTACATCAACCTTTTTTTATCCAAACTAAATTTGATTAAAAATAAATAATTTAAACCAACTTTAACTACCAAACATAATGATCACAAAACAGAGTTACCATAAATGTATATAAGAACGAACTCTGTCTCTGTGTTAATCAATCCTAAGAAAAAAATTAATATAGCTAAGATAAGAATGAACTCGCATGAGCTCCACAGCGAAACTGGGCGTTGGACAGTCCCTAAAACTCCTTGGGTAGAAAGGATATGCCACCTTTGTGAGAGTAAGAACATTGAAGATGAAAATCACTTCCTCTTAGAGTGCCCTGCATACACCCACATTAGATCCCAGTTTCATAATCTTTGTTGCAATACCGACATTCCTAGCCTTTTAGCTTGTCAAAATTATAGTAAGCTCGAGACACTTCTCTCCAAGCTCTTTGAGCATCAAAATATCACTCTAAAACAAACTAGTCAATTCTCTTCTTCAGGGTCCGATAGACCAAATTTTGGTCTCAGGGGACGTTAACCATCATCATCATCATAAACTTTTTTTTTCAACTGTAAATATAGAAACCTACCTTATATAAAAATTTAAAAGCAAAGTATTTATGACACGTTTGTTTAATACAAGTGGAAGTGGGTATAACATTTTTTTTTCAGAAGAAAAAAGCCTGACCTTGATATTCATTAAGAATCAAAGGACATCTAACATGACATCCCAGTATTTGGGTTACAATACAAAACATTGAATGTGGATAAAATATCAGTGGCATTATGCAAGAGTTACAACACAGCAGAGCAAGAGGGGGCTAGAAACAGAAGCTGCATACATGTCCCATCAGTAAAAATATATTGTCCATATAGCCATATCCACCGTGAACCAAAAAGGGGATGCTCAGCCATCTAAAAGAGTCTGCTCCATCACTATCACCAAGGTGCATAAAAGTGGGTTCAACACCAGGCTCAAAAGAGCATAAAATTGTCTTGAGAGGTCAAATGACCGTAAAAAAATTCAGAGTAAAATCTCGATCCCGGAGCCAAAGAAAGGGCTTTTTTAGATAGGCAGTCAGCAGTCTGATTGTGTTCACGGTCGACATGGCAAAAGGACAGCTCAAGGAAGCAAGAACAGTTCTTCCTAATGTCCCTACACCAATGGATAAGCTCAGGTGATGTAAGGGAAGCAGTACCCTTTGCCCAATTGATGATGACTGTAGAGTCGCCAAAAATCTTGAGCTTGGGTAACCCCATCATTTGGGATGTATGCAGTAGGGCCCATAGCCCAATTAATTCTGCCCTAGTGTTGGTGCTGGGACCAGCCCCCAATGCAAACTCGAAGGAGTGTAACTCATTCAGGTGTAGACAAAATCCAACCCCACCATTATAATTTACTGATGCTCCATCAAAAAAACCACAGGGGTAAATAAGAGTAGGTCCCGGACCCTTTACTCTAGGATTTTTGACTCTATTGACAGGTGGGCAGTGGAGTTGCAAGGAGTAAGAAATCCGATGAAGCAAACTGATAACAGGTACAGATTTCCCTTCAAAGATGGATACATTCCTTGCCTTCCAGATAGTCCACATGGCAAGGAAAGGGAGATAGCAGAATCCAAAATGCTTAGAGAAGGAGATAGTCCACATATCCAAGAAGGAGCATAAACTAACAGACTGGAGAGGAGGGGACAAGTGATGTTGTTCCATCAAGACTGAAAGTAAATTTTTCCAGACAAGACAGTAATAAAATAGGTATTCGATACTTTCAGCATCCCTTCTGCAGAGTACACAAATACTGGGCCCCATCCATCCTCGTTTTTGCAGGTTGTCCCAAGTAAGTAATTTATTCTTCAAAGCTAGCCATATAAAACAGCAAATTTTTCGAGGCAGAACGTTGTTCCAAATAAGAGAAAGAAGTATGTTACCAGCTGGTGGGGAGGATGCATTAATAATGCATTCATATATCAATTTGGCCGACACAGTACCATCGGATCTACTGTATGACCAAGTCAGAGCATCCAATTGATCAATAAGACGTAGGCCACAAGTTTCCAAACCCCTCGTGAATGAAAGCCAAGCATCCTTCCATACACCGCCAACACCGAGTTCATCGGCAGTAAACCAGTAATTATGAGTAGGGATGATTTTAAGGAACCATACTTATTTAAAAGTGTATAAATGTTGGCGAATATTACCAATTCTCAAAATGCCAACTATAAAATGATTGGTGATATTTTGCAAAGAATATTTTAATTTCCAAGGATTTTATATCGTTTATATAATAATTTGGCGATTTTTAGGGTGAAAAAAATTTACCCCATCAAAATTGGGCAAAATAGGGCTTCAAAAAATGCAAAATGGCGAATGTTTTTTGGGAGAAAAACATGGAAAAATAGCCCACTGGGCTAAAATTCGCCCCTAAAATTATCTCTGATTATGAGCATCCGGGAGGGTATTATGTGCCTGTGCAAGTGACACAGTATCCAAATCTTCCAAATACTCGCGAAGCCCCTAAGGAATCATGAGAGAGTCAAAAAACCCAACTATTGGATCAATGCCAAGAAGTACGTTCTTCCCATTACCAACCTACCAAGCAAGATGCCTACCAAGACATGGGAAAGAGAGCAAGAACCCTTTCCAGATAGCAGAAACACCACATGACAGGAATTTCTTGTCTCTGAGCCATGCCTCAACCAAGCCCATCTTCAAGTATTTATTAGTTATAACATGGTGCCATAATCCATCATTCTGGATAACAAACCATAGATTCTTCAATCTAAGCGCAATATTGAACCAGTTTAATTGCTTGATACCCCATCCCCCATATTCTTTAGGCCATGAGAGCTCTCTCCAATTAGTCAAGTGATACCGGCACTTATGATCTATGGATCCCCAGAGAAAAGCAAAGGCTAGACTCCTGAGCTTATTTAAGACAGAAACAGGAATGGGAGCAAGTCCCATCCAGTAGACAGGAATACTGGTCAAAACAGCTTGCACAAGTGTCAAACGACCACCGAGGGATAGAAGCTTGTTAGCCCAATGGGATATGCGGTGATCAAATTTCTTAATCAACCAGTGCCAGTCACGAACCCTATAACCTAGAGGCTTGAGAAAATAGCCGAGATATATAAATCCTGTAGTGATAGGCTCCATCTTGTAGGGAAGGGATTTTGTAATCTCAGACCAAATATCAATATCAACATTGTTGTATAGAAAACAAGATTTGTCTATACTAATACACATCCCTGAAGCCTTGCAGAATTTACTGAGAATGACATCAAAGGCCATCCATTCTGATAAGGAGCCAAAACCCAAAAGGATCACATCATCAACAAATAGGAGATGAGTAAGTGCAAATGTTGAAGAGATCTTAATACCTTTGATTAGACCATGATCTCGAACATCCACAATCATAAGACTAAGCCCTTCTATCACAAGTATAAAGAGAAAAGGCGAGAGGGGACAGCCCTGTCTGATACCTCTGGAGGCTAAAAAAAACTTAGAGGGGATGCCATTAATAAGCACAGCAAAATTTGCTGATGAAATACAACCCATGATCCAGTTAACAGCAAGGAGAGGAATCCCAATCTGAATCAGTACAAGCCTAATGAAGGTCCAATTGACCCAATCAAAGGCCTTCACCAAATCCAGTTTAAGGATAAGAGCCCAAGAGTTTTTAGTCTTGACAGAGTGAAGTGCCTCTTGTACAATACCAATGGGTTCAACAATCTGGCGGTTTTTCAAAAAAACAAATTGTTCAATAGAAATATGAGAATCCAGGAATGGCTCAAGTCTCACAGCTATGACCTTAGATATCAATTTATAGAGCAGATTACACAAGGATATAGGCCTGAAATCAGCAAAGGTAGAGGGCTTTTCCTTTTTAGGGATAAGTGTCAGAAAGGTGGAGTTAAGTGAGGGGGGAATACAGCCCGATACCCGGGTAAAGTCCACAGCAGAGAGAAGTTCTTCACCCAGCAAATCAAAGAAGTAGAGATAGAATTCGACAGGCCAGCCATCAGGTCTAGGGATCCTGTCTTTTTTGAAAGAGTGAAGAGCAAATTCGACTTCAGTGAGTGTGACCGGTTTTGTGAGACAAGAAGCATCAGTAGTGGAGATCATTATAAGGTAATGCAAAACAACATTGAGTTGTTCCAGGAGACAGGTCTTATAATCATCACTAAAGATATGAGAAAAGTGTTGTTGACCCAATACCAATAATTCTGATTCATCCTCAATACATCAACCCTCATCATCCATAAGGGACCAAATGGAGTTTAGGGGAAAGCACCATTGGCTATTTCCATTCTGGCTTAACGTATCTTGAAGCTTACATCTAAATTCCGAAAACAAAGTATTTTTATAACACATTTTTAAAATGTTTTTGTGATACATTTTAATAGAACATCTCAAAACAAACTCAAAGGTCTAAGAAGACATATTTTATTTTACATATAAAAAAGAATTATATGTTTTTATTAATTTACTGTAAAATAGAATTCTATGTTTTTATTAAATTAGTAAATTAATAAATGAAAAAAATTATGTTAATATTTTTTTATTTTAAAAATAAATAAAATACAATTTAAAAATTTATTTATCTATTTTTAAATAATAGGTATTATTCTTTATTTTAAATTATTAAACAAAATTATTACTTAAATTAATTTAATTTATATATATAAACAAACAAACTTACAAGCAAATTTGTAAGTTATCAAATTATATAATGAACAACAAATTCTACCATTAAATATTTTTTTTAATTTATTTTAATTTAAATGGTTTCAAAATAATAATAATAAATTAACAATTGTTTTTTTAATTTTAAATAATTTAAATTGTTTTAAAATATATATAAAAAATTAGTATCATTGTTTTAAACCATTTTTTTCAAATAACAATATTTCTTTGTCATTTGAATAAGAATTTTCACTTTTACAGAATTAGTTCAATTTTCAATATCAAAATACCTACTTCAATTTTTTTGAAGAAGAAAAAATGATGGGTTCTTTGATATTCATATAATCAAAGGTAATAAGTTACATTTCGAAAATATACCATGTTTAAACAAAGTGATATAGTCATGGGCCAATCTCTAAACTAGTCAAGAGTTCCTCCTTAAAAAATTACAAATTCACAAACCTCGCTTTAAATAATAATTCAAAGCTTTCCGTCTCTAAAGTGTTTATGTGGTAAGTATCATGCAAAGCCTTTTCTCCCTCAATGAACTCCATCAGTGAGAGATATCTGTTGTTGAGAAGCAGTGCCTCTTTGGAAAGACCATTTGCAATGTGATTATGTTCCCTATAGATGTGTTGAGAGCAAAAGGAGCGAAAGGAACCCTTCAGAAATTTAATATGAGTGCACCAATGTTTGAGTTCTAAGACCCTCAAATAGGAACAATCATTTACCCAATCTATTATAATATTTGAATCCCCAAAGACTTTCAATTCCGACAACCCGAAGCAATTTGCAACATATAGCAATCCCCAAAGTGTCAATAGCTCCACTCTAGTTTTAGTGCTCCCACCATAGCTGAGTTTTAGGTGAAAGAAATATGAGTTGTTGATAAAAATAACTATACATGCTCCACCCTTACCATTAGTTGTTGCCCCATCAAAAATCCAGTTGCAAAAGATAAGAGAGGGAAAGACCAATCTTTCTGGGAATCCTATCCTTCTTATCAACATGGTAATCTGAAATAAGGCTAATGATTCCATTCTTTACCCTACAAATATCAGATTTCAAGTCTAAAGATAATATCATTCCTCGCATTCCAAATTTTCCAGTAACAGAATAATGGGAGGTAAATGGCCTCAATACCAGACTTCATCCATTGTAACATATTTCCTTGTAATGTATAATACTCCCACTAAAAAGCTAAGCCCAAGTGATCAATAACAATCATTTTAATCGTCTTCCCAAAAGTACAGTCAACAAAAAGATGTTCCACAGATTTAGCTTTTGAATCGCATAAATGACACCTATTAGGTCCCACCCACCCTTTCTTAAGCAAATTGTCCCAAGTGTTGACTATGTCAAGTCTAGCACATAGCCAGATAAAGCACTTAATTTTTAAGTGGGATCTTCCACTTCCAAGGTTGCTTATACCATCACCCTTCCAATGGTGTCGATAGGATCTCAACAATGAAACTGTAAGCAAGTTTTGTAGTTACCTATTTCGTTGAAGCATTGTAAGACCACACAAGACTATCATCACAATTTGTAAGCAAAGTGTCCACCTATAACAGCATATTGGTGTATAGTTCCCATTCCAGCTTCCATTCACCAGCAACCAGTATGAGCCAGAAGACAACCATTCATCAAAATTCCTTACCTAGTTAAGTGTGATAACTCCAAAATCATTGAGATCACTTGATAGAGACCAAAGGATTTCCCCAATCTCCAAACTAACAACAGGATCTATCCCAACCAAAACCAACATCCCATTTCCCACTTTCCACATGAGTGGCTTGCTAATCCAAATGTAAACCGGATAAAACCATAAAAATTCCTATTTCAATTGAGTTTGCCATCTTAAAATTGAAGTTACGTTTATTAAATGTATATATTTATTTCACTTATTCAATGGTTTAACTGAAATTTCTAACTTAACCTAAAATTTCTGTAAAGAAATTAAAAAGTTTATCAATTGCATAAAAATTTCACAAAATAGCTACCTAATTTGAAGTTGAGTGAGAATTTTCCTAAAGAATTGAATTTCAGTATAAAATTGCAAACTTTGAGCCAGAATTTTCCTAATGAATTGAATTTCAATATAAAATTGCAAACTTTGAGCCAATTTTATGTGAAGAAATTGAATTTATGGATATAATTGCACAAAAATCCTACCTAATTTGAAGTTGAGTGAGAATTTTCCTAAAGAAATTAAATTTCATTTTAAAATTGTAAACTTAGTAGGTAATTTGAGTTCGAGCAAGAATTTTCTGTGAAGAAATTGAATTTATATGTAAAATTGTAAAAAATCTTACCTAATTTGAAATTGATAGAAAAATTTTATGTTATGTGAAAAATGAATTTATTTTTTTTAATGAAGAAATTGTTTATAACTCGATTAGCTATATTTTATTTTTTCAAAAAAAATTATTGAAAATTTGAATTTCACACTTACTAGCGAACTTGTAGCTGGTGAACATTGATAGGTTACAAGTTAAGTGCCACGAACAAGTTACTTGTTCTCCACGTGCATCACCTACTAGTTATTCATCATTGTAACTTGTTCTCCACGTGCATCATCGACCAGTTATTCGTCATCAACAACCAGATATGAGATATGCATGTATATCTACCAGTTATTTTTTATATTTTAAATTTAAAACAACTACCATAAAATCAATCTAAACAACCACACCAAAGTTTAAGATATAAAGGTCTTTTGATTTCATTATTTTATATCCCAATTCACCATAATGTAAAAAGAAAATGCACAGTCACCACACTCTCACAACAAGAAAATCCATCTTTTAGCACAACTTCTATTGTGTGGTGTTAAAGTGCCGTTGTTATCACCAATTAGAATTTTGTGGTGTTAACCTGGTGGTATTAACATCACTTACACTTTGTGGTGTTAAGGTGGTGGCACTACCACCACTTATATTTTCTGGTGTTAAGATGGTGTTAATGTTTCTTAATATTTTTGTAAATTGAGTTTTCCCTCATCTATGTTAACAAAAATTCCAAGTTGGAAACTATGAGAAAGTCGTGCTAAGTTATTACTTGCCACATGGATATGTACAAGTACGATTTCATTATGAGGATTTGCACCATAAACACAACAACTTAACAAAAAGTTATTTTGTAAATAACTTAATTCTTTTTTTTAGTTTTACTCATTCAAATAAATCATCAAGATTAATTTATAAGTTTTTTTTCCACAAATTCGTTATTTATTTGTATATTATTTAAACAAATAAATTCACATGATTCATTTATGAAGATTTGCACCACAAATATTGTAAGTTCACAAATAATTATTTTGTAAATAATACAATTTAATTATCCATTTGTAATATTATTTAAACAAATAAATACCTAGGATTATATATATTCACAAATAATTAAAAGCAACGATAATATCATTATTAGGTTTTAGCGCATGGGTCGCAAATCCATGGACATGGTTAAGGGGGGAAACCTACCTTACATCATAAAAGAAACTTTTAGGAATCTAGGACCAAAAAGGACACCTATTTGTTGTATGTATGTGTACAAATGCGATTTAATTATGATGATTTGCACCATAAAAACAACAACTTCACAAATAATTATTTTGTAAATACTTTAATTCATTTTTTTTAATCAAATAATGATCAATATTAATTTATGTGGTTTTACACCACAATCAAAACAAATTCAATTATTTATTTTTATACTATATAAACAAATAAAATCTTGCATGATTCATTTATGAGGCTCTGCACCACAAGCACAAGAAGTTCACAAATAATTGTTTTTTAAATATCTCAATTCAATTATTCTTTTTTAATATTATTTAAGCAAGTAAATAATATTAAATATTGACAAATAATTAAAGACAATCATTTTTAATTTATTACTAAATTATAAAATAGAATAAAAGTGATTTGTATTGAAATTTGATTATTCCATTGGGTGTACTTTTATTGGTCTTATTAAATTTCTTAATGTATATTCATTATTAGGTTTTCAACACAAGATGTGGGTCTCAAATCCTTGGACATGATTGAGGGAAGAAACCTCTACCTTGGGCCCTAAAATAAGCTTTTAGGAATCTATGACAAAAAATTATGGTAATCATGCATGTATTCCTAAGAGTATTCTTAGCATCTATGTCTGGAAATTAATTTCATTAGAAGGTTTTGATCACTAGTGATAAGTCTATTGGTCTTTGACATATTTAAGATAAGAAACTTAGGCCTTGGTGCAAAATGAAGCTTCTATGCATATGTAGGGATAATAATGATCTGTTGAGCCAACACAAATGGATTTTTGAGAGGATTTATGGACTTATAATAGGGATTTAGGGGATAATCAAAGGAAATAAACCTAGGTATAAGTCTCTAGGGAATAGACATGACTAAGGGAGAAAACCTAGAACTCAGACAATAGACAAACCCTCTAGACATATAAGATTAATAATTATACCTCTAACCACCACATAAGACCTATTAAGAGTATCCTTGGCCTAATATTTGGAGTATCAATGTCACTAAAAGATTCTATGCACTATATATGGGTGTCAAGGCCCTCAACATATTTGAAGGACGAAACCTAGGCCTTGTCCCCTTAATAAAATATTTTCGGCGTCCAAGGCCAAACAAAACACTTCAAACCACTACACATGACCTATTGGGGTATTATTTACCTCTAAGTGAGGACATAAATGCTATTATAAGGCTTTTTCCAGAATGTATGGTCCTTATGGTTTTGTATCATGTCATAAGAGGAAACTTGGGCCTTATGCACTAAGGGAAGTTTTGAAACACACCAATGAACTTCCAACTCTATCTTTGGCATCTAAGTGTTGATGTAAGTGACAGTAGATATGGGTCGTAAAACATTGGACATAGTTATGGGAGGAATCATAAATTACTAGGACTTAAAGGAAGATTTTAGGAATCTCAAGATAAGAGTCGTTTATCAAACTATCACATAGGAGATCATGTACTATATAGGGGATCATTATCCTTAAACTGGGATATATTTTGTAATATATTGTTTTTTGCACTAGGGGTGGGTATTGGATAGTTATTGGGTAATAAATTGATGGAATTATACCCTAACATATTATTATTGAGGTAATGGTAAATGATTAAGTCTATGAACCATAACATACACCCATTAAAGTGTATCTTTGGCATAAAAGTTGGATATGTAAATAATAAAAAGATTTTGCATAGTGGGATAGGTCTCAAGGGCTTGAATGGAGTCATGGGAGGAGGTAAAGAGGATTCTGAAGGTGTCAAAGGGCCATGGGAATGACATTTTAAGGAACAATGCCATGTATTTGTCCCTAAATATACCATTGAGGCATCCAAATCCATGAACAATGCCTCAAAGAACCATGCATGATTTTGCATGGGTATCCCTTGTGCTATGTATCTAAGTCTTGTGTGGTTAGGGCCTTGGACATAATAAATGGAGAACACCCGCGCCTGAGTCCCTAAAAGAATATTCTATCCATCCAAGGATATAAGATCTTGGTGAATGATGGATTAAGGAGGAAGGTCATTCCTTTTCCCGTAAAGAAATCCATTAATGCATCTAGAGCCATGAATAATGCCTCGAACCACCATGCATGACCTCACAAGGATATCCATGTCTCTATGTATCTATGTCTTGGGCACTTGGTACCTTGGACATGTTCAGGGAAAGAGACTTAATCCTCTAGACCTAAAGAAATCTTCTATCCATCCAAGGCTAAGCATATTTTATTCACCAACCACACATGTCCTCTTGAGGGTAATATTTCCCTATTATTGAGCACATTAGTTCCATTAGGTGGTTTTGAGCATTATGTACATGTGTCTCACATCCTTGGGATTGATTCTATATGGATTAAGATCATGCCTTTGTCCTTAAATAATCCATTGAGGCATCTAGAGCACTGAAATATTCCTCAATTCACTTGCATGGATTTGCAACGGTATCCATGGTTCTCTGTATCTATGTCTTAGGACCTTGGGGCTTTGGACAGGGTAAATGGAGGAGACATGACCCTTGGGTCCTAAAGAAACGTTCTAGCCATTCAAAGCTAATAAGGATGTCTCCACCAACCAGACATGGCCTCATAAGGGTATCATTGGCATATGGTTGAGGATGTTAATACCATCAGGTGCTTTTGAGAAATATGTATGTGCGTTAAGGACTAGGAAATGACATTATAAGAAAAAATACTATTCCTTTCTCCATAAATAAACCATTGAGGTAGTCAGAGCCATGAACAATGCCTCAAAGCACGACACATGACTTTACAAGGGTATCCATGGCATTATGTATCCAAGTATTGGGAACTTGAGGCATTACAAATGGTCATGGGGGAAGACCTAAAGTTGGGGACCTAAAGGAATCATCTAGCCATCCATGGCTAAGAAGGTATCCTCCACCAACCAAACATTGTCTTTTGAGGGAACCATTGTCCTACAATTAATGTTGTTAGTGGCATTAGGTGGTTTTAAGTAATATCTACATGTCTCGATTCCTTTGGAATGGTGTTCCAGGGAAGAATATCATGAACTTGGACATGAATACTTTTTTAAGGCATTTAGAGCCATGAGAAATTCCTTGAACCATCGTGTGTGACTTCGTAGGGGTATCCATGCACTATGTATATAGGTGTTTTCTCCTTGGTGCATTCAACATGGTCAATGGAGAGACTTTAACCTAGGGCCCTAAAGGAAGCTTCTAAGAATCCATGGCTAAGAAGGTTTCCTTCACCAACCATACATGGCCTCCTAACGGTATCATTGTTCTATGACTGAGGATGTCAATGACATTAGGTGATTTTGAGTAACAAGTACATACCTTAGGGTCTTGAGAATGACATTTTGTGGAAGAAGGCCATTCCTTTGGATATAAAGAAACAAATTATGCATCCAAATCCATTAATAATTCCATATAGAACCATGCATGACTTCATAGGGTGTCCATGGCATTGTGTATCCAAAACCAGTGAACTTGGGGCCTAGGAAATTATCGAAGGAAGAGACCCAAACCTCGAGCCATAAGGAATATTCTATCCATTTAGGAATAGGATGTTTTCCTCCACCATTAGAAAATGTCTTCCTAAGGGTATCATTGGACTATGATTGAGGATGAAACTGCTTTTAGATTGTTTCAAGTAGTACTTGTGTGTCTCAAGTCCTTAAGAATGATGTTGTAGGGAAGAATAGCCTGTGTTTTGAATTAAATAAATTTTTGAGGCATCTAAATCCATTAACAATGCATCAAGGTATCACGCATTACTTCATAAGGGTGTGCATGGAAGTATGTATCTAAGTTCTAACCTAGGGGGATTCAACTTGGTCAATGGAGGACACCTAAACTTCAATCCCCAATGGAATATTGTAGCCATCTAGTACTAAGGAGCTTTCTTCCACCAACCACACATGCTCTCTTTAGTGTTTTATTGGACTATGAATTAGGATGAGAGTGTGATTAGGTGGTGTTGAGCAGTATGTAGGTGTCTCACGTCCTTGGGAATGAATTTATAGGGAAGAGTACCATGCATTTGGCCTTAAAGAAATCACTGAGGCATTTAGATCCATGAAAACTTTGTTAAATCCCCATGCATGACTTTTCAGGGGTATCTATGGAACTATGAATCTAGGTCTTTGTAGCCCTATATCCTTGGACATCGTTAGTTAAGGAGACCTAAACCATGGGATCGACAAGAATCTTCTATCCATATAGAGATTAGTAGGTTTCCTCCACCAATGACACATGGAATACTGAGGGTATCATTTGCATATGATTGAGGATCTTGATGATGTTAGGTGTATTAAGCATGATGTAGGTGTCCTAGGGTCTTGGAAATGACACTATAGGTAAAATGCCATGCCTTTGGCCCTGCAGAAATGATTTACGCATAGATAGCCATGAATAATGCCTCAAAGCACCACACATGATTTTCCATGGGTATCCATGGTGCAATTTATCAATGTATCATAGTTTTTTGACCTTGGGCATTGTCAATGGAGGAGACCTACAACTCAAGCCCTAAAGTAATATTATAGCCATCAGTGCTAAGAAGGTTTCCTCCACCAACAACACATGGCTTCTCGATGGTGTTACCTTCATATGATTGATGATGTTTAAAATGTTATGTGGTTTTGAGAAATATGTAGATGTATAGGTCCTTGGGAATTACTTTCCATGGAAGAATACCATGCCTTAGACCCTCAAGAAACCATTCAGGGATCCAAATCCATGAATAATTCCTCAAACAACATTGGGCATCACTTTCTAGGGTAATACATGGAACTATGTATCCAAGTCTAAACCCCTTAAACGCCTTTACCCCTAAAGAACTATGTCAGGAATCTAGATCCAAACATAACACCTAAAATCACCATGCATGATTTATTGATTTTATTCTTCAGCTACAAGTACAAATATTTCTACCATTATAATTCTTTAGAACTAGCTATGGGTTTTAGGTATCTAGACATGGTTGGGATAGGAAACACATGCTTCTATCCCTAAAGGAAGCTTCTAGACATCCAAGGCCATGATTAAAACCTAAAAGCATCATACATGACCCCTTAATTATATGTTTATCTCATAAAATTGATATTTGTATCATTAAGGGTTTTCTAGGTTAGTAGGGTCCTAGGCATGGTTGGAGGAGAATACTTACAATGAAACCAATAAAATAAGTCTCTAGTATTCCAATGCCATGAATGATGGCTCAAAGAAGAAAGCATGATCTATCAACAATATTCATGAATTTTGACTAGGGATATTGATGGTATTAAAAGGTTGTTAGCAATAGATATGGGTATTGAAGCTCTGCACATGCTTCAAGGAGAAATTCATTTTTAAGAATTTCATAGGATCATAACACAAGAAAAAGATGAAAATAATCCAATTTAAGTGGATATTTTTCAAATTTTCCTCACAAATAAATTTGCAGCTAATGTTACAACGAAAAAGTGAAAAAATGAATCTAAGATGATATTTTCAGTTGAAAACTTTATCTACACTCTCAGGAATTTCTGATGAGAGTTTTTTCAAACCACCACAATAGTAGAGTAAGTGGAGTATTAGAATTCAAAATGTATGAAGCAATTTAAGGTAAGTTCATCGTAAAAAAATGGAAAGAGTGTTTATGTTTTTCATGGTGGTGCTAGAGGAGGAGGAAACAACAACCATTGGCATCACCATTCTTTCAAGGTTATTTATCTTATCTAGGTAGTCAGAGGATAAAATAATATTTGGTATGGTGGAAAGACAAAATTTTGGAGGAAGCCACGTAGATATTGGAAGAAGAATATGAAAAATTGAAGGGTTGATTGGAACAATAGGACCAAGGACAAAGATATTTCTCACCTAGGGAGATTGATGCAGGGGTAATCGGGCTCCATGACCAAAAGCAACAAATTGACAATGAGTAGTCGTTAGGGAGGAGTCGAGTAGTCACTAGGGTGTTGACAAGGACTAATTGGACCATGAAGAAGATAGAAAGGAAGGGAAGGTTTAGGAAAACATCCAATGACCTAAAGGGATGACTGAAGGGGTGGAAATTGTGACTCAACGATAGGGTTGAAGTGCAGGAAACCAGGCAGCATCACAAAAGTAGTCGAGCAGTAAATGAAGTAGTAATGGAAGTAGATGAATATTATAGAATGCATAGCATGCCAAGGGGTTTGCAGATGGAGAATTGAATCCCAAGTGTACTTGATGAGCTGGAGAAGAGAAGATACTAGAGGCTTATAGAAGAAAAAGAAGTTGGAAAATGGGTGAGATGATGGAAGTATAAATAAAGATTGTGGTAAGAGAAGAGGGGCTTCTTTTTTTATTTAGTTTCCTCAGAAAAGAAGAGAAGTTGAAAGGAGAGAGACGACAAACTCAAATGGATTTGAACCCTAAAACTATGTAAACACCTTATATGTAATTTATTCTCAAAATTAATAAAAGAAAATTGTTTCCAGTGTCACTGTATACTCATTTGTGTGTTTCCCTATTCTTTTGTTTATGCACTTTGATCTATCACTTGTTAGGTTGTTTCATGCTTAGCATGGTCGGACGACTACAGTAATAACATCCTAGTAATAAAATAATACTATATAGTAATAAAATAAGTTAGCATAGATCCCTTCTAATCTTGATATTTTAATCATTGATACATTTGTACTTTAATTCTCATATGATCATCTATCAACGTTTAGGGAGTGATCAAATCACCCAAGGTGCAATCATTTTTTATATTGCAAAAACTTGAGGACATGGTTGCACCTTAAGAAAATGCATCCCTTTAACTATGATAAATCCACAACTAAAACATTATCATTAGAATAACTTTATTAACTTACCAAAAAAGTAAGATCAATATTTTAGATCCTATCTTACCTTCTTTAGGAATTAAAAACTATCCCACATCAATTTTATTTCAAATATATATAACTGTTTCGAGTAAGACATTTTTTTGTTCTTTATATGTTTTTTAAATTGTTTTAAAAAATAAAATATATTTAAACCAATTTTATTAAAATAATTTTAATCATTATCTAAAAAATATTTTCAATTATATAAATTTTTAATATATTAAATAAATATTTTTATTTTTTAAATAAATCGTATCACATTATTTTGTTTGGATTAATATTTTGAATTATAATCTTAATCTTTATTTTGAAAACAATAAATATTTCAAACCAATTTATTATAGTCTTAAAATGCTTAACGTTTAAATATATTAATATATTAAATAAATAATTTTATTTTTTAAATACAGTATATCATATTATTTTATTTTGGTGTGAGCCATATCTAAATTATAACCCCAATTTTATTTTAGTTGAAAACAATCTTAATAAATCCTATATCTTTATTATGTCCCGGACAAGGGGATATATATGAATCGATCAGCTATATTAATTTGGAACAATTTAAAAAATCGTAAGAGTTTAGATTAAGGTTTTGCAATATTCAATGCAATTTTTATTTAAGTTTATTTTTTAATTGTATTTTTTTAGGCTTCTATTGTTTTATTTTAGTATATAAGTAATGTAAAAAATAGTAATTAATGACTATGTTACAAGAATATGATTAATATGTTAATATATATTTAGAACTTAAATACTTCATTAAAGTTTCTACTTACTTCAATAAATGAAAGTAATGATATTATTGAACTTTATGATGGTTATCTCTACATTCAATAGATTGTTAAAGCATTCAAAGTGATGAGGAATAATATTCTTCCTTTTATATATAGGCATTTGGCATCTCTTCCATTTTTTTTTTAACAGTGGAACACCGAGGATGATGTTGAATTTAAAGCGGAGGGGAATGTAATACCCCTGGTTAAGACCCATGTTATGATCATGTGTATGATTTAAATGATATTATGTGAGATCCTATATGGTAGATCAAATGTTCACTTTAACATTATTATTTATTAAAATATAAAACCTAGCTTCAATGCTAGCCAAATGCTAAAGCGATGGGGAATAGGTGAATTCACCAGGGGAGAGATAAGGGGGTTTGTAGATGGCTTAGTGGGTCATGTTTTAACCTATTATTACCTTTTTTATCAAAAAGAAATACCCTTGTCTAAGTTTAAAGCTTAAACACTCTTTTAACCCCTAATCATGTTTTTATTTGCTAAGTGTGTTACTGGAGAATTGGGTGGGGGGATGAGATGTCTCTTTGACACACTACTGCATGGGAAAGAGTGTCCATGCAAATGATAGATCGAGACATCTTGTGGAGAAAAAGGGTGTGAAATAGAGAGTAGTCTGCATGAGAAAATGCACATAGAGTAGAGTTCCAGGAAACACAGAGATGGGGTGTGTAGAGTGTGTGATTGAATAACACGGTGAGTAGAGTGCAGTAGGGAGAGGGGAAATGGTTGACGCAAATTGCTTAGTTGGATGAGATAAGTCAAACTATATGACCCCTTTGCATCCATTAGATATTGAACTATGTGGACATGCTTGTACCCCTAAATGTTTTGTTAACCTATGTTTGACTACTAGTTTGTAGTCAATTAAATGGTGAATTGTGTTGTTGGCATGGAATTGACTATTGTCTAACTTTCTTAGATGCCTGTAAACCTATGTCAAATTCCTTTGTATTATGACGTATGTCGAATGATAATATTGTGTTGGAGTGTAATTTGGGTAACGAGTAGAATCTCCTAGTGAATTCACAAGTCACAGCTCAAGGGTGGTCTCTGAGTGATAAAATAATATAGGCTAGGGAGAGACCTATGACTCGGTGGAGCATGGAATCCACAAATCCAATTGCCAGTTGTTTATGGATTTAGATAAGTGTTTGGTGTTCTATGTGAATGTTGATACAATTATAGATATTATGTTAAGAAATTGAATTAAATATGTATGTTATATATGTTGAATACTTGTATAAAGTGCATAAATCAATGACTTGTTGTGATACAAATTTGATAATACAACTTGTTCATGGTGTTGGTCAGTTTCTATAATTGGATAAATGTGTTCTTGTTCAAGCTTTGATAATTAAGTCATTGAAATTCCAAGAGTTGTTTATGATATTCTGAAATAATGAATTATCATGTTATGTTTTATGTGTTGTCAACACTGTGAGCAAATGAATGAATGTATGTTCCGGTTGGTTATTGGTAGTTAAGCTAATGGAATCTCAAATATTGCATGGGATTATAGTTAAATATATTATTTATTAGTAAAATGTTAGGATATTTTGTTGGTGGGATTATTAATGTTTAAGCTTCATTAATTGCACTTGAACGGTTGTAGCATGGCATTGCTTTCCAATCCTGTAAAAGTGTCTTAAAGGGAAGAGCATTATAGGTCTTCATGAGGGTTTGTATAACCATTGAAGCTTGTAGCTTATGCTTTATTAATTCATTCTTTGTTGAGTAAATGGTTGAAGAAGTCACAAAAGGATTCATGTGTTTATGCTCAATTCATGGAGGTTTGAATTGAGGTGGAACAATTAGCTATCTATGTAATAAAAGAGATGTTTATATTCCTTGGACTATTATAATTTTCATAAAGAATGTTGATATATGTTTGTAACTATGTTCTTGGAGTTTTAAGAATTAAGACCATGAAATTTTGTGGTGTTCCTAGTTTGATATCAAACTTATGAATGAAACCATGATTTGTATAAAACTAGTTTATGAAGAATGTGGAAATCATCATTTGGAAGTTAATTCCATTAATGGTTTTATTATTTGGTTTGTTCCTTGTTCGGTGCTTAAATCGATTGACCATTTAAATTAATTTGTTCACCATTTTGATCTGTACAGTTGGTATGTTGAGGCTCGATTTACTTGTTTAAGCCGCGGTGAGGTTTCTTAGAGTTTTCTTCCTATTTTCTTTATGTTACGTGTCAAATAGAGTAGTACAACGCATGTTACGTGTCAATTCTAATCAAGTTTCCAGCAAGTTGTTTGATGGAATTTGGTAATGGAAAATATTAAAAAAATTCATTCTAATCCATATATCATCAAGTTTTTCGTTTCTGGCAAGTTGTTTGATGGGGTTTGGTAATGGAAAATAGAAAATTTGGATGATACAATCTGAGTTTATAAATTTTGATACTGTATATGGATTTTGGAATTTATTTCTATGACTACCAACAATCTGAGTAATTCTCTTAAAGTCTCGAAAAATAAAATTAATTTTAATAAAATTAATTATAATCATTATTATAGCTTGGTTGGTGGGTTAGCTCAAATTGGTGGGTTAGCTCAAAGTTGTTTATACTAATAGAAGGATTCTAGATACCATCCTAAAAAAAATAGGAAAGTACTAAAAAGTTTCCCAACAAAAATCTATCATTAAAAAACTATCATCATCATTACAATTCTAATAATTAAAACCGGATCAAAATATCATACAACCTACATAATATAAAATCTGTTTGTACTCCATTTCACTGTATCATTTTCATTTCTGCAACATGTATGTATCAGTATGTTTCGAGCCACTTAGTCAAAAAATTGTGTAGGTCCTGCATCTGTTCAATTTCAAAGATGTGTACATGTTCATGGAGTCGGTGCCAATCTCTCTAAGCAAACGACAGCTTTCACATGCATCAAGAATAAAAAAAGATATTTCTATCATTCTGATATATATTCGTGTGAGAAAAGAGGTTCAAGAAGCATACAACCAATAATACGACACTTGATACCCACAAATCATGAGGCCTGCAAGATCTTGGAATGTTGTGTCTGCCATGGATATTTCGCCCATAGTGTTTTGAGATCAACGTTGATTTACAGTTTTGTGACAACACCTTGAAGCTTCCAGAGGCATGGAGGCATATTACATGTGAGAAACATTCTGACTCTGTAACCATGGGGTCAAAACTGGGGCTTGATTTAGATATATTTTGACTCTGTAACCAGGATTCTAGCATCCATGAACTTAAGCAAATTAATGTATTGGAAACCAAAACGCATATGCAGATGTAAAATGCAGGAAAGTATAACAGTAGTAAACTCTACTTGAATCTTTAGAAAGCATTCAACACATTCATAATAATTCCTAAACAAATACATTGCAGAATTAAAATAACCAGGAATACTTATCTTGAAGATGAAGTTGTCCCACAACTAGCTATGTCGCTGCAACGTTCCACCCAACCATAGGCCAGTTGTGTTCATCAATCTCTCAACACAACTGCCACCCCTGAGTTGGGAATAATTTCCACAAGGAACTAAGGAATAGTAGGCTCACACATAGTCAGAACAAATCAAAACGCAGCCAAGCCAACCTAGAGTTGGGTTTATCAAGTTGTCCAGCCAATCCAACACACCGTTTTGTTTATCAGGATGCTAAGGTAGTGACTCACACATAGCCAATATTCACATTAAGTTCCAGCCAAGCCAACTAACAATTAGGTTTATCGGGATGTTCATCCAATACAACACACTGTTGGGTTTATTAGGCTACTCAGGCAGTGATTCACACCTGGCCAAATGCACGTCAAGACTCAACCAAGCCAACTAACAGTTGGGTTTATCAGGTTGCTAAGGCAGTGGAAAGGAAGAATGGATAAGATAGTGAGTTCATTCACAGAGCTAGGGACACCTTCACAAAATCTATCTAGCCTGACATCCACAATACCTACACATCTGACACAAGGAAGTATCCTCTTCTCTGCTACACAGTCCCTCAGATCATACCTTCCCTTCTAGTGCTCTTCAGGGTGTGCATAGAAGATTCACCAATCACTCTTATCCTTTTGTGAGGCTCCTCTCTAGACTAGGTTTATCAAGCCAATTTTGTCTCTCTTCCACTTTTAAGTCTTGCATACAGTTTAGACCCAAACCAGGGTACACATAACAACAAACCACAAGGTGACAAAACAAAACAGGGTTCCACTTGGTAACACAGATAACCATGGTTCCATACCACTATGTAATACATAAAACAAGGTTCCATCCAAGGATAGACAAAGAGATAAACTACCAAATGAGAAACTAACGTCGCTGCTAGATCTTGTTGCGTCCGCAGGATGATACCCCCCCTCTTGTGTGAATGAGGAAGAAGAACGAATAATAATCAATCTATCTCGGTTAATGAGGAGCATAGAATGGGAACACATTCTTCTGATTTCTTGCCCCATAATAAAAAATATGGGTTCCCCCAGGCTACAGGTTTGCTCAAGCACAAAATCGACGGCCATGCCTTTCTCTACCCAAGGCATTAACTACCTCAAGCAACTCCTAGAAGAATTGAATGATTGAGTGCAGAGGAAAAAAAGGGTAGTTGAGAGTTTATGGGTTCTCTCGTCGACATCTATCTTAACCTTATTGGCTCATGGGTTTGAATAAATCCCCTCCCTATTCCTTGTGAAATCATGCCCTCGTCTCTTTCGTTGCAATTCATAGCTAGTTGTGGGTATTTTATTAAATTTCATAATTACATAATATCTTCAAAATATATTGTGCCTGACTAGCACTATAACAAGGATGATTTTACTTATTTAAAAGTGTATAAATGTTGGCAAATATTACCAATTCTTAAAACGCCAACTATAAAATGATTGGTGATATTTTTCAAAATATATTTAAATTTCCAATAATTTTATATTGTTTATATAATAATTTGACGATTTTTAGGGTGAAAAAAATTTACCCCATCAAAATTGGGCGAAATAGGGCTTCAAAAAATGAAAAATGGCGAATGTTTTTTGGGAGGAAAACATGGAAAAATAGCCCACTGGGCTAAAATTCGCCCCTAAAATTATCCCTCCACTATAACCATCGGCATCGATCTTGATCGTTGATACACAAAACACCAAATTGATGGCAGGGCCTTGGCCTTGAGCTCCTCCCCATGATTTAATAAAAATATTTACATCATGTACAATTTTAATACCATGGGGTCAAAACTAGGGTATTACATTCCCCTCCCCCTACATTAGCACTGTTCTCAGTGCTCTGCAAAATTGAACAAAAATGGATGTGTCATTCTCATGGAATCCTCCAACTCCCACGTAGCCTCATCAGGACCGTAGTGCTTCCATTACACCTTTACCTGTCCAACGGCTCGGTTCCAGAGCAATGTGACCTTCTTGTCGAGGATGCACAATGGTTCGATTTGGAACTCTCCCTCGAGTTCCACCTGGATCACATCCCAATTAATCACATTGTTATGATCATGTACATATTTCTTAAGCAAAGAAACATGAAAAAAATTATGAGTTCTAGTGCTAGCAGGAAATGCAAGTCTATATGTGACTGGCCTTATTATTTCAAGCACATCAAATGGCCCACAATATCTAGGTGACAGCTTGGCACAACTCCCAAGCTTCATGGAACTCTTTCTTGTCCTCACTCTAAGATAAACATGATCCACAATACTTATCTACATACCTCTTGTTCCATTTCCTTAAGCAATTATGGACCAAGCACAACCCTGTTCACTGGATTATCCCAAGTCACTGGTGTCCTACACTTTCTTCCATACAAGGCTTCATATGGACTCATTCCCAATGATTCTTGATGTCCATTATTATATGCAAATTCTACCAAGTATAAATAATCCTCCCACCTCGTTGATTATTACATACATGTGAAGCATGTCTTCAAGCACCTGATTCATTCTCTTTGTTTTCCCATCACTTTAAGGATGGTAGGCAGTGCTAAAGCTGAGCTTTGTACCCAGATCTGCAAACAGAATCTTCCAAAAATTGTAAGTAAACTTGGTATCTATGTCAGAAATGATTGCCTTAGGCAATCCATGCAATCTGAAAAATTTCCTTCATGAAAATTTGTGCAATGGCATTAGCTTTATATATGGATTTAACTGATATAAAATGTGATGCCTTTGTTAATTTTTCCACCACAACCATGATGGAATCATGTTGTCTCGTAGTCATTGGAAATCCTGTAATAAAATCCATGGAAATGACTTCCCATTTCCATTCCGGAACTGGTAAAGGTTGCAATAAACATGTCAGGTGTTAATGCTCAACCTTCACCTGTTGACATTTCATGCACCTGATTCATTCTCTTTGTTTTCCATCGCTTTGAGGATGGTAGGCAGTGCTAAAGCTGAGCTTTGTACCCAGATCTGCAAACATAATCTTCCAAAAATTGTAAGTAAACTTGGTATCTATGTCAGAAATGATTGCCTTAGGCAATCCATGCAATCTAAAAAATTTCCTTCATGAAAATTTGTGCAATGGCATCAGCTTTATATATGGATTTAACTGATATAAAATGTGATGCCTTTGTTAATTTTTCCACCACAACCATGATGGAATCATGTTGTCTCGTAGTCATTGGCAATCCTGTAAAAAAATCCATGGAATGACTTCCCATTTCCATTCCGGAACTGGTAAAGGTTGCAATAAACATGTCAGGTGTTAATGCTCAACCTTCGCCTATTGACATTTCATGCACTTAGAAATATACTCGGCAATGTCATTTTTAATTCCTAGCCAAAAATATTGATTTTTGGTTGTAGCGATTGTTTTCTGATATCCTGGGTGACTATAATATGGATTTTGATGGATCTCATCCATAACAATTCTCCTCAAGTATGCTACATTTTGAAAATAGACTATATTCTTATAACTAAGAAGTTCATCTTCTTCCAATTTATATCGCATGTACTTCCTTTCATGGCTTTGTTGCTGCAACTTGTCCTTCATATGTACGTACATTTCATCCTCAACAATATGGTTAATAATCTGTTGCCTCAAATCTGGTTGGAAAATACTAAGAGATGCCACATGCATTTCATGTACCTTCCGGCAGAGTGCATCGGCCACCTTGTTTTATTTTTCCTTTATGTGTTTGATTTCAAAATCAAATTCACATAAAAATTCCAACAATCTAGCTTGTCTAGAATTTAAAGTTGGCTGATCAAACAAGTATTTCATACCACAATGGTCAGTCCTTAGCTCAAATTTCCTTCCCATTAAGTAATGCCCCCACATATTTAGAGCGTGTACTATGGTTGTAAGTTCTAAATCATGAGTAACATAGTTCTTCTCATGCTCCTTCAACTTTCTTGACTCATAGCATACCACGTGGTTGTCTTGCATAAGAACTCCTCCAATTCCTTGATTGCATGCATCGGTACACACCACAAAGTCTTTTTATGGGCCTATCATTTTCAAAATTGGTGCACTTGTGAGAAGATTCTTCAAATATTGGAAGCTCTCCTCGCATCTTGGTCTCCATACAAACTTTATCCCATTCCTTTGCAAGGAAGTGATTGAATGTGCAACCTTGGAGAAACCTTAAATAAACCTCCTGTAGTACCCGGAAAGTCCCATAAAGGATCTCACAGCTGTCACATTTCTTGGAGTTGGCCAATTCATAATGGCTTCAATCTTCTCAGGGTCCACATATATTTGTTCATCGGAGATAATGTGACCCAAATAATGGATTTTATCTTTAATATAAAAGTCACATTTTCTCAACTTTGCATATAACTTATGCTCCCTTAGCAATTCCAATGTCATTCTCAGATGTTCTTCATGCTCTTCTTCATTCTTAGAATAAATAAGAATGTCATCTAGGAATACAAGAACAAACTTGTCCAGATACTTGCTAAAAACACTATTCATGAGACACATGAATATCGCTGGTGCATTTGTGAGATCAAATGGTACCACCACAAACTCATAGTGCCCATACCTTGTTCTAAAGGTTGTCTTATGAATATACCATCTTTGATTCTTACCTGATGGTAACCAGACCTCAAGTCAATCTTTGAAAATACTTTTTCTCCTCTCATTTGATAAAAAAGGTCATCAATTCGAGGTAATCGATATTTATTCTTTACAGTGACTTTGTTCAACTACATGTAGTCAATACATAACCTAAGTGTCCCATCTTTATTTTTTTTAAATATAAGTGGTGCTCCCCACAGGGACACACTTGGCCTTATATATTTATTTTCCAACAACTCTTGTAACTACATCTTTAGCTCTAGCAATTCTGGGGTGCTCATCCTGTAGTGTGTCTTGGACACCAATGCTACTCCAGGAATAGGGTCAATTGTAAAATCAATGTCTCTTTTTGGAGGAAGTAACAGAATCTCATCAGGAAAAAACATCCCTAAATTATTGCAATACATGAAACTCCTCCACTCCAGGAGTTCCATTCTCCATTGCCTCCAAAACATGGGCTGCATACAATTTACAACCCTTCCTACATAACTTGTTTATCTGCATTGCTGAAATCTTCCTAACAGAAATCACCTTTGGAATGTCTCTTAAAACCTTTGGGTTTCCTTCTTCATCCATGCATTTAAAAGTCTTGCTATAACAGTCAAGTGTAACTCAATGTGCTTCTAACCAGTCCATTCCAATGAGAATATCATAGGAACCAAGTGACAGAATATTCAGGTTTACAAAAGTGGATATCCCATCCATGGTTAATGGAAATTTCTCTACCACTTCACTAACTTTCCTCTTGGTTCCAGTGGCTAGTTGAACTAACCATGATTTGCTATGCTTTAATTTCTTAAAAGCACAAATCTCAACAATTTTAGGAATCATTTAACTGTGAGCAGATCCAGGTTCAATCAAAACATAAACAGATTGCTCAGCAATCTTACCTTCGACTTCAATCACAGATGATTGATGATGTGCATGGCAGTCGTCTGGTGCTGCATAGATTCTAGGGATGGTCCTTGCCACTTGAACCACAGTTTCATCCCCTTGGAAGTTGTGAACTTGACTTACATTCCCATTCTGATGCGAACAGTTCCTAAGCATATGGTCTCCTCCACATCCCCAACATTGAATTGGTTCTCTTGGCTCCTTTGGATCTCTTGGCTTGTCTCCCATCATTCTGGTTGGCTTAGTCATGACTTTCGATGGCTGCCTTTGTTTATTTCAGAAATGAGAGGGTTTGAAACCTTTCTTCCTTTGGTCAAACTTCTCATTCTTTTTTTCCTTCCATGCATTATGGACATCGGGTCTGCTTTTGTTCTGGTCATAGCAATACTTGTCCTTCCTTATAGCCTCTTCCCGAGTTCGAGATTCATCAAAATTCGATTGTATCTTTATATGACTGATATAACCCACTTAGAAAATGATGAATTTTCACTTTATCATCTCGAATATACCTGACATACCTTAGTAGTTCCAAGAATTTGTTTGAATATTCTTCCATGGTCAATTGCCCTAATTTCAGCTCATGAAATTCTTTAATCTTATCATCACAATACCTATCAGAGAGGTACTTCTGCTTGAAATATTTCTTGAACTGCTTCCACACAATCTTTCTTTCATTGATCTTATTCACTTTCCTGTGGTGCTCCCATCATATAGATTCGCTTCCAATTAAGTTGAATATGGCTACCCTTGCCTTCATATTTCCATAGTAGTCTTGGACTTGGAAATACTTTCTCATCCCAAGAAGCAAATCCTCAGCTTCTTGACCAAACTTTACCTCCCCATCAAACATAGGAGGCTTTTCCTTCTTGAATTCCCCATGTGAATTATTATGGTAACGTCGCTTTCTCTTATTCCTGTGAGATAAGGCAAAATGTTGGTTTTCTGCACCTCAAAATCCGCAGCGGAATGCGATGCAATACCAACCACAAGGTGACACAACAAAATAGGGTTCCACTTGGTAACACAGATAACCAGGATTCCATACCACTCTGTAATATAGAAAAAAAGGTTCCATCCAAGGATAAATAAAGAGATGCACTGCTGAGCAAGAAACTAACAACGATACTAGCGCTTGCTATGTCTGCGGGATGATACTCCCCCTCTTGCATGAATAAGGAAGAAGAACGAATAATAATCAATCGTTCTTTGGAAATGAGGAGTATGGAATGGGCACACATTCTTCTGATTTCTTTCCCTGGAATCAAGAATATGGGTTCCCCCATGCTACAGTTTTTATTAAGCACGAAATCGACTGTCATGCCTTTCTCTGCCCAAGGCATTAACTGCCTCAACCAACTCCTATAAGAATTGAATGATTGAGTGCAGAGGATAAAAAAGGTAGTTGAGATTTTATGGGTTCTCTCATCGACATCTGGATTAACCTTATTGGCTTAGGGGTTTGAATAACTCCCCTCCCTATTCCTTATGAAATCATGCCCTCATATATTTCATTGCAGTGCATATCTAGTTGTGGGTATTTTATTAAATTGCATAATGACATGATATCTTCGAAATATATTGTGCTTGACTAGCACTATAACCATCGGCATCTATCTTGATCGTCGATACACAAAACACCAAATAGACAACAGAGCCTTGGCCTTGAGCTCCTTGCCATGATTTAATAACAATATTTACATCATGTACAATTTTAATACCATGGGGTCAAAACTGGGGCTTGAGTCAGAAACATTCTGACTCTGTAACCAGGCTTCTAGCCTCCATGAAATTAAGCAAAATGCATTGGAAACCAAAAATAATATGTAGATGTAAAATGCAGGAAAGTATAACAACAATAAACTCTACTCGAATCTTTAGTAAGCATTCAACATATTCATAATAATCCCTAAACAAATACATTGCAAAATTAAAATAAATAGGGAGTACTTATCTTGAAGATGAATTTGTCCCACAGCTAGATATGTCCCTGCAACATTCCACCCAACCATAGGCCAGTTGTGTTCATGTTCATCAATATCTCAACAAAACTGCCACCCCCAAGCTGGGCATGATTTCCACAAGGAACTAGGGAATGGTAGGCTCACACATAGTCAAAACACAACCAAGCCAACCTACAGTTGGGTTTTTTCAGGTTGTCCATCCAAGCCAACACATCGTTGGGTTTATCAGGCTGCTAAAGGAAGTGACTCACACATAGCCAATATTCACATTAAGGTCCAACCAAGCCAACTAAAAGTTGGGTTTATCAGGTTGTTCAGCCAAGCCAACACACCGTTGGGTTTATCAGGCTACTCAGGCAGTGATTCACACCTTGCCAAATGCACGTTAAGACTAGTCCAAGCTAACTAATAGTTGGATTTATCAGGCTGCTAAGGCAGTGGAAAGGAAGAATGGCTAAGCTAGTGATCTCATTCACAGAGCTAGGGACACCTCCACAAGATCTATATGGCCTGACATCCACAATACCTACACACCCAATATAAGGAAGTATCCTCTTCTCGGCTACACAGTCCCTCTGTCCATACCTTCCCTTCCAGTGCTCTTTAGGGTGTGCATAGAAGATTCACCGGACACTCTTATATTTTTGTGAGGTTCCTCTCTACAGTAGGTTTATCAATCCAATTCTGCGTCTCTCCACTCCTAAGTCTTGCATACAGTTCAGACCCAAACTAGGGTACATATAACAGCAAACCACAAGGTGACACAACAAAACAGGGTTCCACTTGGTAACAAAGATAACCAGGGTTCCATACCACTATGTAATACAAAAAAAAGGTTCCAACCACAAATAGATAAAGAGATACACTGTCGAATGATAAACTACACCGTTTCAAGTTGTTGCTGCATCTGCGGGATGATACCCCCCCTTCTGCATGAATGAGGAAGAAGAATGAATAATAATCAATCGTTCTCGGTCAATGAGTAGTATGGAATGGGAACATATTCTTCTGATTTCTTTCCTCAGAAGCAAGAATACGGGTTCCCCTAGGCTGCAGGTTTGCTCAGGCACGAAATCGACTTCCATGCCTTTCTCTACACAAGGCATTAACTACCTCAACCAACTCCTGGAAGAATTGAATGATTGAGTGCAGCAGACAAAAAGGGTAGTTGAGAGTTTATGGGTTCTCTCATCGACATCTGGCTTAACCTTATTAGCTCAAGGGTTTGAATAACTCCCTCCCTATTCCTTGTGAAATCATGCCCTCATCTCTTTTGTTGCAGTGCATAGCCAGTTGTGGGTATTTTATTAAATTGCATAATTACATGATATCTTCAAAATATATTGTGCTTGGCTAGCACTATAACCATCGGCATCGATCCTGATCGTCGATAAACAAAACACCAAATCGATGGTAGGGCATTGTCCTTGAGCTCCTCAACATGATTTAATAACAATATTCACATCATGTACAATTTTAATACCATGGGGTCAAAACCAGGGTATTATAGGTTACCATCAAATTAGAATTTTTAAAAATGATATATGGAAGAGTGCTTTCAAGACAAAACAAGGGTTGTACGAGTGGATGGTTATGCCTTTCGAGTTATGTAATACCATAGCTACTTTTATGAGAGTGATGAATGATGTCTTCCAACCATTCATCCATGCTTTTTTCATTGTCTGATATTCTTGTTTTTAGTCGCACTTGGGAAGAGCATGTTGCTTGTGTGAGAAAGGTGCTTAATGTCAAAATGGAAGAGGTGCTTAATGTGGGAAAAATTGTATGTAAAGATGTCAAAATGTGAATTTTCCAAAACATATTTAACGTACTTAGGCCATATTATTGGTGGGGGGAATTTGAAAGTCGATCCTTCCAAGGTCGAAGTTATTGTAAATTGGACAAGGCCAACGACAATCACAAAGGTTAGGATCTTGCTTAGTGCAGTCCAATATTGGAGAAAATTCATAGCCATTTCTTTCTCCATTTAGCACTGTTACATCCATTGACAAGTGTTAAGAAATCTTTCCGGTGGGGAGGCAAACACCAAAAATTCTTTGATACTTTGAAGGAAAGAATCAACTCTGCACCAGTTCTGGCATTGCCAGATTTATGACAACAATTTGAGATCAAAATAGATGCTAGTGGTTTTGCCATGGGAGATGTTCTTATGTAGGGACGAAGACCAATATTCTATCATTTTGAAACATTTTCAACTGCGGCAAGTAACTATCCTACCTATGATAAGGAATTGTATGCATTGGTACAGAGTGTTAAAAAATGGAAGAATTATTTGATGGGTAAAGAAACTATTATACATACCGATCATCAACCACTTCAATATTTACACTCACAAACAAAGTTACAGTTGAGCAGGAACTTTAGGTGGATGAGGTTTTTACATCAATTTCATTTTATTATAAAATATAAGAAAGGAGTTCAGATTAAAGTAGCATATATGTTGTCTAGACCTCCCATGATTGCGTCCATTGTTCTTCAAAATAATTCATTAGCATAAACAAGTTATATTGAACAATATGTTGAAGATAAATATTTTAAGAATGTGTATGCTTCATTAATCCATCAAAAATGAATAGAAGAGAATCATTTTTATTTGCATGATAACATTTTATACTGCATGGGAAAACCTTTTATCCCACAGAAATTAAGGATGCATGTAATTCAAGAGGCACGTTCCTCCCTCATTGTTGGTCATTTTGGAGTAGGTAAAACATTGACACAATTGTAAAGGAACTATTATTGGCCACAAATGCAGGAAATTGTTTCTAAATTTATAAGGGGTTGTGTGATGTGTGCAACTAGTAAACCTAGCAACATGAAATTGGGATTGCACACACCTCTTCCAATTTCAACATTAGAAAGTCGGCATCAGAAGGTTGACATCAAACAAGTCGGCATCAAACAATCGGTGTCACAATGACAAATTACATATTGACAGTCCAACTTGTTCAACAACAGTTAATGTCAACGACCCTCATTTAAACTATAGATTATGTCTATGGATTTAATTTTTTGATTTACACAGAGATCTTTGGATGCATATCTTGAATGTGATCCTCATTTCATGCCATTTTGCTCTTGATTTGGGCATGGATTCTTATCCTCCAGGTAATATGACATCAAGATGGATTTTGTCCCGAATTGGGAACGTTATCCACATATTTTCACTCACCAAATTATTTTATTTAACATAATATATTAGACAGTGGATTTGATGGTACAAAAAGAGGCATAGAGACAGAAACAAGTCAATAAGAGTTAAGTGGATTTCAAATTGTATTCTCTAGAATCAAATACTTTGTTGTCTAGTTCTTGGATATATTGTGTGGAAGACTTGGAATCTCCATTTGTACACTTTAGGTATCACATTGGTTGTGTTTGTTTTCATTTTACACAATCGTATTTCTGTCATTCTCCAAAATTGATGTAACATTTTTCAATTAAAGAATTAATACAATCGGTCGCACTAGAAGTGGACCCGAAGATGTAGGTGTTATGATCCAAACTCCATTAACAAGTTACAATATTCATGTTCATGGCTCTAGTCTTTATTTATCCTCATAATTCAATTCATATTCTTCTCTTTAATATTATTGTTTATGGCTTATTGGAAACTTAGCAACTGGGAACAATTCACATTTACATTCTAGCTGGTTAACTAAAAGGTTCTGGAGTTTACGGATCAATTACTTTACAGATTCTTTTGCACAATTGTTTCCTTTATTGTTCTGGAAAAAATAAAATAAAATAATTGAAGTATGATTTGTTAAGTGAAAAATTGTTTAATATGTGCTTTATACTGATTCACCCCCCCCCCCCCCATCTCAGTATAAATAATAATTCCAACATTGAGTCTCAAGTTGATGACAAGGTATGGTTTCATTGTAAAAAGAGTGACATGTAGGTACCCACAAAAATATCATACCACTCCAATATGGTCCTTGCGCTATCACCAAAGTTCTGGATGAGAATGTTTTTGAATTAAATTGCTCTTTCTTGACCTACACCATGTGTTTAATGGAAATTCTTTGGTCATAAAATATTTTTGTCTCTATTGGATGCCTTGGAAGTGGTAGAGCACTTACACACTATAGAGCTCAATATTCATTGTATAGATTGAGTTATAATGGAGTGGATAACGGATGATAAGATAAGGAGAACCCACTAGTAGTACACACGACTCTTTTGGATTGTCAAAGCATTACAACTTCATGCTATGGAAAGCGGTTTAATAGGGAGATCCAATAGAAGTTACCCCATATAATATAAGAACTTGGCATGATGGGGACTATTGCTACTCAAGTTGATCTATAAATCACCTTGGATATTCCAATGTTCAACTCACCAAAATAGATCTACAATTATAGCATCTACAAGGAGACTATGCTTGACTACTTGATTATCCCTTGTTTGCATTATTTGAATAACTTATGCAGAAAATAAAACACACCAATCAAAGATTGTAACAACAAAAGAAAAAATATATAGTTGTACAATATGGAAATAACCAGGTAGAAACTTGATGTGGGGAAACCAATACGAAATGTTCAGGACTCTATATTTCATCTTCTTTTGTTATGAAGATTACAAAATAAAATATGAAGTTGTCCAAGATTGTTGTGAAGCTATGAGACGTTATAGTATCCAATTATTCTCTATAATATGCTTCTCAATCTATGCTTTGTTATCATATACTCCACAAACCTGCTCATATTATAGAACAATAGAAGGCCATAGAAAAATTAAACACTCTCCCCTTGTTCAACTACATCTTTTATAGCTTGAATTAGGGTTATGTTTAAGGTTTCAAAACCTTCTTGGACTCTTCATGATGCTTCTATTAATCCGTAGTGAATTTCCAAATGTTACTTACTCTTCATGGATGAATCATAGTGAGCTAACATGGTTTCTACTTGGACCTATTCAAAATAACTGGACAGTTACCTTGTTAAATCATAATTTCACACATTAACTTTATTTTGTGAAAAGGAAACATTGTTGGGATATATCAATGTATACAATGTGGTAACCACACTAGGGACTTATGTCCTTGGAATTAGAAACCCCAAAAATATCTTTTTTAACCCTCAAATGGAATTACAATGTTGGTCCCTAAATGTGTTTTTTTTAGGATACTACCCAAGTTGCCCCATCTATGCCCCGAATTAATATTCCAAACTATAAATGTCAATAAATTCACATGGTAAATATGTAGGTCCATTTCAAATAGTCCCTTCCCATTTTGGTTTAAATTAGATTTAGTTTTTAAGGAGACAAGGAAAATATTGCTTAGCATTTTTCTTAGAGTACCATTTGACCTTAGCTTAGCACTACCCATTAAATACCACTTAGTTATTGTGGTTAGTGTTACACTCACTTGTGACACATATCCCCAACCTTAGTTATAGAATGTATTTGTCATTGTGTGTGTGTGTGTGTGTCTAAGGAAAACCTCATGGGTGAACCCAAGGAATGCTTTCCCATATTCGTGGATAGTATCAATAGTAAATAGTTAACATAGACTAGTGCACCTAACCCATGAAGATTTAAAATTGACACTTGTTGGCAGAAAACTAGCCATATTCCCAACACCATTAGAAACAACCAACTGGGCTAACCCATTGGGATACCGATATCATACACACAATTAGTTGATATAGCCCCTTGGGATACCAATCTCTCTCTCTCTCTCTCTCTCTCTCTCTCTCTCTCTCTCTCTCTCACACACACACACACACACACACACTCACACACACATTTATATATAAGAGGTTAGTTCAACATGTAGTTTGTGTGTGAGCTCATTACCTATCTCTTCCTATGTGTGTGTGAGAGAGAGAAAGGGAGGGAGAGAGAGAGGGGTATATGTGTGTGTGTGTGTGTGTTATAGTATTTTCACCAAAAATATTGTGAGACAACCACTTGAGAAGAAGATAGGTGGACAAGAGAATCATGAGACTTGAGTAACCTTGACTTGCATTAAAGAACCTTTTGTGATCATCTCTACTTGTAGAAAGGGACAACCAATAAGTACTATCAACTAGATAGACCTTGTACTGACAACGCCTTTGTTGAAAACCAAAAGGAAAAAGATATAAACGATAACTAGGAAGTTGAAAATAACTATGAGGAGAAAGAAGGTGGCCCATAAGTGGAGAAATTCAAAAGAAACAATGGGGATGAGAGCTTGAAGTCCACAAATAGAACCACAAAGTTGTGTTGTGATGCCACCCGACAATACAAAGGTAACCAAGTAAAGATATAGGGGAAGAGCATCCAATGAGATAAAAACAACAAATATAAAGTGTAGCATTTTTCCTTTGAGTTAGACCTCAGGAACACAAACAATAGAAAGAAACATTGCACCAAACAAAGTACTTGATATATCCACCAATAAGAAACAATAATGACGATAACCAGGATACCTAAGAAAAATCCAAGCAGTTAAACTCTACAAGGATAAACAACTAATATAAGCAAACCTCTTTAGCAAGCAAATTTTTTTAAACAAATCCACGAAACAATTAAGAAAAGCTTATTTGTAGCTACTAGCAAAACGAAACCTTAAACCCTAAGCCTAGACATCAACGAGAGGAAGATCAAACAAACATAAAAATAACATGCAAGAATAATGTGAGAGCATATTAAGATAAGTACATAGATGATATTGAAGTCCAAAAATAAGAACCAAAATCAATCTCTAAACATGTATAACCCATTAATGATTGAAACACACTATCCATGTATAAACAATGCCATAAGTAGATAAATATAAAACCAAAGAACCCATAATAAATTTAACAAGAGGAGAAGCTAAAAAAGAATACCCACTTATGTGAAAATTACTTGTGAGTGGCAAATACCCCTCTCAAACGATCACCACTTTATGTCAATTAAGTTAAGGACAATTTTGGATGTAAGAATTAGGATTGATTTCATTGATTTTAAGATGATAAGTGGAAAGAAAATTAATTAATTTTCATTGATTTCAAGATAATAAAAGGTTATTCTATACATTGCGTGAGTTAACAAACTAAGTTTATTATTTTATTATTATGATGATGGATATTGATTGTTTTTTTAAAATAATTTTGATCATTGAGAAATGAAATGTAGAAATATTATTTTAATATAATTTAATGTATTTAAAATAAAATTATCTAATTTTATTTAAATAGTTTTTTTATTATTATTATTTTAAAAATAAATAAAATATATGTTTTAAAATGTAAAATTTTGATATTATTTATTTCATTAAAAATGTATGGTAAGTGATCTATTTTTAATTTATTTTTTTATAATAGGATTTTACTTTTATTTTATTTTATAATTTAAATTAGTTATGCTTTATTTATAAAATAATATTATCATATTTTTAATTTGATATATTATTATTCATAATGAAAAAATAGGAATACAACTATATAAATTTTATTAAAAAAACACTTTATATCAAAGTTTAAACATAATAATAATTTTATAGGTATATATTGCAAGTTTGTTAGAGAAGAGCATACCATCATAACATTTATATGGTTGAATTAAATGAATAATGAAGGGATAAGAATGAGAAGTCTAAATTTAAATATTGTAATAATTTTATATGTATATATTGCAAGTTTGTTAGAGAAGAGCATATTATCATAAGATCCATATTAGTTGAATTAAATGAATAGTTAACGGATAAGAATGAGTAGTTTAAATTTAAAATGTTTTATGTGATTTTTAATAATGAGTTGAATTGAGAAATTGTGTGATATTTATTAATGAGTTGAATTGAGAAATTGTGTGATATTTATTAATGAGTTGAATGAATAGTTATTGGAAATTTGAAATAGTAGTTTAGATTTACAACTACTTATGGGACACTCATTAATGAGTTGAATGAGTAGTTATGAGATATTTTTTCTCACAAGTTAAAGTTACAATCTTATTAGACAAGAATTTGATGGGATTTTTCAATCTTCATAAATAATAATTCATAAAGAGAGAAATCCATGAGTGTAAATAGATTCAATTCCTTCATGTCCAAAGGACTCTAAACAAAGATGTCAATAGCCATGCCACCCAAGGTTGGAAGAAAGCAAAGTTATGAAAATAGGGAGATTTTATATGCACCCATCCCCCAAGTTAGTCATATGAAGGAACAAGCCATGTTGCATTAAGAGGAGTCATGCTTCCACACATTCTGTAGTTAACTCCTCGCCCGAGTTTTGAAACCATGGAACTTCTCATGGATGATTATGGAAATTAGATGCCGCTCACATATCAACATTGGATCTGGTTCATTTGCAAAAAGTCTAGTGTTAATAGGTAAGTCCTACATGGTTACCCTAGTTATTTCTCGCAGCAACAATTAGTATTTATTTATAGGTTCATGGTCTTCGTCTTTTGTTAGTAGAGTGCTCAAAGAATTTAATCTTTGCGGCCTACAATTATTGTGCCCATTATGCAATTGACATTCTCAAGATTCACGAAATTGGAAGGTTAATGTCTACTTATGGTGTCTCTTGGTGCATAATTTCCTCTTTTGAGTTTGTGTGGATCAACAAACCTGTATGGTAACTAGTCATGGTCACCTTCCCTGTGGAATGCATAACTAGTCACAGTCACCTTTCCTGTAGAACTCAAGGAATAAGGAGTTAAGTTCATTACCTACAAATTAAGTTCATTAGCTAAGGATGGACATGGAAATACACAAATAGATGTCATGAGTAAATGTGCCTCCTCTTAAATCTACTCTACTAAAAGTCCTTTGTTAAGTCATGAAAGACATGATCTTCTAAGTTGTATTCTATTGTCACATGAGAGAACACATGTTATTTGAACCTTTTTTTGTTTAGAAAAACTTTATATTTTTCATGGCATTCCATCCTAAAACCAGTTGAGTTAGACCCAATAGACAAATGTTAATTAAACTTGTAGATACTCTATTTTTAATTTATCTCAATATCATTTTTAATATAATTTAAACTATTTTCACATAATGTTTTATGTAGAATCTTTCAAAAATTATCAAAAAAAAATTAAAATAATAAATATTTTCTTTAAATTTCTTAAAAATACAAAAATCCAAATAAAAACTTATCACTTCGAAACTCTTCACAAAATGTTATAATATTTCTCAAAAATACTTAGCACTAGTACTGGTATGCACAGAATTCTCCTATAAAGGAAAGTGCAAAAACTCTGTCAAGAATATAAATATACTCTAAACATTGATACTTCACCAAAACATAAAAACCTCTGTTATATTTTTCTGTGATGTCCCCTCCATAAATGCTGTAGTGAAATAAAGTCTGAACAGCACCGACTGCCATGAATTTTGTCTGCATTTTACATAAATAGCCTGCCACCTCAAAAAAACATTTAAATATTCAGAGCCTCCTTTGAACAATCGGTTCGAAACCATTGATCCAGCTATAAATATTGATTTCTATGTGAAAGTAACCGTATATGTCAAAGTAGCAGGTAACAATACTACCTAAAGTCAATCGGCATTCATTGTAATATATTTATTTCATTTTTTTTATCATTAACCTTGGACCCATTTAGTCAATTGGGTTGCTCTCGGCATTGGGTTTTATAACGGCGTTAATGATGTGATGTCAATTGAAATGACTCAGAGATCGACACGCTCCACCTGAAATTATGAGGTCACATGTTGGGCGATGTAGTGTCAATTATTAGATGGTCCCATTCTCAATCTCTAACTTCCTATCCAAGTTTAATTCTTTGTATAACAATCCTCAAAGTGCCAACAACTCAACTCTAGTATTAGTCTAACAGAGGGGCAAGACCAATCTTTCTGGGAATTCTAACCTTCTTATCAAGAGGGAAATCTGAAATAAGGTTAATGATTCCAGTCTTCGCCCTACAAATATCAAGTTCCAAGTCTCTAAAGATAATACCATTCCTAGCATTCCAAATTTTCCAGTAATAGAATAATGGGAGGTAAACATACTCATTACCAGACTTCATCCATCGTAACATATTTCCTTATAATGTATAATCCTCCCACCGAAAAGCTAAGCCCAAGTGATCATTAATATTCATTTTGACTGTCTTCCCAAAAATACAGTGAACAAAAAGATGTTCCACAGATTCAACTTCTAAATTGCACAAATGACACTTATTGGGCCCCACCCACCATTTCTTAAGCAAATTGTCCCAATTGTTGACTCTGTCAAGAGCACACAACCAAGCCAAGCACTTAATTTTAAGTGGAATCTTCCACTTCCAAAGTTGCTTATACCACCACCCTTCCTATAGTGTAGAGAAGGTCTCAACAATGAAATTGTAAGCAAGTTTTGCAGTTATGTGGCTCGTTGAAGCATTTGTAAAACCATACAAAAGTATCATCACAGTCTGTAAGCAAAGTGCCCACCTGTAATAACATATTGGTGTATCATTCTCATTCTAGCTTCCATTCACCAGCAAGTCTTTACCTGGTTGAGTGTGATAACTCCAAAATCATTGAGAAAGCTGATAAAAAACAAAAGAGAAACAAAAAAATTTCTCTAAATCAACAACAAGATCGATCCCAACCAAAACCAACCACCCATTTCCTACTTTCCACTTGGTGCTTTAGTAATCCTACTTCAATTCTCACTTGAAATTAAGTTTATTAAATTTATATATTTATTTTACTTACTCAATAGTTTAACTGAAATTGTTAACTTAATTTAGAATTTCTGTAAAGAAATTAAAAAGTTTATCCGTTCCAAAAAAATTCACAAAATACCTACCTAATGTGAAGTTGAGTGAGATTTTTCCATAAATAAATTGAATTCAAGTATAAAATTGCAAACTTCGTACTTTGTTTGAGTTTGAGCCAGAATTTTCAGTGAAGAAATTGAATTTATGTATGAAATTGCGCAAATATCCTACCTAATTTGATGTTGGGTGAGAATTTTCCTAAAAGAAATTGAATTTCATTATAAAATTGCAAACTTTCTACTTAATTTATGTACTTAATTTATGTATAAAATTGCACAAAAATCTTACCTAATTTGAAATTTAGAGAAAATTTATGTATAAAATTGCACAAAAATTTTACTTGCAGAAAATTTATGTTATGTGGAAAATGAATTTATTATTTTAAATAAATAATTTATAGAAAACTTGAATTTTTACACTTATTAATACAGTTATTGAATTTGTGGTTGGTGAATATCCATAGGTCAGAAGTGATGTGCCAGGAACAAGTTACTGCAAGATAATCAATATGGACAATACACTTACCACATCGTCATACAATCTATCCATGCCAAAGTTTAAAATATAAAGACCTTTTGATATCATTATTTGATATCGTTTATTTCACAGCTGACATAAAATCAATCTGGACAATACACAAAAAATTTAGAAAAATTTATGTATAAAATTGCAAAAAAAATCTTACTTACCTAATTTGAAATTTAGATAAAATTTTTATGGCATCTAATGGAGAATTAGACAAGACAAACCTTGTCGGTCATCTCAAGTGAACGTGACGGTTTCTGTATTAATGCACCAAATGAAAGAGGAACCATCTCCAGGCATGGCTATGTCCTGAAGATGAACCACGCTTGGTTGGAAACGTCGACAATAAATCTTCTCACCTCAGATTCTCCATTAGATGCCATGAATCCTCAGTGCAGAATCTCAGCAAACCTTGAAAATTCTTATGTTACGGGGAAAATGAGTTTATTAATTTGTAGGAAGAAATTTATGGAAAACTTGAATTTCCACACCTATAAATATAGTTATTAAATTTATGGTTGGTGAATATCTATAGGTCACAAGTTAAGGGAGCTGTCTAATCTACAAAATCTGTAATTTCTGTTTATCTTTGGGCCATTTTAAGCTCAGAAATGAGATCAGGTGACAGGAAAACCCCCAAACACCCACACTCTGTAAGATCTAACAATGTTTTTAAAGGTTTTGAAATTTCAGTGAAGATTCATGGCAAAAACACTTGTAAAAACCAGCAGGGAACAAAGGTCAAAAAGTCAGCTCTTTAGACAACTCCCAAGTTAAGTGCTAAGAACAAGTTACTGCCATATAATCAAAATATCGTCAGACAAACTATCCACACAAAAGTTTATATAATCAATAATATCCTCAGACAATCTATCCACACAAAAGTCTAAAATATAAAGACCTTTTGATATCATTATTTTATATCGTTTATTTCATAACCGTCATAAAATCAATCTAATCAATCTAGACAATACACTTGCAATCTGGCAAAACAAGCAAAGTTTAAGATATAAACACTATCCACACAAAAGTTTAAAATATAAAGACCTTTTGATATCATTATTTTTTGATATCATTATTTTATATCGTTTATTTCATAACTGTCATAAAATCAATCTAATCAATCCAGACAATACACTTGCAATCTGGCTAAACAAGCAAAGTTTAAGGTGTATATCGTTTATTTCATAACTGTCATAAAATCAATCTAATCAATCTAGACAATACACTTGCAATCTGGCTAAACAAGCAAAGTTTAAGATATAAACACCTGTCTAAACAAGCAAAGTTAAAGATATAAACACCTTTTGATGTGATTAGTTTATATACAAAATTCACACACTGCGAAAAAAAAAAAGGAGATAAGTATTCAGCACACTGGATTAAGACTGAGATAAAGGCGATCACTGCCTTGGTACTTATCTTTACCATTATTTTCGAATCACAGATGAGCTGCCATTGCCACCCATTTCACCATTCTCAGATATTTACGTACACCGAAAGAAAGGTTCAGATTATCACGCCAAGAACACGACACGTGATAACCACAAGTCACGACACCGGCATGATCTCCGAATTCTGCAAACTGCTTTTTTCTATTTTTGGGGGACCAGGCCGCGATTCTTTACTCATGTCAGTGGCATTGTCTCAGAATTCTGATAAATGCTTTTTGAAGCACTATGCTAAATTACTTCTTCAATATATGGAAATTTGCCCCATAAACATTGTTATTAATTAAGGGTTCTTAAGATAACACCTTGATTCCAGAATCATGGCGACAGATTACACAGAAATAACCAGTAAAACACTTCACAAAATCCTCAAAAAGACATAAGAAACCATGACAATTAACAACATTGATGCTTGTAAACTTTTTTATTTTTATTTTTTTTCTAGAATTTCCAAGCAGAAGCTACAAGAAGTGTAAATGCAAAGCAAAAGATCTGAGTACAATATATATTCTATAAACTTAAAGCCGACTGTGACTTTCACATATTTTCCATTTCACAGTCGAGCAATGTCTGGTGGCTTTTGAAGTCGGACGAACTCAACACAAAGTCACTGGTTTTACTATGCCGAATCTGCTTCCTGCCAGATGAAGGATATGGGGCTTCGCACAACATGCACGCCATCGCTCCAGGTTAGAGATCCGAACGAGGCAACCAACAGGCCGGGAATAACTTGCAGCGGTTTTGCCTTGAAAGTAACGCTGTAGGTCTGTTTCTCGTTCGTCTGGGCGAAGTGTAGGGTTTTGGGTTCGACATCAATGGCGACCACAGACGAGACCACGGTGACGTTGTAATGCGACCCGGCAGGGCCGACATTGGTCACAGTTCGGGTGTATTTCACGACCGTGTCGGCCTTCGCATTGTCGGATGTCGGAAAGACTGCGGAGAAAGCAGGGTAATTGAGATCCCCCGGACTGCGAAGTGTGTTGCGGCAAGTGTAATGTCGTTTGGCCAGGCTTGTAATCTGAGCCTGTGTGTAGTTCAAGCTGCAGAGAAATTCTATGTAATCATCAGGGCTAATGTCGTAAATGAGCCCCGGATTCAGAGCCCTTTTTGGATCGACATGGCCAGCACCGAGGTCGAAAGGATTCGAAGCATTGGCAGTTGCAGAGTCTTCGATCTTGTTGCCTGTGTTGTCGAGTGCGTAGGCTGTAGTCATGAGCGCCGATTTTATTGCTGCAGGGCTCCATTCTGGATGCGCGCCTTTCAATAGCGCTGCGATGCCGCTTACATGTGGGCACGACATGGAGGTACCAGACAAAATATTGAACTTTACTCGCCTCGGATCGTTGCTCAGTCCCGTCGGCCCTGCCATGCCTGTCCAAGCTGCTAGAATATTTAGCCCCGGGGCTATCATGTCGGGTTTCAGAATCTCCGGATTGATTTGATTCGGTCCCCTCGACGAGAACGCAGCCACGACAGGCGATGGCTTGACACCAAGAACAGTGCCTCCGAAATGGAGCGTTGCTGTAGGATTCTTGGTCGAAGCTATGTAATTTTTAATGGCGTCGCCGCTCTTTTCACCGACAGCAGATGCCGGAATCAAATGACAGTCGGCAACGAGCTCTTCGCCATTGGCATCAGTGTTCGACAGAATCATACCAACACCACCGGCGGATTTCACGACTTCCCCTTTCGCGACCCGAGCGGAGATTCCACGGTCGCAAACTACAATCTTTCCAGCAACTAATTTCCGGTCCAGAGAACCGGCGAAGCACAGATTCGTCGCACTTCGGCTGCCAGAACTGGAATTCGATCCGAAATATACCAAAGGAACCTGTTTGCCCGGCGTCAATCCACGGCGACCATGATAAAGAGAAACGCCGCTGAAATTCATGCCATTACCAAGCTCAACATAGGCAGGAAAATCCCTATCAAGAGTCCCGGCACCGATCGTAGCTATCCAGGGCGCTACGTTAGAAAGACTAAGCGCATCCGGTCCACCATTCCCCGCAGAGCACGACACAAAAACGCCTTTCTCCATAGCTCCGAAGGTGCCGAGCGAAATACTGTCTCTATAATAAGGCTCAAGCCCGCCGCCAAGCGACAGAGACAATACATTCACACCATCTGCAACAGCCTTATCCAGAGCCGCCAAGATATCAGCGCTGAAACACCCACCAGTCCAGCAAACCTTGTAAGCCGCGATTCGAGCCCGTGTAGCCATACCCCGAGCGGTGCCTTTAGCGTAGCCCACCAAATCAGCATTCAAGACAACGGCACCGGCAGCAGTCGACGCAGTGTGAGTACCGTGGCCATCTTGATCACGGGGGGATCGAAATTCAGCCGTTTCATTAATCGGCCCAACAGCAGCTTCATATCCGCGGCTCAAGAACCGAGCACCGATAAGCTTCTTATTACAGTGAGAAGCATTAAAGGCCGTTCCAGTTTCGCAAGCGCCTTTCCAATGAGCAGGCACAGGTCCCATTCCTCGATCGCTGAAGCTCAGGCTCTCAGGCCAGACACCGGTGTCCAACAGACCAACCACAACATCGTGGCCAATATTAGCCTTCTCAGGCCATAACCCCGATTCAGCCGTTCCCAAGCCAAGAAACTCCGGGCTCCGAGTCGTATGAAGTTCATACACAATCTCAGGATAAATCCCCAAAATCCCATGCATATTTAACAGAGCCTCAGCCTGCACAGCATTGAGCCGCGCAGCAAAGCCATGAAACGCAGTATCGTAATTATACAGAATACTCGGCTCTTCTTTCTCGCTCAAAACAGATTTAACCGCGGAAGCATACCAATGGTCATGACTTGTAAACCCAGCAGGCATCTGCGATTTCGCCATATGAACAATATAAGTCTTCGTTGCTCCATCGTGGCTCATGGCCGCCATAGCCAAACAGCCATGAAACAGAAGAACCCAGAACCATTTTCGCACAGCAGAATACTCCATCTGCATCTTTGCTCAAATCTCTTCTGCTACAACTTCCAGAATATAAAACACAAACACTCAAACCCGAACCCCACCTTCCATTATCATCCTTACGTGCCCGACGCTTGGCCCCATTTGACAGATTTGATCCATAGGGTTCTGTAGTAAATGCAGAAAAAAAGCATAAAGCGATTCTGAGAGCTACAAGACAAGCACATGGCCTCTAAAGCTCAACGATGGAATCAAACCATTGGATTATCCAACTTGCCAAACATTGGTCAGTTGGGTAACCCCACGCGTCCTTCACTACCTGCCAGTTCCGGCATTAATCCGGCCTTTAATCCCCGTGCTCCGCACGGCCTTTACTCTCACAGAATTAACATAGTTCTTAATACGTCTACCTACATCAACTACCTTCAATAAATAAGTCTCCTATATCGCTCGCGAGTCGCCATCCCGGGAAATTCTTCAAGTTCCCACTCGTTCCGGTTGTTACCCTAATTGTTATTTACCACAGTGAGACAAACGGTTAACAATGGCATCTTTGCTTATTCGTTCTACAGTGTCGCTCAGTCACATGACCGGCATTTCGTCCGTGATCTCTGCATGCTGACACGGCACGACACGACACGTTACAGTAATTGAAAAAGTATCGTGGCTCTGTTGGAACATCCCATCGCCAATTTATCTGTCCATTTATTAAAGGAGTGAGCTAGAGTGGCCTAATTGTGAAGAACAAGTGTGGTCTTTGCGGAGATTACATGTTCAAAATAGGTCAGAGTAGGGTTGTTCATTGCATTTTTGTGACAAGCCTAGAAGAGTAAGCGACCCCTGGGATAAAGGCTCACTCCGGTGGGCTTTGAGACGTTTCGGCCCATGCTAAGTCACAAGTTACTGGTATATTTGGCTTGCAGGTTGTTGGATACACTCTTTGGAGGTTGTTGTTTCCACGGTTTTAAAAAAAAGAGTGAGAGCACCTAAGTGGGCCTAACGGTTAAGAAAATGTGTTATCTCTTTGGTGGAGGTCATAGGTTCAAAATCAGTGGGGGTAGGGTTGCTCATTGGCTCGTTGTGACAAGGCTCGAAGGGTAGGTGACCCATGGGATAGAGGCTCGCCTTGGTGAGCTTCGGGACGTCTAGGTCACTCCTATGTCACTAGTCAAGTTATTGGTATATCGACTTGCATGCTCTTAGATATACTCTTGGGAGATTGTTGTTCCCATGGTTAAAGACACAGAAAGAGAGAGAATGAGCTTAAGTCTAGACTATTTGAATTTTTGTCCTTTAAATTTGGTGAGGAAATTTTTGCTGAATTTGTGATTTTGATTGTTGAAATTGTAATTATGAGACCAATAATGGATCCAACACAACAAATGACCTTGGGACACCACGATTATGCAATTTCAACAATTTGAAATTAAAATTCCAACAATTCTAGTCAAATTTTTGTCAGAAATTTTCCCTAAATAGTCTAAAATTTAACTCACTCCTTTATTAAAGAATTCAAAATATTAACAAAGTAGCACATTTATATATATGATATATATGTATGGTGGAAAAAAATTGATTTTACAACTTGCAACTACTTACCACCACACATCTTTAGATGTGTTGTTGAATATTGTTTTATACATACTATATGTTATAACATTGATGTGATATGCAATAATGAGTTGTATAAAGTTCTACTAGCACAATAATTTTGTATTTATCATTATTTTTGTTATTTAAAATATTTTTTAAATTTATTATTAAGTATAATTATATTTGTCTTCTTTTATTTATAATAAAACTAAAACCTAGCAAGTCTACATAGTTTGTGGTTGGATTACATTGATAAGGATCTAACGTTTAAGAGATAGTTATGGAATGAAAGATATTCTTTAGTTAAACGGATTCAAGTGTGAGTTATATGTCGAGCTACATGTTATCACGGACATTCTTCTTATCCATTTATCAATTATAAGTTATTTTTATGTCAATACACTTTTTTATTTGAGATTTGAGAAGAACTATTACCTATGCTTTTTCATCTACGAACGAGGATGAGACAAGTGTACTATCGAGATTGATTCTATGGCAGTCGTTCAATAACTCATAGTTGATAAATGGATAACCAACAGTTCATGGAAGATAACTAGAAGAATGTGAAATAAAAAGAAAAAGAATATAAAAAATAACTAACAGCTGATAAATGGATAATAGGAAGAATGTATGTGATAACATGTAGCTAGGAATGGATCACTCATAGTTGAACCCGTTTAACTAGAAGACTTTGAGAAATAAAAAAAAATTCCAAATTGTCTTCCATTCCATAACTATCTCTCAACCATTTGATCCCTATCCACTTGATCCACCCACAAACTTTGTGGGTGTGCTAGTTTATATTCTTTTTTCTTCTAGTTATATGCCATGAACTATTGGTTATCCATTCATCAGCTATGAGTTATCCATGCATTGCTACCAATTATCCATCCATGAGTTAGCTACCAGTTAATTTTTATATTCTTATTTATTATGAATAGTGAACAATTGCCATAGAATCAATCTCGACAGTACACTTGTCTCATCCTCGTCTGTAGATGAAAAAGCATAGGCTTTAGTCCACCCTAATTCTCAAATAACTAGCACACCCACATAGTTTGTGGATGGATCACGTCGATAGGGATCAAATGGTTAAGAGATAGTTATGGAATGGAAGATAGTTTGGAAAAAAAAATTATTCCTCATATTCTTCTAGTTAAACTGGTTCAACTGTGCATTAAACTGGTTCAACTCTGAGTTATCACCGACATTCTTCATGTTATCCATTTATCAACTATCAGTTATTTTTTATATTCTTTTTATTTTTATCTCACATTCTTCTAGTTATTTGCCATGAACGGTTGTTGGTTGGATAATCATCAGCTATGAGTTATACATGCATAGCTACCAGTTATCCATTTATCAGCTAGCTACCAATTTTTTTTTATATTCCATTTTTTATAATTGTTTATTTCGAATTTTGAACGACTGCCATAGAATCAATCTCGATAGTACATTTATCTCGTCCTTGTCCGTAGATGAAAAAACATAGGTCGTAGTCTACCACAAATCTCAAATAAAAACATCTATCGACATAAAAATATCTATCAACATAATTATTTTCAAAGAATAATGAAAACCCTTAGATATATAAATCTCTACGCTGAATAACACAACCAATCTTCCACACTCAATCAACACTATGAAATAACCTTAAAAAAATCTAGAAATTTATTTTTTATTAATTTAAAAAATAAAAATAAAAATCTTAAAATAACTACAATCTCAGAATCCCCGACTGCACATCTTAATTATGATCGGCAAAAGCCATCCAAATAGTCAAATTGGGAATCCCACTCCTTAATTATGCAATTTTCGTTTCATTTCATTTAATATAACCAATTGAATTAACACTTAAAACTTAATAACAATAGTAATATACATCTATATGACATATAAATATGTAAATTAAAAAAGACATGCATATTTATGCCTTGTCTTCTTTGCAATTTTCTACTAAAAATGGATTTTTAATGGCCATTGCAAATTCTTTGTGAAAATTCATTACTTTACACAATAACTTTGGAATTGCTTAGGCAAAAAGATTGCTAAGGTTCCTATGGAGCCGGATTCAAGAGAGGGCCTGCAACTCCAAATAGAGAGCAATTAAGGTTTAGGAATGTTCACTCAAATGCAGTAGATTCCATTATAAATATACAATTTCTATTAATTATAGTCGTCTCAACAACATCAAAGCAACAAGCAACATAAAAACTCAATCGGGGTGGGTCGGGCAGCCTTGAGCCATATATAAGTTATAGCAGGGGTTGGACAAAGAAGTGAAGAGTCAAGCCTATTAATCCCACTCACAACCTGGTAAAGTTTATCTATACGTTGGAATCCATCTATGCACATGGAAGTTTCCCTTTATGTGTTCTGCATGTCATGAAGTGGGTCACCTATGGACAGAATGCCCTCAAATAAAAATTGGATTCCAAACAAGAAAATATGAGTGGAAAACCTTTGGTTTTTGGAGGTTCATGAGAACTGTCTTCCTATTAAGGAGAAAGTCATCATTGTGTTCGAAGGGGAGCAAGGGGGCAAAGTGGTTAATGCAAATCATGCTCCAACATAAGCAATCTAGATTCTCTTGGATCAAAGTGAATATCTTCTTTGACAAGGTATTCAATATCTTCACTAATTACTTGACAGTTTTCATTAATTGTGAAAAAAGTTTACTCCTTAGGAGCACCTTGTAGGTCTTGATATATTTGAACTAAAGAAGACCATAGACCGTAGTTCTCTCAAGGACTTTAGGGTTTCAAAAAACCTTTCCCTCTAGTCAAAGGGGTTTTTAGATTTTGTTTTCTTATTAAAGGCAATTTGGTTTGGATGAATTTGCAAAGAATAGTCAGCTGAGGAAGTAAAAGGCTCCTCTATCCTCCAATTATAAGTTTTGATCTCAAAAGTAAATGAGGGTGGAGGAAAGTGGCACTATAGATGGAGGGTTAGGTAGGATGTCTAATATATAACAATCAATGGGTTTCTTTTAAGGCATGAAAAACCCTGGCAAGGTGACCCCATGATTATTCTTTCCTTAAAAGTTATAAGGGTGGGAGGCACCCATAAATACCAAGCTCCCAAAAGAATGTGGTTGGTCTATCATCCAAATATAATTATTTTTCAAGAAACCATGTACCTTGGGTTGAAATCCATTTCTATTTTGTTTACAATTCTTAAAAATTAAACTATTTATAAAATTTAATAATTTTATAAAATAATAATAATATACTCGTCTAATTTTAATCTTAATAAAAATACTTAAAATTTCACAATTAAATACCAATACATACCAAAACTATTTGAGAGCTGTCTTGGGAGATCGCATATGTGAAATTCTTTTCTTATACGGTTAAGGAGAAATTAACAAGAGGCTAATAAGTATTTACAAGGAAGGGAAGATTCACTCCATATAATTGAATAACTATATATATATGAAATTTATTTGTCATGAGTAATAATTTTAAAAAATATAATATAAGTAATAATCAATTTTTTAGATATATTTTTTATTTATATGTAATATTTATCATAATAAAATATTAATTTGATTATAAAATATGAAAATTTCCATTATACACATACAACATTAATATATAAATAATTTTTTTTCAAAAGGTATACATGTAAATAAAACTAATTGTTAATCTTCCTCCCAATCATAGAAAGTAATAGTGGGTATCACCCTTGAGGCAATGAAGATTGAGTTATCCTAACTTATCCATAACCTAGATGTAACCTAAATTATCCCTAATACAACATGATGTGAGACCAAATTTGTAACGTACCCTCAATACTTTCTTTTTAGAAGAAAAATGCTTTAATGAGGCATATACCTCCTTGGCAAGAGAGCCAAAGAATAATTCTTACTTTCACCACGCTTGGCACTTTACATGTTCGTCTATATATACATCATAGAACCATTAACTCATAATTAAATATATATGAACTTTTTACAACTAATATTTAGTACTCATTTTACATACATTTTAATAATTATCTGAGTGGGCCTAATAGTTAAGAACATGTGTTATCTTTCTCGATGTCACGGGTTTAAAATCAGCAGGGGGTAGGGTTGCTCATTGGCCTGTTGTGACAAGGCTCGAAGGGTAGATGACCCCTTAGGATAGAGGGTCACCCCGGTGGACTTTGGGATGTCTTGGTCCCTGCTAAGTCACAAGTTATTGGTATATATGGCTTGCAGGTTGTTGGATATTCTCTTGGGAGGTTGTTGTTCCCATGGTTAAAAAAATAATAATTCATTCTACATACATCTTAATAACCAATTTTTGATATAAAAAAAAGGCAGTTGTCACAACAAATTGTTAAATGTGATTATGGACATTGGTCCATACTTTAATTCCTTTCGTCATAATAAGAGTGCACTGATTTCCCTATTGTGTAGCTACTTAACCATCACATAACATGCATACTGACATATAACACTTCTGCTACCACTCACTGAACACCCATAGTAGCTGATCAATTCCACCATTTGAAATCTCGTTGTCCAAGAAATCAATAACTCAACACCCATGGATTACTTTTGGATAAAACTAAGAAATCAATAACTCAACATAGGTTTATCTCCATGATAACAAATTCCTTCCAAGATCGTATACTCATCACATGTTAATGATATATGTTGATGTATTTGTAACTTCATAGTATATTCTGATGTATATTATCGTTGTATGTTGTTGCACCCCCATTGGGGATGTGTGTTACCCCTTTACGAGATGTCTAAATTGTGTCTAGACCTTGAGGTACAACCTCCGTTGCAAGTCGAGGCAATAGTCCCTAGTGTAACCTCTTGTAATATGTACTTGTAGCCTCTTTAGGAGAAGTGGGCCACATGTGAGATGACATGTAGGCTCGAATGTTATATTTGCTCAATGACTTGAAAGGGTATAAATAGGGAGGCGCTCTCCCTCATTTATACACACCTCACACACTCTCAAATGCGCATGAGAGAGAGAGAGAGAGACAGTCGGAGGAGGAGAGATAGATAGCTGTTAAATACTTCTTATTACTACTTTTGATCATCTTACTATTCTGAAGAAGTTGGTAGGGTTTTCTCCTTTATGGTTTCCTCGGTGAAAATCTTTATGTCTCGTGTATATTTTATATCTTATGCATCTCGTTGTACTTGGTATTCATTCAGATAAAGATCCTAGATAATCTAATCAGATCTTAAGAAAAACTAACATCGTATCAGAGCCTCTCTAAAAGAAGGCGCTGTGCAGCTGTGGGAACTAGGGCTTCCTAGTTGAAAATGTTCTCTCCACATATCATCAAGTAAAGAGGGCTAGGATAACTCGCCTCACTAGGGCGCATCTTTTGGTGGTAGCAGTTTCTGAATCAAAGAAGTTTCAATTTTTAGCTGCAACTACTGCCGAGAGGAACTAGGGCATCAAGTATCAGAGGCTTCCCACCTCAGTTTTCAAAAAGTGACCTAGCCGAGCAACTCGCCTCAAGGAGGCGTATCTTTCTTTCCAAACAGAATTCCCAAACTCCAAGTTTGGAAAATTAGGGTTTCTCTAACAAACCCTTGGTCAGCCTGCTCCGGAATTTGGTCGGACACCTCAAATCGGTAAGATCCAAATCTTTACTATTTCCATTTGAGGTTCTCATTTTGAAACTATGACTCACCATACTCAGCTTGAGGACAAGCTTGGAGGGGTTGATAACTTCCAGGCATGGAAGTACAGGATCTCCCTGATCCTTGAAGAAAATGACATGGATTAGTTTATCTCTGGATATGTTCCAAAGCCAGAGGGAGACGAGGCAAAGGATGCTCATAAGATAAGCATGGCTAAGGCTAAGAGAATCATTGCAGATTTTATCAAGGATCACCTCATCCCCCATGTGTCTGCATTCAAGACACCAAAGGAAGTATATGATTCCTTAACAAAGATATTCGAAGGAAAGAACATCAATCAAATGATGACTTTGAGGAACCAGCAGAAGATTGTGAAGATACAGAACTCTGAGACTATACAGTCCTACTTCACAAGGGTTGCTAAAATAAAAGAACAACTTGAAACAGTTGAAGAAAATGTCGAAGAACGAGAAATTGTAATGACTACCCTGAATGGTCTCCCTAGATCGTGGGACTCATTTATTCAAGGGATTTGTGCAAGAAGGAAGTTGATCTCCTTTAGCAGAATTCGAGAAGAATGTGCTCAAGAAGAAGCTAAACTTGTGACAAGAGAAGAAAAGATGGGAGCAACTGACGATCAAGCTCTTGCAGTCTACACCAAGAAGAATTTCAAGGAGAAGGAGAAGAAGGAGAACTTTCATCACAACAAGAAGAAAGACAAGAAACTGAAGAAGACCAAAAGAGATATTTAAAATGCTTGATGTTATACTTGTGAAAGGCCGGAGAAGAAGTATGTTGGCCAGAGAAGAATTCTTCCAAGGCCGGAGAAGAAGTCTGTTGTGACTTGAAAGTGGATATACAAGATCAAGCATGCTGCATATGGCAACATCGAGAAACATAAGGCAATATTTGTAGCACGAGGCTTCTCACAGAAAGAAGGCATAAACAACGAAGAGACATTTGCACCCGTTGTGAGGTACACTTCCATAAGGACCATACTTTCTTTGGAAGTAGTTATGAAATGGAAAGTACACCAGATGGATGTCAAGACAACCTTCTTGAACGGTGTAGTCGAAGAGGAAGTGCACGTGGAACAACCACTGGGATTTGAGACAATGATAGGAAGACCCATGTGTGCAAATTGAAGAAGGCCTTGTATGGTTTAAAACAAGCATCGAGGACATAGTACGACAAGATGGAAAGCTTCCTGGTGAGCTTGGGCTTTACCAAGAGTAAAGCATGTTCCAACCTCTACTTCAAGGAGGAAGACAGAAGACCAGTGATACTCATGTTGTATGTCAACAACTTGTTTCTAACATGCGATGAGGAACAGACTTGCTACAGAGTTCGAGATGGAAGACCTAGGTATGATTCACTACTTCTCAAGCATGGAGATGTGGCAGAGTGAAGATGGAATCTTCCTTGGGCAAGGGAAGTATGCAGTGGATATTTTGAACAGATTCATAATGTTGGACTGCAAAGCTATGACCACAGCTATGGAATCTAACTTGAAGCTTCTGAGTGATGCTTTATTCGAGAAGGTCAATGCCATGGTGTATTGTCAGATGATTCACTCATTGATGTATCTGACGAATATGAGACCATACATATTCTTTGCGGTGAACACCCTAAGCCAGTTCCTGACGGATCCGAGACAGGTTCACCTGATAGCGGTAAAGCATGTTCTGAGGTACCTAAAAGGTACAATGGATTATGGGCTCAAATATGATGCGAATCAAAAGATGAACCTACACGGTTATGTTGATTCAGACTGGGCAGGTAACGCCACTAATAGGAAGAACACCTTAGGTTGCTACTTCAGTTTGGGATTTGGCATGATCTCCTGGTTTAGCAGGAAGCAATCATGTGTGGTGCTGAGTACAATTGAGGCAGAGTATGTTGTCACTTGCTCGACTAGTTGCAAGGCAGTGTGGCTGCTAAAGCCATTGTCTGACTTATTTTATCTCCAGTTGGATGTGACTTGCATCTTCTGCAACAATCAGAGTTTCGTGAAGCTGACGAAAAATCCAGTGTTCCATGACAAGTCAAAGCACATTGAGATCAAGTTCCACTATATCAGGGATATGGTGCAGAGAGGAGCAATGAAGCTCTAGTATGTGGCAATAAAGGAGAATATAGCCGATGTGTTGACCAAGCCTCTTGCGAGAGTGAATTTCGAGTACTTCAGGGAAAGACTTGGTGTGATCCAGAGTGAGATCCCTCGAAAGAGGGAGTGATTTGTTTTAGCACGACTATAGGCTCGAATGTTATATTTGGTCCCCACGGAGTGAGGGAGAAGTGGGCCCCATGTGAGATGACATGTAGGCTTGAATGTTATATTTGGTCAGTGACTTGAAAGGGTATAAATAGGGAGGTGCTATACCTCATTTATACACACCTCACACACTCTAAAATGCGCATGAGAGAGAGAGACAGTCAGAGGAGGAGAGATAGATAGCTGCTAAATACTTCTTATTACTACTTTTGATCATCTTACTATTCTGAAGAAGTTGGCGGGGTTTTCTCCTTTATGGTTTCCTCAGTGAAAATCTTTGTGTCTCATGTATCTTTTATATCTTATGCATCTCGTTGTACTTGGTATTCATTCATATAAAGATCCTAGATAATCTAATAAGATCTTAAGAAAAACTAACATGGTATCAGAGCCTCTCTAAAAGAAGGCACTGTGAAACTGTGGGAACTAGGGCTTCCTAGTTGAAAGTGTTCTCTCCACAGATCATCAAGTAAAGAGGGCTAGGATAACTCGCCTCACTGGGGCGCATCTTTTGGTGGTAGCAGTTTCTGAATAAGAGAAGTTTCAATTTTTAGCTGCAACTACTGCCGGGAGGAACTAGGGCATCAAGTATCGGAGGCTTCCCACCTCAGTTTTCAAAAAGTGACCTAGCCGAGCAACTCGCCTCAAGGAGGTGTATCTTTCTTTCCAAACAGAATTCCCAAACTCCAAGTTTGGAAAATGAGGGTTTCTCTAACAAACCCTAGGTCAGCCTACTCCGGAATTTGGTCGGACACCTCAAATCGGTAAGATCCAAATATTTACTATTTCCATTTGAGGTTCTCATTTTGAAAATATGACTCACCATACTTAGCTTGAGGACAAGCTTGGAGGGGTTGATAACTTCCGGGCATGGAAGTACAGGATCTCCCTGATCCTTGAAGAAAATGACATGGATTAGTTTATCTCTGGATATGTTCCAAAACTAGAGGGAGACGAGGCAAAGGATGCTCATAAGAGAAGCATGGCTAAGGCTAAGAGAATCATTGTAGATTTTATCAAGGATCACCTCATCCCCCACGTGTCTGCATTCAAGACACCGAATGAAGTATATGATTCCTTAACAAAGATATTCGAAGGAAAGAACATCAATCAGATGATGACTTTGAGGAACCAATAGAAGATTGTGAAGATACAGAACTCCGAGACTATATAGTCCTACTTCACAAGTGTTGCTAAAATCAAAGAACAACTTGAAACAGTTGAAGAAAATGTCGAAGAAGGAGAAATTGTAATGACTACCCTGAATGGTCTCCCTAGATCGTGGGACTCATTTATTCAAGGGATTTGTGTAAGAAGGAAGTTGATCTCCTTCAACAGACTTCTAGAAGAATGTGCACATGAAGAAGCTAAACTTGTGACAAGAGAAGAAAAGATGGGATCAACCGACGATCAAGCTCTTGCAGTCTACACCAAGAAGAATTTCAAGGAGAAGGAGAAGAAGGAGAACTTTCATCACAACAAGAAGAAAGACAAGAAATCGAAGAAGACCAAAAGAGATATTTAAAATGCTTGATGTTATACTTGTGAAAGGCCGGAGAAGAAGTATGTTGGCCAGAGAAGAAGTCTTCCAAGGCCGGAGAAGAAGTTTGTTGTGACTTGAAAGTGGATATACAAGATCAAGCATGCTGCATATGGCAACATCGAGAAACACAAGGCAATATTTGTAGCACGTGGCTTCTCACACTGAAGAAGGCATAAACAATGAAGAGACATTTGCACCCGTGGTGAGGTACACTTCCATAAGGACCATACTTTCTTTGGAAGTCGTTATAAAATGGAAAGTACACCAGATGGATGTCAAGACAACCTTCTTGAACGGTGCAGTCGAAGAGGAAGTGCATATGGAACAACCACTGGGATTTGAGACAATGATAGGAAGACCCATGTGTGCAAATTGAAGAAGGCCTTGTATGGTTTGAAATAAGCACCAAGGACATGGTACGACAAGATGGAAAACTTCCTAGTGAGCTTGGGATTTACCAAGAGTAAAGCATATTCCAACCTCTACTTCAAGGTGGAAGACAGAAGACCAACGATACTCCTGTTGTATGTCAACGACTTGTTTCTAACATGCAATGAGGAACTCATTACAGATACAAGAAGGAGACTTGCTACAGAGTTTGAGATGAAAGACCTAGGTATGATTCACTACTTCTTAAGCATGGAGGTGTGGCAGAGTGAAGATGAAATCTTCCTTGGGCAAGGGACGTATGCAGTGGATATTTTGAACAGATTCAAAATGTTGGACTGCAAGGCTATGACCACACCTATGGAATCTTACTTGAAGCTTCTGAGTGATTCTTTATTCTAGAAGGGAAATGCCATGGTGTATCGAAAGATGATTGACTCATTGATGTATCTGACGAATATGAGACCATACATATTCTTTGCGGTGAACACCCTGAGCCAGTTCCTGACGGATCTAAGACATGTTCACCTGATAGCAGTAAAGCATGTTCTAAGGTACCTAATAGGTACAATGGATTATGGGATCAAATATGATGCGAATTAGAAGATCAACCTACACAGTTATGTTGATTCAGACTGGGCAGGTAACACCACTAACAGGAACAATACCTTAGGTTTCTACTTCAGTTTGGGATTTGGCATGATCTCCTGATTTAGCAGGAAGCAATCATGTGTGGTGCTGAGTACAACTGAAGCAAAGTATGTTGCTGCTTGCTCGGCTAGTTGCGAGGTAGTGTGGCTGCTAAAGCCACTGTCTGACTTATTTTATCTCCAGTTGGATGTGACTTGCATCTTCTGCGACAATCAGAGTTTCGTGAAGCTAATGGAAAACCCATTGTTCCATGACAAGTCGAAGCACATCGAGATCAATTTCCACTATATCAGGGATATGGTGCAGAGAGGAGCAATGAAGCTCTAGTATGTGGCAATAGAGGAGAAGATAGCCGATGTGTTGACCAAGCCTCTTGCGAGAGTGGATTTCGAGTACTTCAGGGAAAGACTTGATGTGATCCAGAGTGAGATCCCTCGAAAGAGGGAGTGATGTGTTTTAGCACGGCTATAAAGACAGGTTGTCTGAGCATAACATCTTGACGAAGTTCGTAGGTTGCTCAGACATAATCTGTCATGCAGGTTAACCTTGGATGTAAGATTCAGGAGAAGCTCGCAGGTTATCCTTGGATGTAATCAGTCCTAATACAAAGCATATTATCTCACATGGGAAATGAGACGAGTTATCTGAATGTAAATATTGAGCCCTGCGAGGTACGCAGGTTATTCATATGTAATATGTCCCGTGGGTTGTCTGACTGTAAATACTGAGCCCTGGCGTGGTACGCAGGTTACTCAGACGTAATATGTCCCAAAGGTTATCTGAACGAAAAAGATCCTCGACGTAGGTTGTTCAGATGTAATTCTTTGAGGTTGATTAGAAGAACGTAAAAGGTCTTGGTGTAGCAGGTTGTTGGGTCGTAATTAGTCCTACCATATATATGAGATATATGAAGTTCCCATGCTAAGATGATAAGGTCATGAAACACAAGAGGTTCACCTAGGTGGTTCTTTCCATGTTCTTTCAATAGAACATAGGTCGACCATAGATGATTTGGTTGTTTGTTGTTTTGTCTTGTGCATGACAAAAGAGATGATCTGGATACAAAGCGATGAAGGTAGAAGACGCATGATATTGCCGTGGAAATGTGAAAAAGATCCTGGACATATTCTACGAGAGGCCTTGCTCAAGATGAGATGAATACCTGGAAAAGGACTAGGCCTACATCCAACATGAAATGGGTTGGCACTATAGAAACTTCTGATGACAGATAGTATGGTATGATGATCAAATTATAAGAAGATGATGACAACAACCATGATGAAGACTCTATGACTCCATGATGATGATGATGCGTTGAATACCTGACCATATGTGTTGATGACTGTGTAGAGAGAGAATACCTTCCTAGTTAAGAGGGAGTGTTGATGTATTTGTAACTACGAAATATATTCTGATGTATATTATCATTGTATGTTGTTGTACCCCCATTGCGGATGTGTGTTACCCCTTTACGGGATGTCTAAATTGTGTCTAGACCTTGAGGTACAACCTCCGTTGTAAGTCGGGGCAATAGTCCCCAGTGTAACATCATGTAATATGTACTTGTAGTCTATCTAGGAGAAGTGGGCCCCATGTGAGATGACATGTAGGCTCGAATGTTATATTTGGTCAGTGACTTGAAATGGTATAAATAGGAAGGTGCTCTCCCTCATTTATACACACCTCACACACTCTCAAGTGCACATGAGAGATAGAGACAGTCGAAGGAGGAGAGATAGATAGCTGCTAAATACTTATTATTATTGTTTTTTATAATCTTACTATTATGAAGAAGTTTGTGGGGTTTTCTCCTTTATGGTTTCCCCGGTGAAAATCTTTGTGTCTCGTGTATCTTTTATATCTTATGCATCTTGTTGTACTTGTTATTCTTTCATATAAAGATCCTAGATAATCTAATCAGATCTTAAGAAAAACTAACAATATAATCATATATGAAGGTTTATATCTATCAAAACAATGGCCTTCTAAGATCTTATACTCACCACATGCTAGTGAGCTAATCATATTTGAATATCATAAATATTTCATTCCCAACATTTCCAAGAAGCACATAAATGAAGGTGATAGGAGAGTAAATGGCAAGGGAATAATGGGTGAAAAGTGAAGGCCTTTGATTTAGATAGGTATCGATGGCCACTCACCTATTCCATTGGCTCAAAACAACTTTTCCCCTTTGGTAGTTTTTATGGGTTTTTGCGTCAGCAAACTAGTCCGGATAAATATCAATAGCCAACCATGTATTCCACTAGGTCAAAATAGTTTTTCTAGTTTGACGGTTTTTACGGTTTTTCAGACCCAAAAATTCCAAGATCGCTTTGAGGTCTTAAACAATTTTTGGTGACATGGTAGTCCAAGCATGACCAAATGCATGTTTGGACATCCCAAATGTGTTATTCTCAACTAGACCTTTCCAACAAGCTATGGAATGCCCTAAACAAAGATCGTATGCAAAAGTTATGCCCTCGAGAAGTTGACACTTCAACTAACCACCTTAGGGCCCACAAACCTTTTTACAGTTCATCTCCTAGGGTTAGGTTTTTGGATGTTTAATGTTTTTTCCTTGTATTTATGATAAAAAGGCCCTTTAACCTTCTTTAATAATCAACTTTTCACGAATAAGTAAATTTTCCACATCTCTTCTTAGATATATAACTATCATCATTCTAACTGCTTTTATTTTATAGTCTATTATATTTCATTTATTTAATAAAATCTAAATTTACTATATCACTATAATCTTTACAATATATATATACTTCTTTTTATTTATAATTCTCACATTAATCCAAATAAATTTTAATGTTATAAATAACTTTAAACAACAATAATTAGGGGTTGGAAATTTTTTTAGGGGTTGGAAATTTTTCCTATAAACATAGGAAACTATAAAAAAAAAGTTACTCACGAGGTGCATGTTAACTATACACATTGCCCCTACTCTTTTTTTTTCCCCTCTTATTACATCATAAAAAAAGTTACTCACGAGGTGCATGTTAACTATACACATTGCCCCTACTCTTTTTTTTTCCCCTCTTATTACATCATAACTTTCTATCACATATGTTATTGTAACATGTATTTATTATAATTTTATTTGGTTGATGACCATCATTATTTATACATTTAAAAAACTATACAAAAGTTACTCACGAGCTGCATGTTAACTAAACACATTGGTCTTACTCCCTTTTTTTTCCCTCTTATTACATTATAACTTTCTATCCTATATGCTATTGTAACATGTATTTATTATAATTTTATTTGGTTGATGACCATAATTGCAACACATAAATCAAAATATAATTATTGTGTTGGGTAGGAGGGGTTAACGTTAATATTTATGTTTCACCTTTCTTCTCCAGATATGTGACATTTTCTCTAATTTTATATTATCAAAAGATTAAGAACATTTATTTAATAACTATCATGCTAGTTGTTTGGAGGTGGGATGCAAATGATTTTTATTTTTTAACCTTTTCTTTTAACAATTACTAAAGATCTCAACCAAGCAATAATATTGTTAGAGACTTTTCTCAAGTAATGTATCTTTTCAATAATTCCATTATTAGATCTCTCATGAGTTAGATTTTGGTAAAAATTAAAAAAACAATAACTCAAGATTTTGATAAAAACTAAAAAACAATAACTTAAGATTTTGGTAAAAACAATAACTCAAGATTTTGATAAAAACTAAAAAGCAATAACTTAAGATTTTGGTAAAAACTAAAAAAACAACAACTCAACATAGGCTAAGCCCATGAGAGTAATTTCCTTCCAAGATCATATTACAAATTAGTGAGATAGTCATATTTGAACACCATAAACATCTTTTATTTATTATACACCCAAAAAAACACAAAAATTAGTGACATGAGAGTAAAATGACAATGCAATAATGGGTGAAAGTGAAGGTTTGGATTTTATAAGTAACTTTGCATGGAGAATTGTGTGATCATAATTTTTTTTATAAGTACAAATACATAAATTATAAAGTGGTATTCATGTTAACAAGTTTTATGTTTTTTTTTCTTGCAAGAAAATACTCAGTGTTTATTAGGATTAAAAAACTGATTTACATAGGTTCAATACTGGATATTTCATATGGCCATGTCGACATAAAACATATATACATTGTGAGATGTAATTAACTGTAAATAAAAAGTTTCAGTTAATATTCCATAACTTGACAAAAATGCTATGAAAGCAACATAATCTAACTGTAAAGATGTCGAAGTATCATATGTCAATGAGCGTCATAAACAAGAAAAGAAATGAGCCAAGATTAGGATATTCAGAAGGCTGCGAAGCAATCTCCACCATCTCCATCTCCTTGTATTCCCATCTGTGCCAGATACCTTCCTCTAGTAAAAGGCCCCTTTTTGATAAAAGATTAGCCTCATGATTTTTTTCCCTATAAATATGTTTAAAGGAGACATGATGAAAGAAACACAACATCCTGACAATGGTATTGAATAAAGGAGCAAGGCGCAGATTAATGGGTCGAGATTGATGCTTGAAGCAATCAATAACCAACTTTGAGTCCCCCAATATCTGAATATGTTGAATTAGGAAATGTACAACCATAAAGATGCCAAGTCGAAGGGCCTAAACCTCTGTTGTATTATTTGATACATTACCCAAACCAACAACAAAAATGAAATAATAAAACTCCAAAAGATAAAAAAATCTCCCAACCCTCCTTTAAAAGAAAAATGATTATAAAACTCCGAAAGATAAAAAATCCCCCAACCCTCCTTTAAAAGAAAAATGATGTTACACAATACCTTTAAAAATATCCATGAAATAGAGAGGTCAATACATGGATTCTTAACCTTAACCTTGTGAATGAAATGATTCATAACCTTTCATCACACAAATAAGAGGAGATATAGACTTATCCAAAAAAAAAGAAAAGATGAGATCAAGGAAGCTTTGAACAAAGTATACATTTGTCTCACTCCCTTTACCCTCTTGTTCCATCAAAACTCCTTTTAATATAACACGTAGTTATTGTAATTTTACTTTCTTGGTAAACACGTTTACCTCATTAATGATCTATTACCTTTTAACTTGGATAATAAAAGATAAATATTGAGTTGGTAAGGGACTTAAAATATGTATTTGGCTTTCACCTTCCTTCTCCATCTGATTGTGACATTTTCCTTGCATCTTTCAATTTGCATTGTTGGCTTTAAGGATATATTACTTGATAACTATCATACTATGCTAGTTGTTTGGATGTGACATGAAAATGATTCTTTATCAACCTTTTTTACATCATGTGTTGTGTGAGAAATAATATATATATATATATTTTTAAAGTAATTTTAGAGATTAATTTATTGAATTAGAATAATAGTATAGACAAAAATACAAATTATAATGGTAGTTATGTGAACAAAATGTAGAAGGGAAAAGAGATCATAGTTATAGAAAAATTAACAATATTGAAGAAAAAAACTAGTTATAGAAAAATTAACAATATTGAAGAAAAAAACTAAGTGTTAATGTTGTGATTAACTGGTAGGTCTAGACCCAAATTGACCATGAAAGAAAAAAACAAAAAAACCTAGGAACCTAGACTTATGGCTTGGAGGGCTTCTCGTCCTCAATAGGAACCCCAAAACTGAAGCCAAACTGTAATTTTGGTCGTCCATCCATTGGGGGAGTTGGTGGGTTGACAGAAGTCTGGCCACCATCTTTTCCGGACCTCCTAGCATCGCTGCTAATATCATCCTCGCTGCTCGAGTCACTGGTATTGGGGGGATTCCTCTTAACCAAGAGAAATTACATTTTCCTATAATCCGCAACAATTTTGATGGTTGCTTTACCCTACATGGTTCCCGCCATGGTCCTGGGAGGAGGAGGAGGTTGTTGTTCTATGTCCATGGGAGTCGCAGAAGGGATTGAGGAGGAAGTCGGGGGATCATTTTGGGTACCTGTGAGATGGAGGATAAGCTGGGCTAGGAGGTTCTTGACCACCCAAAAATTGTGTCTATGTAGGACCGTTTGATTCGTCGCCGAGTGTGAGCACATGAGCTCGTCCTCCCAATCATCCATAAGCCGACGGAGATAATCCGGGATTTCAACATCGTAGCCTTCCATATTAGCATGACTCGTGAGAGTTCTTGGCATGCTTGTTGGAGTGTCCACGACCTCCATGACCCCCCCTTGGCGTAGCGCGTAGTCTGTGAGACATCTTCAGATGAACCAAAAGCACAATGTGGTAGGGGCATTGAACGTCGACTGAGAGGGCAGGTAAAGGAGGATGGAAGCTAGTGCGCTTCACAATCGCCACAGGCTCTGCAGAATTGTCGAGCTTCACTAAATTGCACAGGGAGGAGCAAATGAGGTAAGGGGCGTTGACCATGCTTCCCATAAAAGGGATGCACAGAACTTGAGGTGCAATTAAGTTTGCCATTAATCTGCACAGTGGAGTATAGTAAGGACTTAATGATAATAAATCTAAAGAATGACGTTGATGGACAATTGTGTATCCCTACAGCTTCTCCTGCTCCTCCTTTGAGCCACGTAATCACCCACATCTAAGTGTGTGAGAAATAATACTTAAAAAAAAATAATACAACATTTTGGAATTGCTTTTATAATTATAAAACCTCTTTTCTTTCTAAATCATTACAACATTTTGGAATTGCTTTTGTAATTATAAAACCTCTTTTCTTTCTAAATCATTATATTCATATAAATTAATGTTAATACATTGTGATCATCCTTTAAAAAAAAAGATCACGTGAATTATGATCATCCTTCAAAAAAAAAATGTGAATGTTCAAAGCTGGTATCTCGTGAATGTTAAAATAGTGACAGAGTCAAAAGAACAAAACCTCATAATTACATGGGATATTGTGAATCTTTTTTGAAAAAATGGGCCATAGATGATATAATATAAATACCTTGATCATTAATGTGAGGGAAAAAACAAACACTCAACCATGTATTGGGAAAACAAAATAAGGGAATATATATTTACAGCTTGCAAACACTTAAAACATTATGTCCTGTCTTGTCAAAAAGCGATATTTTGTTAACTAAAATATAAAGTGAGCATTAAAAGAGAATGCATAAAGCTAGAAAATAAAAGTATGATATGGAAATATTTTGACAACTCATTTTAAAAGTGAAATAATGACAGAAAATAAAAGTATGATATGGAAATACTTTGACAACTCATTTTAAAAGTGAAATAATGACAGAAAGTTAGATAAAAAAAACATTAATATGAAATCAAATTTTACTAGGTGAACCTATCTTTATAACATCAGAATTTTTTTTTATTGATACTTTATTGAAGTATATAAAAAAAAATAGCACATTGATATATTTTTTTGATTATAAAAGACCAAAAGATAATATAGTCTATAGACCAACCAAAGAGAGGAACAAAATAGACTGAAAATGAGGCAAAGAAAATAGACAAACCATAGACAAGAGCTCATCAAAAGCCAGAGTTAGAACCTCCATGACGAGCACCAAGCAGAACACTAAAACATCAATGCGTAAGCTGTAATAGTATGAAAACACATTTCAAAAGAAAGGGAGCCATTCTCCCAAAGTTCAAAGAAGTCAAAACATTTCACCTCCATAAGAGCCTTTTTAGACAACAAGTCTGTCGACTGATTTTGCTTCCTGTAGACATGCTTAAAGGAAATCTTTTTGAAGCGGTTGATTAGTAGCCTAGTTTGTTTTAGCCAAGCCGAGAGGTAAAGAATTTTGATTCCATGAACATCCATAGCCCAATCAATAATCACCATATATATTGATGTTGTCTAGGCCAAGGCTATGTGAAAAATGAAGGAGCCACAATGAAAGAAGCTCGTCGTTTGTATTAGAGCCAAAACCACATCTCATCCATAGCTTATAAAATATGTCCTTATCCAAAAAGAGAATGGCCCCAACCCCACATAAAGAGTAGTACTGTTAAGAGGACCCATCAAAAAACCCCATCATTCTATCCTTTGGGAAATGTACCTTAGGGTCACTAATTATATGACACGAAGAACGTAAAACCTTAACAACAAAGAACTCTTGAAAGGCAGCCAACCCCCTATAGTAGATGGAGAGAGCATCGGTGTGAGCATTTTCAAATATTCTTTTATTGCTTCCTTTCCGTATTTACCAACAAATGAAACAAGGCAAGGACTGCCATAAATAAGCTTTTTCTTTCCATGATAAAACAGGCTGATAATGTACTCCCTGACCAAACATTCGGGCATTTTAAGAACCAAACAACATTCTGCCATATAGATTTTGCGATATGACAAGAAACAAATAAATGGAAGATTATTTCTTCAGCCGAACCACACATAACACATAGATTTGGACTGACCATACCTCGTTTTGAAAGGTTGTCCCGAGATAGTAGACTATTTTCCAACGCAAGTTAGCAAAATATTGTAATTTTATATGGCGCTTTCCAAGACCAAATCGAGTGCCACCACTTCCGATCAAATAAAATCTCTTCGAACAACAACCAATATGCTAACTTTGCAGTGAATGCACCTGAACACCTGTTGTATGACCAATTAAGAACATCAAATCCTTCGTCAAGGATGATTGACCCTTTTTAAAGTCCTATGATATATTCAATCCATTCAGTCCCCATAATACCACTAAGACCCATTTGTTGAGTTGTTAACCAACCATGAGGAATATCGACAAAGATCGACAGATTTTGTAACACCTCGGTTTTGACCCCGTTTGCATTTAAATAATATGATGTAAATAATCATGGTGTGGAGCTCAAAGAAAAAGCCCCACCATCGATTTAGTGTTTATGTTTCAGCGATTAAAATTTAGGCCGATGGTGTTTTTATGCTAGCTGAACGTTATAATTTTGGACATCATGTTAATTTGCAATTTTTAATTAAAAACCTACAGCTAGCTATGTGAATGCAACAAAATGATATGGGGGCATGATTTTTCCTAAGGATAAGGGGGGGGGGATTGGAATAGTAGGCAGAAATTCGAAATGGGCAGAGCACCATTTCTGGGAAAAACGTTTTTAATTTTTCTTGAGCAAGAAAACACCAAAAAAACGCATGCCTTTCCCTCATGCAATCGTGTTTCACCTTCCCCTCATGATTTTGGACTGTGTTGAAATTTTTGGGCAAGGGGGGGATTCTGTCATTCATGCAGCAAGCAAAATCGCTCTGAGTCTTGATCCTTCATGAATTTTCATGTTCTGTGAATTGTTTTCCTCTTTAAGATTTTCCTATATGTCAGTCGTTTCCTGAATCCGAATGCCCAAAATCCGATTTGTGTTTTTGAATTGAATGACCAGCAAACGATTTTGTTTTTGGTAATTGTAGTAGTCAGTTTGGCTCAGGAAATGCTCAGAAATTCGTAATTGTTGTGTGTGTGTGTATTCCTTGGCTTTTGTTACGTTTTGTTAATCCCAGAACTGAGATCGCTGTGTGTACATCCTTGTTTGACATTTGAACTGATTTAGGGAATGGAAATGGAGTCTGGACTTGCTTGATAAACCTAGTGTGTGAAGGAACCTCACAGACCAATCCAGAGGGTTGGTTTTCTTCTTTGCATACGCTGAATAGCACTGGAAGGGAAGGCATGGCCCAAGGGACTGTGTAGCAGAGAAGGGGATGCTTCCTTGTGTTGGGTGTGTAAATGGCTAGATCTGGTGTAGGTGTCCATAGCTCTGGGATTGAGATCACTAGTTTAGCATTCAGTCTTTCCACCTCCTTGGCAGCCTGATAAACCCATCTGTTGGCTTGGCTGTGTCTCATGTGAATCTTGGCTAACTATAAACCACTGTCTGTGTAAGCCTGATAAACCCAACTGGAAGGATGGCTTGGATGGTAGCTTGATAAACCCATCTGTTGGCTTGGCTATGACTTGTATAAACTTTGGGTATGTGTAAATAATTGCCTATGTAAGTATGATAAACCGAACTGTGTTGGCTTGGCTGAGTTTTATTGTATCCTTGGCTATGAGGAAGTCTGCTAGTGTTCCTTATTGCTTGGGGAAATCATGCCCAGCTCGGGGGTGGCAGTGCTGCTGAGAGATTGATGAGCACACTGGCTTATGGTTGGGTGGAACATTGCAGCGACATAGCTGGTTGCAGGACAAGCGTATGATAAATATATGTATCTCTTGTGTTTCAATCCTTGTAACTATACTTGTTTGTAAATTAATATTAAATGATGAATGCTTGAATGAAATGTGTTGTGTTTTAGCTGTATATTTCATGAATGATGCATCTATGTGTGTAATTACTTCAATGAATTTTCTAAGTTGTTATGAAGTTAGATCAGTCAGATTGGTGATGGCCTGGATGTTGGAAATCAGTTTTATACTTAGAAATTTTCATGAGCAGATCAAATTTCCACATTTTCCCTTTCTGCAACTTGCGGGATGCGGAAATGTCGTTTGGCGAAATATGCTTTCTGCAATTCCCTTTCCACAACTTGTGGGATGCGGGATGCGGGATACAGAAATGCGCCTTGCAGAAGTTTGGACTCCGGATTTTCCCTTCCGCAATTCCCTTTCCGCAACATGCGAGATGAAGGATGCGGAAATGTCGTTTCACGAAATCTGCTTTCCACAACTTGCAGGATGCAGAAATGTTGTTTGGCAAAATTTGCTTTCCGTATTTCCCTTCCACAACTTGCAGGATGTGGGATGCGGGATGCGGAAATGACTATGGTAACTTTTGATCTCCGCAATGGTCATTTTGCATGCGGGATGCAGGATGTGGAATGCGGGATGCGGGATGCGAGAGTGAAATTTTGATATGTTTCCGATTTCACAAGTGAAGTTCTCCGCTCGTTGATTTTATGTGGGATGATTCTCCACCGTTCGATCTATCACATATGTTATTGTAACATGCATTTATTATAATTTTATTTCGGCGATGACCATGATTATTTATACATTTAAGAAACTATACAAAAGTTACTCACAAGCTGCATGTTAACTAAACACATTGGTCTTACTACCTTTTTTTCCCCTTATTGCATCATAACTTTCTATTGTGTTGGGTAGGAAGGGTTAAAGTTAATATTTATGTTTCACCTTTCTTCTCCAAGCTATGTGACATTTTCTCTAATTTTATATTATCAAAAGATTAAAAACATTTATTCAATAACTATCATGCTGGAGGTGGGATGCAATTACTAATTTTTAACAATTACTAAAGATCTCAACCAAGCAATAATATTGTTAAAGGCTTTCCTCAAGTTAAATTTTGAGGAAAACTAAAAAATAATAACTCAATATAGGCTAAACCCACGAGAGTAATTTTCTTCCAAAATCATATACTTTTGCAAATTAGTGAGATAGTGATATTTCAACACCATAAACATCTTTCATTTATTATACTTAAAAAACACATAAATCAGAGTGATAGGAGAGTAAAATGACAATGCAATAATGGGTGAAGTGAAGGTTTGGCTTTTATAAGTAACTTTGTATGGAGAATTCTGTGATCATAATTTTTTTTTATAAATGCAAATACATAAATTATAAAGTGGTATTCATGTTAACAAGTTTCATATGGCCATGTCGACATAAAACATATATACATTGTGAGATGTAATCAACTGTAAATAAAAAGTTTCAGCTAATATTCCATAACTTGACAAAAATGCTATGAAAAAAACATAATCTAATTGTAAAGATGTCGAAGTATCATATGTCCATGAGAGTCATAAACAAGAAAAGAAATGAGTCAAGATTAGGATCTTCAGAGGGTTGCAGAGCAATCTCCACCATCTCCATCTCCTTGTATTCCCATCTGTGCCAGATACCTTCCTCCGGTAAAAGGCCCCTTTTTGATAAAAGATTAGCCTCATGATTTTTCTCCCTATAAATATGCTTAAAAAAACATGATGAAAGAAACCCAATATCGTGACAATGGCATTGAATAAAGAAGCAAAATGTAAATTAATAGGTCAAGATTGATGGTTGAAGCAATTAATAGCTAGCTTTGAATCCCTAAATATGTGAATATGTTGAATTTAGAAGTATACAATCATAAAAATACCAAGTTGAAAGACCTAAAACTCTATTGTATTATTTGGTACATTACCCCCAACCAACAACAAAAATAAAATAATAAAACTCTAAAAGATGGAAAGATCCCCAACCCCTCCCAATAAAGGATAATATTATGCGATACCATAAAAAAATATCCATAAAATAAATAGTTCAATACATGGATTCTTAACTTTATGAATGGAATGATTCATAACCTTTCATGACACAAATAAGAGGAGATATAAACTTATTTAAAAAAAAAATCAAGATCGATTTCTATATGATAAAGGATGAGATCGAGTAGGCTTTGAAGAAAGTATACATTTGTCTCACTCCCTTTACCCTCTTTCCATCATAACTCCTTTTAATATAACGCAGTTATTGTAATTTTACTTTCCTTGTAAACACGTTTACCTTATTAATGACCTTTTAACTTGGATAATAAAAGATAAATCATAACTCCTTTTAATATTATAACGTAGTTATTGTAATTTTACTTTCCTTGTAAACACGTTTACCTTGTCAAATGGATGTAGCTTGGGTGGTTGGGAGGAATGAATGTTACCCTCCCCACCTNTTTGTAATAAATGTTGTGAATGATGAGCTGACCATACCTTGATTCAGTTTGAATATCAGGTATTGGAATTTTCTGTGGAGTAGCCCTCTAACAAATGGTAAACCACAATTTAAAAAGAAAAAAAAAACACGTTTACCTCATTAATGACCTTTTAACTTGGATAATAAAAGATAAATATTGTGTTGGTAACGAACTTGAAATAAGTATTTGGCTTTCATCTTCCTTCTCTATCTAATTGTGACATTTTCTTTACATCTTTAATTTTGGCTTTAAAGATATATTATTTGATAACTATCATACTATACTAGTTGTTTGGATGTGACATGAAAATGATTCTTTCATCGACCTTTTCCTAACTCTGTGAGAAATAATTTTTTTAAAATTTTTTTTAGAGACTAACGTATTGAATTAAAATAATAGTATAAGAAAAAATACAAATTATAATGGCAGTTTTGTGAACAAAATGTAGCAAAGAGAAAATTGAAACCTACATTTTTTGGGAATTCAGGTTTTTATAGTCAAATTTATCTTTCTTATAGAAGAGAAAACATATCATAGTGATAGCAAAATTAACAGTGTTGAAGCAAAAAAACCAAGTGTTATTGTTGTGATTCATTGGTAGATCTAGACCCAAATTGACCATGAGAGAAAAAAAACAAAAACCTAGGAACCTGGACGTATGGCTTTGAGGGCTTCTCCTCCTCAATAGGAACCCCAAAGCCGAAGCCAAACTACAATTTTGGTTGTCCATCAGTTGGGGGAGATGGCGGGCTGACAGAAGTCTGGCCGTCATCTTTTCCGAAGCTCCTAGTGTCGCTGCTAGTATCCTCCTCGCTGCTCGAGTCACTGGTACTGGAGGGATTCTTCTTAATCGGGAGTGATTCTGTTTTCCTGTAATCCGCAACAATATTGATGGTTGCTTTATCCTGCATGGTGCTCGCCATGGTCCTTGGAGGAGGAGGAGGATGTTGTTCTATATCCATGGGAGTCGCAAAAGTAATCGAGGAGGAAGCCAAGGGATCATTTTGGATACCTGTGAGACAGAGGATAAGCTGGGGCAAGAGGTTCTTGACCACCCAAAAATTACGTCTATGTAGGACCGTCTGATTCGCCGCGGAGTGTGATCCCATGAGCTCGTCCTCCCAATCATCCATAAGTAGATTTTCAACATCGTAGCCTTTCGTATTAGCCTGAGCCATGAGAGTTTTGGCATGATCGTTGGAGTTTCCATGACCTTCACGTCCCCGCGTTGGCGTAGTGCGTAGTCTGCGAGGCATCTTAATATGAACTAGAAGCATAGTGTGAAAGGGGCAGTGAACATCGACTGAGAGGGCAGGTGCAGGAGGATAGAAGCTAGCACGATTCACAATCACCATAGGCTTTGCAAAAATGCCAGCCTTCACTAAATTGCACAGGGAGGAGCAAATGAGGTAAGGGGCGTTGAACAAGTTGCCCATAAGAGGGATGCACATAACTTGAGGTGTAGTTAATTTTTCCATTAATTTGCACAGTGGAGCCTAGTACTGGGTGACAGAGGAGAAGTCACCTCTCATCATTAACCTGAAGAGCCCACACGGATCAAGAAAGTGGACGTCTTACTTCATTAAGAACTTGATTATAGTAAATATGGGAAATGAAGTTGAAGGACAACTATGTATCCCTACCGCTGCTCCCGCTCCTCCTTTGAACCACGTAATCACCCATATCTAAGTGTGAATGAAATAATACTTCAAAAAAATAATACAACATTTTGGAATTACTTTTGCAATTATAAAACCTCTTTTCTTTCTAAATCATTATATTCATATAATTTAATGTTAATACATTGTGATCATGGTTTAAAAAAAAGATCACGTGACTTGTGATCATCCTTTAAAAAAAATGTGAATGTTAAAAGTTGATATCTCGTGAATGTTAAAATAGTGACATAATCAAAAGAACAAAAACCCATAATTCATGGGAGGTTAAAAGGGATATGGTGAATCTTTTTTGAAAAAAAATGGGCTATAATAGAAATACCTTGATCATTAATGTTAGGAGAGGGAAAAAACAAACAACCATATACCATATATAATGAAAACAAAATAAGTGAATATATATTTACAGCTTGCAAACACTTAAAACACTATGTCATGTCTGGTCAAAAAGCGATATTTTGTTAACTAAAATATAAAGTGAGCATTAAAAGAAAATGCAGAAAGCTAGAAAATAAAAGTATGATATGGAAACATTTTGACAACTCATTTTAAAAGTGAAAATAATGACAGAAAGTCAGCTAATAAAACATTAATATGAAATCAAATTTTACTAGTTGAACATATCTTTATAACCTCGTATACTTAATTTCTTTTTAATTGAAGAAAAAAAACTACACTTTACTGAAGTATATAAAAAAGTAATACATTGATACATTTTTTTTCAGTATAAAAAACCTATATATAACATAGGCTTTAGATCAAAGAGAGAAACAAAATAGACAAAAAATAAAGCAAAGAAAATAGACAAACCATAGACTAGAGCTCATCAAAAGCCAGAGCTTTAACCTTGAGGACGAGCACCAAGCACAACACTAAAACATCAATGCTCAAGCTGTAATAGTCTGAAAACACCCTTCAAAAGAAAGGGAGCCATTCTTCCAAAGTCAAAGAAGTGAAAACCTTCCACCTCCAGAAGAGCCTTTTTAGACAACAAGTCCACTGACTGATTTTGTTTCATGTAGACATGCTTAAAGGAAATATTTTCCAAGCGACTGATCAACATCCTAGTTTGTTTTAGCCAGGCCGAGAGGTAAAGAATTTTGATTCCATGAACATCTGCAACCCCAAAATAGACAAAAAATAAAGCAAAGAAAATAGAAAAACCATAAACTATAGCTCATCAAAGGCTAGAGCTTTAACCTCCAGGACGAGCATCAAGCACAACACTAAAACATCAATGCTCAAGCTGTAATAGTCTGAAAACACCCTTCAGAAGAAAGGGAGCCATTCTTCCAAAGTCAAAGAAGTAAAAACCTTCCACCTCCAGAAGAGCCTTTTTAGACAACAAGTCCACCGACTGATTTTGTTTCATGTAGACATGCTTAAAGGAAATATTTTTTAAGTGATTGATCAACATCCTAGTTTGTTTTAGCTAGGTTGAGAGGTAAAGAATTTTGATTCCATGAACATCCGCAGCCCAATCAATAATCACCTTCGAATCACAATATATATTGATGTTGTACAGGCCAAGGCTATGCGAAAAATGGAGCCATAATGAAAGAAGCTCACCATTTGTATTAGAGACAGAACCACATCTCATCCATAGCTTATAAAATTTGTCCTTATCCAAAAAGAGAATGGCCCTAACCCCACATAAAGAGGAGTCATGTTAAGAGGACCCATAAAAAAACCCTATCATTCTATCCTTTGGGAAATGAACCTCGGGGTCTCTAATTATATGACACGAATAACCTGAAACCTTAACATCAAATAACTTTTTAAAGGTAGCCAACCCCCTATATCAGATGGAGAGAGTATTGGTATGCACATTTTCAAATGTTCTTTTATTCCCACCTTTCCATATTTCTCAACAAATAAAACAAGGAAAGGATTACCATAAAGAAGCTTTTTCTTTCCATGATAGAAAATAGCATGATAATGTACTGCCTGACCAAACATCTGGGAATTTTAAGAACCAAGAAACATTATGCCATATAGATTTTCAATATGACAAGAAACAAATAAATGGAAGATTGTTTCTTCAGCCAAACCACACATAACACATAGATTTGGACCGATCATACCTCGTTTTGAAATATTGTCGGAGGATAGTATACTATTTTCTAGCACAAGCCAGTAAAAGATTGTAATTTTATATGGCACTTGCTAAGACCAAATCGAGTGCCACCACTTCCGATCAAATAAAATCTCCTTGAACAACAACTGATATGATAACTTCGTAGTGAATGCACCTGGACACCTGTTGTATGACCAATTAAGAACATCAAAGTCTTCATCAAGGATGATTGAGCCTTTTTAAAGTCCTATGATATATTCAGTCCATTCAGTCCCCATAATACCACTAAGACCCATTTGTTGAGTTTTTAACCAACCATGAGGAATACCTACATAGATCGACGGATTTTAAATATGGTTTAGAGCATAGTATCCATTTGAATGAAGGGAGAAAATCATTTCACCAGAAAGCTTATACTTTAGAGGACCTCCAATAATAGGGTCTTCCCCAACGCAAATGGATAGCCTGTTTCCAGGGGCCCAAGCAAGCCAATTCCCACACACCTCAAAAGAGTCGATAAGGCTTGACCAAAAATTTGAAACTCCTTTATCTGGTTTTTTACTACTTTGAATCCAATTCACCAGATAAATATTCTTGAAATATTTTGCTTGTAACACTTTATCCCACAAGATTTCACCAATTATAGCCATCCAAAGACTCCTAACCCTTAGTGCTAATGAAAACTTAAAGAAAATTTTCAAAGGCCATCCCCCTTTTTCTTTTGGACTGGCTATAAATTCCCATTTTACTAATTGATATTTATTCTTTTCATGATTACCTGACAAGATAAAATCAAGCATCTTTTTTTTCTTTCTTCTGATTTCATTTAAATGGATCTCGGAGCTTTACTGAGAGAAAGCCAATAGACCACAAAATTTTATGATACCGATTTTGCCAAAATCATCCGCCCACTAAGAGATATCTAGTGCAAGAACCATTGTTTTGTCCTTTTATCAAATCTTTTCAGTAGCTATAACCAACCACCAGCTCTGTAACCATTTGGCTTGATATAATAGCCAAGATATCCAGTTCCATAGGCTAATGGAGACACCCGTACTTGGAAGAGGACACTGATCTTTGGTGTTTTTGCTAAACCTGCTCCATCCTCCAAGAGCAATGATTTTTGAAAGTTTATGGACAACCCTGAAACATTGCAAAAACATATAATCAACTCATGATAATGTCTCCATTCATTCGATGAGTCCGATCCAAAGATCATCATATCATCGACAAACAATAGATGGTTAACTGAGAGACACACCCAAACTTAATTCCATTAATTTTACCTTCAGAATTCACTTTTTTATCAACCTACTTGTTGGCAAGGGGTCGAAGCGCACAAAGTGCTCTACCACCACCGACAGGAAGGATGTTGACAAAGGTAAAAGTCAACCGCGGTGAAGGAAGAGACCGAAAACAAGATATTTTGGTTAAGTTAGTTAGAAATTAGTCAAGTGGACCATTTTGTAATGGCCTAGTAAGCCTATAAATAGAATTAGGATTGTAAATCTTGATTATCATTCGATTATTAAACATATTTCAGAGGCATCTTTTGAGATCTGTTGATCATCTTTTGGAGAAGAATCAATCGACTGTGAGATGTTTTTGTCTTTTGTGGCTTATGTCTGGGATTGATGTAATGAAGACTCTATCTTATGAAGTAAAGTGGATTGGATTTTGATCTTTGCATTGTAATGTCCTATCTTTGCGGAATGTGTTGTGAGATGTTTTGAATGTGAATTATGTGAACTCTATGCTACATTATAGGGTTAAATCTGCGATGAATTGGATAAATTTATGTTGCAGTTACGTTTTTTTGTTAATGATGCTAAGTATCACAGTACTTGTCGATTTAATGTATGTTGATGTGTTTGTCGATCTGATTTTGAATTAATACGATTTCAAATAGCGATGATAAGTAGACGCGGTTAATGGTGTGGATATAAACCTAGATTTCTGGTTAATGTTGTGACTGAGTAAAAGATAAGTGTGAAGACCTCTTCCTAATGTAGAAACTTGGTTCCTGCAACCCTCCCTCATACATATCAGGTGATACTGCACCTGCTTCGCAGGTGTTGCTAGAAAGAGTAAATCCTTTCTGGGTTGATGTTTAAGGAGTATGGGTCGGTAGTCGTCGACAACAGTGCGAAGTGAACCCCTATCGATAGACGAGTTCCAACAAATGGTTCCGTTGCTGGGACCATAGTGTGAAGAAGAAGAGGACATGTTGTGGCATCCGACGAAACTAGAAATCCAAGATTGGTTTGACAAGAAAGCCCGAGAGTTCATAGAAGAAGAGAACCATAAACCAAGATTGATGACAGAAGATTGGCTGGGAAAATACATCTACTCAAAATATTCATGAAATATTTTTCTTTGAATTCTCGATAGTACTATATGAGTGGTTGGCGAAACTCACTTGTTAGAAGAAGAAATTCCAGGGAGGAGAACCTGGCCAGTGGACCCCAGAACTAATCGAGCAGTTGCGAAAGATAAACAACAAAGATTCAAGGGTTGTCTATGTGTGGATATACAACATTTTGGAGGGATACATTATTGAGTTTGCTGTTGACACCGTCAAATATTACAGCGACGCTGAAAGAGAATTCTTTAAGGGACCAAGGGGGAGATTTTTTTTGTCTCTACAGCTGTGGATCAAGATGCTGCTTTGTGAAAAAGGAATACTAAAGATGAATTCCGACGAGTAAATCCCGAGTGTGCATAGGTTGTGGGTGATGCGAAGGTAACCATTTGATGAAATGATATAGGGTAGATGGATGGGAGTCACGACAAGACTGTGAGGGAAACCGAATAAGAGTGTGGTCACCTACGAAGTGGGGCGAGGTTCCATCAATAAAAGGGGAGGAGGACTAAGGAGAGTCCTAGTGTGACTGGAACATAGAAGTGCGACAAGGGACCACAAGGGACTAAGTGACCCTACAATGATGAAGGAAACGACTAGTCACAGGCCCAAAATCGAGAAAGGACTAACCCAAAGCTACAATGTACTTACAACTCTATGCACCGCGCCGAACTTATGAGGAAGAAAAACGAGTTCATCGTAGGGTTGTCCTGTGTGTCAGCACAACGGTAATAGTAGAGGATCGACAAGAACTGGGAGGAGACCCAGAACGGTGGGTGATGACTTAAAAATACCCTTGTTTCAGGGTAATGGGATTCAGGATCCCGAACAATATTGGTTTTTATGTGAAGCGGCGTGGATGGTAAAATAAGTACAACATGATGATATCAAGAAAGGAAAACTAGTGACGACCTTTAGGGGTTGGACGCTATATTGGTACATGAAATTCGGGCAAGTAATGATGGGGCATACCAAGATAAATCTAGCGCAAATAAGGACTGGGCCGATTGAGGAATTTAAGAAACCTAAATCAGAATCACAGTATATTACAGAATTGAAGGAAATAAAGCAATTCCCCAACAAGTTAGTGTGGCACTTCGATCAACGATTGAAAACTCTAATGGCCAAGGTTAGCTTCATAATGAGTAATGTGCAACACAAAGAATGGTTCATCGCAACCTTGGTACCTCATATCTGCATGTCGTTGATGCAACAAAAGATCGCATCTCAGGAGGAAACCCTAGAGATCGCGATGAAATTGGAGGCTTCACCAGTTAGTGAAATAGGGATCGACATGAGCCATATCCAGTCACAGTTGGTGAATTGTGTTGCAGCTGCAACAAATTCCCAAAATTCCAAAAAATTTTGGGACCCCCCTGTTGCTTAGATTAGTTTGATTTTCTTCTTTGATTTGGTCTAATGATTTTTGGGAAAGACTTTTCTTTTGCTTGGATTGATCTACCACTTGTTTTAATTTTTCTTCTAACGCTTGAAAAAATCCATTGTTTGTTCGAACTTCATCGCTACTTTTAAATTCGTTCTCAGCTTGTTTGAATCGTAACTGTATTTGCCTTTTCCCCCTGCCGTTGCAGATGGATAATCGGTTTTGGCTTCGTTGGCTTAATCGGCTAGGTTTCAGTTTTTACATCGGAGTTTTTATTGATACCTCCTCCGCAGTTGCGGACAGAAAACTGCTAAGTCTTCCGATCCCTATTTGATTTTTTGGCTCCCGCTTTGTTAGTTTCATCGATCCCGTATGTCTTGGGCTTCCGCCATTGCGACTGCGGAAAGCTTTATCCTTTCGGCCGTTGAGTCATTTTTGACTCCGACGTTGCGGAAGGTCGCGTGCTTTATTCTTCTACTGTTGCGACTGCTGAAGTCATTAACCTTCCGATTATCTAGTTGTTTTGAAACCTCGACGTTGCGGATGGTGATATCTTTTACGGTTCCACCGTTGCGGATGAAGGAAGCACTAATCTTGCCGATATCTTGGTCTTTTCTCTTCTGATTCGGATCTTGTGTCGCGGGTCGCTTTATCCTTTGTTCTTTCGCCGTTACGGCTGCGAAAGCGATAATCCTTCCGATCGGTTAATGGTTTCTTCCCCGATGAAGACTTTGCCTACGGCGGAATGACTTGTCTTTTATATATCTGCCGTTGCGGCTCCTGTTCTGCTTTCACTCCGATGTGCTTAAGCTCCGATGTGCATTATTTTGTGTCTCCCGGTTATCCCCGCCGTTGCGGATGGGTTTATGGTTTGGCCTTCTGCCGTTGCGGAAAGAAATGTGCTTTTGACTTCCGGCCTGTTTGGCTTCCGTTGTCCGATTTTATTTTTTTCCTGGTCGCACGTGTTGACTTATATATATATGGGGTTAGGATTGTTGGGATTATTGTATTTTCTATTATTCGATTTTGGACTGTTGCTCGCTGTCGCTCTCGTGTGTTGTCGGGCTCTCGAGCTCGTTCGGACCCCGCTGTCGGTGTACCCCCATCCAGGTGGCACATCGGTGGAAGTTTGACTGCGTTTCTTCCCATCGATTATGCAGCAGTGCCAGGTAGGCTTCTACTACTTTACCCTGTTTCGTTTGAGCATTTGATAGTGTTCCCATGGTTAGGGTTTTGGGTGCGGCCGTTTCCTTTGGCTTGGTAGTTATGCTCCTATATATTGTAGATTTTGTAGCATATCTTTCCGGAGGGGGGGGGGGGAATTTTGACCCGCTGAAGTAGTATTTTTCCCGCGGCCTTTTGTGTGTGACCCCGCACTTAGTGAATGAGGGCTTGGTGCAGACGGCCGTTACGCCATCTGCACCTAGCTGCCCTAGGTAGTGATGTTTGGTGGAGGAGGGTTTTTCTTGGCCTTCCTGTAGCATCTAGAGTGGTTTCCCCTCTTTTTTTGTGGTTTTCATACCACCCGCATCCTCAAATAGCCACCGTTTGTGCCTTGCCGTCTGCGCACAGTCGGGTTTGAACCCAAGCCGGGGGTGGGGATTTTTTCACCGTATACAGTTTGGTTGACCATAGACTGCCCGAGTAGTTTTGATAGAGCACACCGTTGAGGTTTTGCACTTTTTCCCCCTGTCATCCCGCGCAGCGCGACGACCATGGCACCCACAGCGAGTCTGGAGGTTCTTTATTTTAATGTAGTTTTCGTTTTCTCACAATAGTTCTGTTAATTAGGTCATTTCAGCTTATACACATGCATACATTTGCTTCATTAACTAATTGCTATCATGGTACACATAAAAGGAGTAAAACGCTGCACATTGTTATGTAAATGTTCACAACTTAACCGAGAATGGCTTAATATTTACAATGTTATATATGACAGGAAGAATTCGAACTCACAATGTCAAAAAGGAAACACAAGAAGGCCCCTGTGGTCGAGGAGGAACCAGAAGTGGAAGTTGTCACCAAAACAGAATACATATACGAAGACACTAAGTGTATATCTGGTGTGGAGCCCGAGTACCAATGGGGAGAGATTTACAGGCTAATTACATGCCGAGAGGTGCTAGATATGGGCCTGGAAGAAGAGTCCATATATGCCAACATAGAGAGATCTTCACTGATGAAGATCGCTACCAGACCAGAGCTGTTCCCATGCTCTGAAGTAATCGGTTGGATTCTACCTCGGGAAGATGTAACTACGATGATTGTGGAGAATGTCAACAAATAGTACTATGCTACTTATAGCCCAGGATATGTAGCCCTGGCTTACCACTTGCCTGAAGCGCAAGTATTTCTGTCAGACGATTGGTTGAATAACATTAGAATGGACCTTGTGGAGACCATGAAGAGAATGCTGTTGCCTGGAAAACATTTCAGAAACAGGCCAACGGGTGATTATGATACAGCCAGCTTAAGAACCCCATACAGGTTCATAGCTTTAATGCTCAACAGGATTTTTGGGAGAGCCCATGGCAGGTTCTTCAAGTTAGAATGGATGCCTATCATTTTTTATGTTTCAACCCAGGGGACAATTTTCAACTGGGCCAGCATTGTATCTAACAGCCTCTCTGCCTTCTTGGCCTCAGCCTTGGGTGGAGTATCCCAAAAAGAGATCTGAGTTCTAAATGAGTTCCATACTTGTAGACTGTATATTGTGCAATCAACCTTTCCCCGGACTCAGGTGCATCTGGGACAGGGAGAGGATGCCTGTCTATTCTGCTTATAGACCACTGTGGGCACACCAACATCCCAGTCATTATCAAGAAGTCTGTGAGCACTTCATCATGCCCTTATATACACTCATTTTTTTGAAGGAGTGTGATTGCATGTCAGAGGAGGCGCTGCAAGTAATGCAAGAATATGCAGACTACTATCTGACTGAATATGGCCTTTACTTCAGGATGTTTGGAGGGTCGAGAGCTCCTTCCCTGCTGCCCAAATACGCTACTGATTACATCATTCACAAGGAGGCTGTGAGGCAAGTCTTCTTGGATGGCATAGGGAGCTTTCTGTTCGAGCACAAGAAGACTGCTTATCCTCCTTTTCCCTTCAAGTTAGGAAGTTATAGGTTCACTAGGGTGAAAAAAGCTGATGAATTTGTAGAAGAGTTGGAAAGGTTTCATTTTGGCGAGATGCCTTTCCATCGAAATGACTCCCGTGGGAAAGTAGCTGAGCATTGCAAAGAGAACAACATCCACTTTGAGTACACCCACCATTGGGATAGGGAAGAATCTATCTTCTGAAGTGCCTTGAACATAACAGCTTTGAGAAGAAGAACAAAGAAGAAGATCACCACCAAAGGTGGGAAGGGAGATGAGCAAGCAAAAGCTGAGGAGGAAGCCAAGAGAAGAAATGAGGAAGCTCAGAGGTTCACACAAGAAGCTGCAGGGTGGCTGCACACAGAAGAAGAAGAGAAAAGAAAAACTGCGCAAGAGGCAGTTAGAAAAGATGAAGAAGATGCAAGGAAAGAAGAAGAAGAAAAGAAAAAGAAGCTTGATGAGGAGCTCCAAAAGCAAGAAGCAGAAAGGCTAAAGCTGACACAGACAGAGCAGTCGGCTTCTGACACAGCTGGAGGGTAGACCCAGGACGTGGAGAACCCCGAGGTTCAGGACCCACAAGTACCTGCTGCCAGCACACCCATGGCCCCCACACTCAAGCTGGTCCCCTTTGTACAGAAAAAAGGGGAAGAGATCCCTGATTTCAACATTGTTTTCTATGATAGGGCAACAAAGAGAATAATGAAGAGAACAGAAAGGAAAATTGAAACGAGAGGTCTGCCTGGAAAAATGATAACGGATACACCCATTGTATTCGGGACAGACCAAGACCCTAGATTTAGCATCAGAGTAGGAGCCGCATTAATCCAAGATTCAGAAGATAATGTGGACAAGATTATGACAGACTTGGAGCAATCCAAGAAGTCCTCTGCTCAATTGAAAGACACCCTGAGAAAAGAAAGAGAAGAAAGCAATAGGCTGAAAAGAAAGTATGAGGACATGAAAGAAGAGATGAGAGCCTCAAAGAATGAACTGCAACTCCTCCAAGCAGAGAGGCAGCTGAAAGAAACTACGTAGGAGTGCCTGGAGAAAGTGCAGAGAGAATATCAAGAGCTAAAGATGGAGAAGGAATGACTGCTAGGAAAGGTAGAAGAGCTAGAAGAGCAGCAAAAGATCATCTTGGAGGCCAGTGAGATGCATACCCAAGAACAAGCAAAGAAACATCAAGAGAAAATTTCTTCTCTGACAACTACTTTGGAGGAAGCAAGGGAGCAGCAAGTTAACCTCCAACCGTTCAAAGAGCATGTCTTGGCCCAGAAGGCTAAGATGCTGCAGCTACAAACTGCTATAGAAGGAGAGAGGTGCAAAGTGATGCAGGTAGATAACTGATTGGAGGAAATCCTGGAGACCTCCTCTTATTTCGTTGATAGATCTCAGGACGCCCTTGAAGTCCTGACTGCAAGAATGGCAAGGCTGGAAAACAATGAAGAAACTCCAGCAGAGCTGCCATCAAAAGATCAACAGGCCCTCAAGCGGGATTATGACTTATTGGAATTTGCTATAAATACCGCAGAGGATTTCAAGAATTCCGTTAAAAAGATGAAAGGAGCATGCACAGAGTTTTTTAGAAGGCTCCTTATCACTTACAACCGATGCCAAATAGAGGCCGAGCAGAGGCTTGATGCTTTCCCAGACCACAATGCATTTGTGGAGATGTTGCAGAAGAGATATCAGGAGGAGGAAGTGAAAGTACAACATATCAAAGCCCTGGATGATAAGATCTTGAGAAGTGAGGTAGATCATTTAGCCATTAGTGTGCAGCTTTTGGAAGACCAACTTCGATTAAGTGCAGCCAGAATTGAGGCTATAAAGAATCAAGTTGCGAAGTTTGAGATCAACATTCAGTTTTTAGAACCTTATGCATTTGAAGGCATTGCCTCTGAAGCCGTGGCATGGAAGAAATTTTTGGATGCCCAAGTGGGGCCCTCCTCATAAAAGATTAGTCACTTTTTGCAATATGTAACGATTTTGTAAATATTCGAGGAAGATGAAATGTTGGAAGGCGAGGAGTTGGGAAGCCCAAAAGGTACTTTTGGGCAGCCCAATAGTTTCACCCTTTTTGTATAAATGTAATAGACTAAGAGGGGAAAAGGGGCTTTTTCCCAGTTAGACATGTAAAGCGATATTGTAAGAAGAATTACTTTTTTTTTGCAATAAAGAGTTATTGTTTTCCTGTTGGAGAAAGATTGGTGGGACTTTCAAATGTTATGCTGTGGATGGCGGAAAGATGAACTATTTCATTTTTTTCAACTTTTATCCATTAATCGTGAGATCGTTCTAACTCTTAGAACCTATGTTCTTGTTTAAATGATTTCTGGTTTATTTGGTGGAATTACCACCATGAGTAATGTATGTTGTTCATAAAACAATTGGCTATCTAATTGTTGAAATATCTTTAATCATTTATGTGTTGTAGAAAGAAACACCAGCTACCTGTAATTTCTCTTTATAATGCATGCACAATACACATTACTCATAATCAAGTTACAGTTTGCTCCCTGGATATAGATAGATAGATAGATAGTTAGTTTTATTTTATTATTGCGTATGTGATTGAGATGCTTGTGATTACTAAGACGAGAGGTAAGAACCTGCGCATCACATTGTGAATGCTCCTTGCATCCTTATCACCATGCATGGTTAATTAGGCATATGCACATCATACTTAAATAAAAAATACAAAAATACACGGTGGACCGGGCCGCAACCGGTAAAACCTTTGTTTTTGTTACTTTGACCTACGGTAGCCGGACCGCAAACCGGACGGATTCCCCATACCAAACAGTCACGGGCTAGTTGGGAACGTTGACTGGGGAGAATCCCTTACTGTTGTTGCCTGCGATTTTCCAGGCCTCAACAGTTCTGGCGCTAGAAGGAGGGCTTCCAGTGCATGGCTGGCTGTGGAAACTTATTTTCCCAAGATTACCTTACCAGCAGATGTTTTGAAGTTTTCAACCTAACCCAAGCACTCACAAGTTTGGTTCTACCTTTGAAGTAAGAAAGCCCGTTTTCAGCTTACATTGCTCTTTGCTCAGAGTCTGTTTCGTTCACCTTGCTCATGGCTGGTGTAAATGTGAATCAGCCCAATCCACTGCTGGCTTGGAGAGCTAGGTCACCTTTGAACCTCACACCTCCCTTGCATAACCTACCTCAAGCTTTTGATAAGCTACTGCCTAAGTTTGATCCTGATGAAAAAACTGTTGTAGATGACCACTTGCAGAGTTTCTATTTAGCAGTAGAAGGGTTAAGGGCTGGGGAGTATGAAGATGTTGTATGTAGATTGTTCCCTCACACCCTTAAGGGAGCAGTAGCATCCTGGTATTTCAGTTTGCCTACAAACTCCATTCTTGATTGGGACACCTTCGAAAGGACTTTCAGAAGTAAGTATTCAGCCCAAAAGACACATGCCTCACTGATGAAAGGTCTTGGTTTGTTAAGAAAAGAGAAGAATGAGAAGGTACATACTTTCACTCAAATATTTTCAGCATACATAAAGAACTTTTCTGAAGCTGACAGACCCTCTGACAAGGTCTTAACTAAATATTTCACCTCTGCCCTGGGTCCTGAATTAGCTATGTTTGCCAAAATGAAAGCAAGACCCACGTTGGTAGAGAATTATGAAGAAGCAGAAAAGGTAGAGGCTGGAAAGGAAAGTATAGAAGACTATCCTGATAAACTGAGAGAAAATACTATCGAGAGAGGAACATTATTGCTGTCTAAACCGAAAGAAGAACAATCATATGATTATCAGGGAATGCTGAAAATGATGCAGAATCTATCCAACAGAATAATAGATCTGGAGAAAGGGAGGGAAGCTCAAAAAACTTACAAACCCTACTACCAAAAAAGAGAAGATAGCAGCCAATGGAAAATACCTCCACCAAATTTACCATCAATAAACATAACATAAGTAGGGGGTGATAATTTCTGCACTTTTCACCAACAACCTCATTCTGAAAAGAAGTGTCCTCAATGGTTAAACTCGATGACATTGGTGATGAATAAGCTGCTGGAATCTAAATTGACTAAGGACAGTGGTAAGGAAGAAGGAAAAACCCAGACCATACAGAAACAAGATGATGATACCATGTTCTTATGGAATGGTAGCTCGCTTTTCAACACAGAAGAGAATGCTCTTAATTCTGAATACACATCAACAACAACAAAAGATACAGACCTAGCAATTCAAGACAATGAAATCATTTCAAAGATTAAAAAATTGCAGGAGAATGTCAAGAGACAGGTTGATGTGAAGGTTAAAGACAAAACACTTGAAGTCACTACTGTCAACTAGGAAACCGAGCTAATCAGTGAGCCTGTCAAACCTGTAGAAGAACAGTTAGATGTTAATGAGGAAAACACTAAAGAAATTGAGGAGCTTAAAGAAGATATACCTACTCAAAACCAACTAGGAGAAGAAGACATAGAACCAGGTTGGGAAGAAAAAGCTGAAACCCCGCCTTTTCTCTTGACCCTAGAAATGCTGAATCATAATGTGCATAATTTCTTGGTAGATTCTGGATCAGCGGTGAATGTTATGCCACTGGGAGTTTGCAAAAAGATTAATGGATAGCTAGAATCCACAGCCTAGGAAGTGACGCAATTAGACAGCACATGAGTCAAAGTAGTGGGAGAGATGAAAAATGTTCTGATTCGCTTTGCTGCAAATAACAAGATATGTCAATTTATTGACATTATGGTGGCTGACATACCGGGTGGATATGGGCTTATTCTCAACTGAGATTGGTCTACCAGGTTGAAAGGTTATTTTGCTTCAGACTGGTCTCATTTATGGTTTCCTCTTAAGGGTACCCCTAATCGGATTAAAATTTTGAGAGAACCCTACATGAAGCACACTGTCACTAAGCTGGGAGAAAGTAGTGAACCTGGTAACTCTGTCCTGGGAAATTATCTGACTGAGCTTAAGCTAAGACATCATACCTCAAGAAAGGCCAGTTCTACAATTGACACTCAGCCTGAGCTCCTTCAACTTCCTCAGGCTGATGAAGATGAATGTAGACTAGTAGATATGGTCTCAATTTCAAAAATGGTACACTTAGACCATGGATAGATTTTTGACCTTCACCTCAGCCTAGCCCTTTAACTCATTTGGTTGAATATTTTTAAGGGCGTGTCCACATCTTCTTTTCTTTTCTTTTTTCCTTGTACATAAATAATGTTGTTTTTCTTTAATGCTTTGGTGCTATTTTATTTTTCATTATTTGATTTGATGTTATTCCCCTTTGTACAGAAAAAAGGGTACCATATAGGTTGAATCCTAGATACAAAGAGCACATCAAAGCCGAACTAGAAAGGATGTTGGATGTAGGAATTATCAAACCTATAGAGGAATCAGAATGGATCAGTCTGATGGTGGTGCAGTACACAAATACTGGAAAAATACGGATTTGTGTCAATTTGAGGGAATTGAATGACGCAAGTCTTCATGATCCGTTTCTGACACAATTCACCGACAAAGTACTAGAAGGAGTTGGAGGGTGAGAGATCTATTCATTTATGGATGGATTTTCAGGATACCATCATATAAGAATTGTGAAGGAGGATAGACACATAACCACTTTCATAACAGAATGGGGATGTTTACAGTACACAATATTGTCATTTGGTCTCAAGAATGCGCCCACAATTTTTTTGAGGTTAGTTGTTGCTGCATTCAAAGACTTCATTCATAAATTCCTATCTGTCTACATGGATGATTGAACCGTCTACGGGTTGGTAAAAGACCATACTACGAACCTTCGATTGATGTTGGAAATGTGTCGACAACATAAGATCTCACTGAATATGAAGAAATGTATATTTTGTGCACCATTTGGGATCCTATTAGGACACATTGTATGCAAGGAAGGCATGTTGGTCGATCATGCCAAGATTTCAATAATTGTCAACCTACCAACACCAACGACAGTGAAACAATTGGGGGAAACATTGGGCCATACTGGATATTATCGAAAGTTTATAAGGAGATATGTTGCGATCACTGCACCAATGGATAAGCTATTGAAGAAATATGCAAAGTTTGAATGGAACAACGAATTCCAGAGGAGCCTCAGTACGTTAAAATAGAAGATGGTCACAACACCAATATTGGTTTTTCTAGATTGGATAAAGGAGTTCCATGTTCATGTCAATGCTTCATCGATATCTTTAGGATTAATATTGGCCCAACCGGGAGAAGGATCAATTGACCATCCGATTGCTTTTGTAAGTCAAAAGTTGTTCGTTGCGGAGAATAACTACACGACAACAGAAAGAGAAGGATTGGCAATGGTGTATGCATTACAAAAATTCCACCACTACTTATTAGGATGGAATTTAAAAATGTTTACGGATCAATCATCTTTAAAGCATCTAGTCAATAAGCTTGTGTTGGGGGGGGATATGTCGGCGGTTACTGTTATTTCAAGAATTTGATTTCAAGATCATTGTGAAACTTGAACGATTGAACATAGTACTTGACCATATATCAAGGATATAATCAGGTGAAGAACCAAGCAATATAGATGACAACCTACCTAATGTGAAATTGTTTAAAGTAAGAATGGTTGATGATCATTACGAACAAATTGTAACAGAGAGACTGCACCCAAACTTAATTCCATTTATTTTACCTCCAGAATTCACTTATTTATCAACCTGCTTATTTATTCAGAATTCACTTGTTCTCTGAATTCTCAATAGTACTATATGAGTGGTTGGCGCAACTCACTTGTCAAAAGAAGAACTTCCAGGGAGGAGAACCTAGCTAGTGGACCCCAGAACTAATCCAACAGTTGCTAAAGGTAAACAACAAATATTCAAGGGTTGTCTATGTGTGGATATACAAGATTTTGGAGGGAGAAATTATTGAGTTCGCTGTCGACACCGTCAAATCTTACAGCGACGATGAAAGAGAATTCTTTAAGGGACCAAAGGGGGTATTTTTATGGTCACTACAGTTGTGGATAAATATCCTCGTTTATGAAAAAGGAATACTAAATATGAATTCCAACGAGTAAATTTTGGGTGTGTGGAGGTTGTGGGTGCTGCAAAGGTAAGGGTTTGATGAAATGATATACGGTAGATGGATGTGAGTCACGACGCGACTATGAGGGAAGCTGAAGAAGAGTGTGGTTGCCTATGAAGTGGGGTGAGGTTCCAACAAGAAAAGAGGAGGAGGACTAAGGAGAGTCTTGGTGTGACTGGAACAGAGAAGTGCGAGAAGGGACCACAAAGTACTCAACGACCCTACAGTGACAAAGGAAATGACCAAGCTACACCCGAAATCGAGAAAGGACCAACCCAAAGCTACAATGTACCTACAAATTTGTGCACTGTGCTGAACTTAGGAGGAAGAAACACGAGTTCATCGCAGGGTTGTCTTGCGTGTCAGTACAACCCTAATAGTAGCAAATCGATGAGCACTGGGAGGAGATCTAGAATGGCGGGTGACGATGCAAAATTACCCTTATTTCAGAGTAACGGGACAGAGGATCCCAGACAATATTTGTTTTTATGTGAAGTGGTGTGGATGGTAAAACAAGTTCAAGATGATGATATCAAGAAAGGAAAACTAGCGACGACTTTAGGGGCTGAGAGCTGGACTGGTACATGAAATTCATGCAAGTAATGACGGGGCATCCCTAGAGAAATCTAGCACAAATCAGGACTGGAATGATCGAGGAATTCAAGAAACCTAAATCAAAATCACGGTATATTATAGAATTGAAGGAAATAAAGAAATTCCCCAATGAGTCGGTGTGGGTCTTTGATCAACGATTCAAAACTCTAATGGTCAAGGTTAGCTTTGGAATGAGAGATGTGCAACACAAAGAATGGTTCATCGCAGCCTTGGTACCTCATATCCGCATGTCGTTAATGCATCATAATATCACATTTCAGGCAAAATCCCTTGAGATCGCGATGAAATTGGAGGCTTCACCAGTTAGTGAAATGGGGATCATCATGAGCCAGATCCAGTCACAGTTGGCAAACCTTACTATCCAATTGTAGGATATTAAGAAAGGAAAAGAAGTCCACGAAGAAGTACGATGCACTCGATGTCGATCTGAGGGACATCAAAAGGATCAGTGTCTAGACTTTCATGAATATTTACAGTCGGGGGAACCGATCCTATTGATTCAAGGAGGATTGCATCGGGGCTGAATTTGTGAAACAAGAGGGTGTCAGTAAGAAGAATGTGTATACTTACAGAAGGTTGTGTCAAAACCAACTAATTTCTTTTTCAACTTTTGTCGATTAGTTGATCATGAAGACAACAATTGTAGAGCTTACGATTTGCTCCAAGAAAGGACTATGGGTACATACTTTATGAAGGGAGAGTAGCAATGACAAGCGGATAAAATTCAACTGCAACCACAGTATACTCAGCCGCAACATAATCATCCGCACATTAGAGGAAATTTGGGGTCTAAAATGGGCCTTATAAGAAAATGCGCCAATAATAAATTTTGTGAGTTGGAATTCAGGAACCAATAGAATTTCAATAAAATGAGTCAACCATAATGGTTGAATTGACATATTTTTCATAAAAGAAAACTACTTTTTTGTTCGTATTTTCGACATATCTCCCTGTTTTTTTACTCAAATTCTGAGCGGGAGAAATCATTGGATGCATAATTTAATTCTGCATCCATCAAGCTCTCCCCCTAGGTATTTGATTTAAAACACAGGGAGATATGTCAAAAATATGAACAAAAAAAGTAGTTTTTTTCATTCTTCCTCCAAAATTAATAATTATTATTTTATTATTTTAACTATTATTTTATTATTTTTCTTAGGAGGCCCATTTTAGACCTCAAATTTCGTCTAATGACCGCAGTCTAACCAGTCACAACCTTAGTATACTCAACCACAGTATAATCAACAACAACCGCAGTATAACCCACCACAACAACAATTTAACTAGCTACAATATAACCAACTATCGTACCACACTCATACCAGCAATAGGGGGGATTTCGAGGAGGGTTTCACAGAGGTCGTAACAGAGGTTTAGATTATGGAGGATCTATGGGTCGAGGAAGAGGACCAGCTATGTGTTATAACTGCAGAGTGGTGGGACATTATCAAAGAGACTGCCCAAATTTAGTAGCTCAATGTACTTACTGCAATGTAACCGATCACATGGTCGAAGATTTTTCTAGCTAATCGCGAAATGGAAAGCTAAGAATACACCACAACTACAACCTAACCAGAATGAAAATAAGACCCAGAATAAAAATCTTGGACCAAATGTGAGAAAGATATCGGCTGAACTGAGGACTCAACCAGTACATGTTGGTGTAGTAACGAGTTGAGGGGATACGAGAGGGGACGCCGAACCAACACTAAATGTTCGGCCCATGGTATGAAAGAAAGTCTAATTCGATGTAGAAATAGAGAAAGAAACCTTCATTGAATCAACATACGCCATGATCAAGGACAGGGGTAAATTACCTATTTACAAGATGCCTCCAAGCTTTGATCCAACAAACTCACCAAGGTCGAAAAAATAGGTCAGTACTTTGAATTTTTTTCTAGAAAGTTGTCTAACATTAGAAAAATATCAAGGCACATTAGCAGAGATAGAAAGTTTCTTATATCGACAGAAAGAAGGACGACAAGATCACCCAGTCAATTCATTGCAAAAGAAGAAAACAAGAAGATAAATGATAATGAACCTGTCTACCTATCGAAGTGGAAGGATTGAAGACATATGAAGACTTTGATGTTATTGAAATAGTCGACGACACCAACCCATACCCTGCACTGTTGAGAATTGGTTGAGCGATGGAAAATTTGACGGCTATCAATTTCAAGAAAAGGATAATGCATTCGAGAATCGTGACATAAGAGTCATCATTCCATTAGATCCCGTCGAAGGGAAATGATACATTGAAGCACTAAAGGACAAAGTCGTAGGAGGATGGGATAATGCCTATAATATCTTTGAAAATTATATCAATACCACTGCTAATGGAGAGTTAGGCTGGTAAAGCATCTACTCATCATATTCAGACTCGTACGAAGCACTAGAGAATTAGAAGAACCGGTTGCATGAAGTATTACTCATGAAGTGTGTGTGCATTAATTAGTCGTTGTGATGGGTAGCAACATAAGTACTTGATCTGTCGACATACGAAGGAACACCTGATTTGGAAACTTTTATTAGAAAATTTGAAGATAAAGTATCCGAACCACATCGCTTATTGGCCTTGGAAGAGGCATTGAAGGCCACTTTTGCGAGATGGTGGGCTACGCATAAGGCATGGATAGCGGACTGACATATATGCCAATGATTGATGGAAGTTCGATTCGGGGAGGAAGAATTCCACCAAGGAAAGAAATACGATGGAAGAAATGATCCAAGTACCCATATGATAACATGCCAAAAGACATGGGGAATAAGGCCAAAAGAATATTGGGTTCACACGTTCATCCATATGCTGGATGAATTACCATGAAGATGGTATGTTTCTACAGAGTTACGAAGGGAAAAAACAACATGGGAAGAAATGATTGTCAGTTTCAGTCACACTTTTAGTTTTGCGAATGAAAATCCATTTATTTGTAGTACGCTACAGGACATATGCAACAAATTATTGGATCTACCTCTAGCCGAGCTACCAACATGATCACAATGGACACTGACACCGCCGATGATGATGGAATGTTACAACGTGTCGAGAGAATCCGACGATGAAGATGATCCGAGAGCTGGAAATATTCCGGAATTAGAAGGAAGTCACGATATCAAAGCACTAGATATGCCATGCAACGATTTCAAGCAATCATTGAAGATAAAGAAGGTCAATATTGGAACAATAGAAGACCCAATGTTTTCTACTATTGGAGATTACTAGGATTATGTAGCAATGGGGAAAGTCATCGATCTACTACATGAGTTTCAATCCTGACAAAATTTTCTGAAATGAAAGGTATTTCAGGGGATTTGGGCGAAATGAAGATTTCTCTAAAAATCGATGCAAAACCAATAAAGCAACGACAATATAGGTTGAATCTAAGATACAAAGAGCGCATCAAAGTCGAACTAGAAAGGAGGTTGGATGCAAGAATTATCAAACCTATAGAGGAATCAGAATGGATTAGTCCGATGGTGGTGCAGGACAAAAAGACCAGAAAAATATGGATTTGTGTCGATCTGAGGAAAATGAATGACGCAAGTCTTCACGATCCAATTTTGACACCATTCATCGACAAAGTACTAGATGGAGTTGGACGATGGGAGATCTATTCATTTACGGATGGATTTTTAGGATACCATCATATAAGAATTGCGAAGGAGGATAGACACAAAACCACTTTCATAATAGAATGGGGATGTTTACAATACACAGTAATGTCATTTGGTCTCAAGAATGCACCCACAATTTTTTCGAGGTTAGTTGTCGCTGCATTCAAAGACTTCATTCATAAATTCTTAGCTATCTACATGGATGATTGTACCATCTACGGGTTGGTAAAAGAACATACTGCAAACCTTCGATTGATGTTGGAAAGGTGTCAACAATATCAGATCTCACTAAATCTGAAGAAATGTATATTTTGCGCACCATTTTGGATCCTATTGGGACACATTCAATGCAAGGAAGGCATGTTCGTCGATCCTACCAAGATTGCAATAATTGTTAATGTACCAACACCAATGATAGTGAAACAGTTGAGGGAAACATTGGGCCACACTGGGTATTACCAAAATTTTATATGGAGATATGCTGCAATCACTACACCAATGGTGAAGCTATTGAAGAAATATACAAAGTTTGAATGGAACGACGAATGCCATAGGAGCCTCGATGCATTAAAAGAGAAGATGGTCGCAACACCAATATTGGTTTTTCCAGATTGGACAAAGGAGTTCCATGTCCATGTCGATGCTTCATCGGTTGCTTTAAGAGTAATATTGGCCCAACCGAGAGAAGGATCAATTGACCATCCGATTACGTTTGCAAGTCGAAAGTTGTCTGTTGCAGATAATAACTACCTGACAACAGAGAGATAAGGATTGGAAATGATGTATGCGTTACAAAAATTCCACCACTACTTGTTAGGAGGGAATTTCAAAATGTTTACGGATCACTCAGTATTAAAGTATCTGGTCAATAAGCTTGTGTTTGGGGGGGGGGGGGCAGATAGGTCAGTGGTTACTATTATTTCAAGAATTTGATTTCATGATCATTGTGAAACCTGGACTATTGAATGTAAGACCCGACCATAAATAAAGGATATAATAAGGTGAAGAACCAAGAAATACAGAGGACAACCTACCTGATGTGAAATTGTTTAAAGTCAGAATGGTTGATGACCATTACGAACAAATTGTTCAATTTTCGGTGACAGGGAAATCCCCTGAGGAGTTCACCACTACTCAGAAGAAGTAACTAGTTTTCAGAGTTGTTGACTTCCAACTAATCACAAGAAAACTATACAAGTGGGGCCGGATGAAATCCTACATCGATGCGTTCTTCCGCATGACCAAGAAAGAGTATTGGTTGAGGCACATGGCAGGATTGCAGGAGGACATTATGGAGGACATGTAAATGCCAAGAAAATACTTAGAGCCACACTATGGTGGTCGACGGTACACGCAAACGCCACCGATTAAGCTAAAAGTTGCGATGTATGTCAAAGAACTCGAAAACCATCACAAAGGGATGAGATGTTGTTAGTACCGCATGTAACACTACAACCTTTTGACAAATGGGAAGTTGATTTTGTGGGACCCATCAATCCACCAAGGAAAAGAACAGGTGCAAGATACATCACCAGTAAAGGATTGCACATATGTGATGGCAGCAAGGTTCCTTTTTAATAATATGGTTACCAGATTTGGATGTCCTAAGATATTGATGAGCGATCAAGGAGCTCACTTCGTCAATCAGATAATCAAATTAATGACTGAAGTGTTCTAGATACAACATAAGAAGAGTACTCCATATCACCCACAAGAGAATGGTGCGATTGAGGCATTCAACAAAATATTGGAAAATGCACTTACTAAGGTATGCGATACGAATCGTGAGAACTAGGACCTAAAAATTCCCCCGATATTATGGGCCTACAGAACAACATTTAAAAGACTGATAGGGCATACACGATTCAAGTTGGTGTATGGATAAGAAGTGGTAATGCCGACGGAATATATCGTCCCTAGTCTACGTATAAAAGTTATAACAAGAATGAGCGATGGAAGAGAAATTGAGGAAAGACTGACACAGTTATTTCGGCCTAAAGAGGATCGCTTTGTCGTAGGCTTTGATTAGCAAGTGGAAAAGGATCGACATAAGGCATGTCCTGATCGCCATGTCAAGATGAAGCATTTCCAGTGTGGAGATATGGTTCTCCTCTATGAGAGCAAGTTTGCAAAGCACCCAGGTAAGATCCATATGCATTGGTTAGGTCCCTACATCATCCATTTCATTACTGACAGCAGTGTAGTATAGCTACAACAGTTAGACAGAGTGATTCTACTGAAACTAGTAAATGAGAGCCATCTAAAGCCCTATCAGGATAGCTAGGCACGACAAAATTGCTAATAGCTGAAAAAAATTATCAAAAATGAGAAAATTCGGAAGGGAAATATGTCGAAAGAAGGAATATTAACGAGGAAAGTTAAACTTCGACAAGGGTTCAAACTTGTTGATACTAGATGAGGTGCGAACTTGTCAAATCAGGAAATACATGAAGCAATTACGCCATGCGGGAGGTAATGCAAGTTGGAAATATTTGCAATTAATGACCAAGGCACGCATTGGATTTGTAGAATCAATGGAGGATTTGGTCAATAAATGAGGATTTAGTGATAATGACATGAATCCCTTGCATGGAAGGATCAGAGGCTATAAAAGCATATTAAGAGGCATGGTTCGATCCATTGTGCAAGTCGAGAGGAAGAGTTAGAGCGAAGAAAGGAAGAATTAGAGCTAAGATAAGTATAGGCATGAAGAAAGGTATTGTAGAAGCAACAACACTGATTATTTCCAGCACAAGAACACAAGAAACATCAATTGTGCAAGCAAAAATCATAGAAGAAATGCTTGAAATTGTGTCCATAGGAGGATGTCTGACAAGGAAGAAGAGGAGCAGCAATCATCCAATTACTCCGGACAGAAGAACCAAGATGAGCCAAGGTCCGGCGAGGGGGACCACAATAGAGGGGGAAGTAGTTCCATCAGCTATGAAAGAACAGGAAATGAAAATGAGAGGAAAAATAGCTGGACCTACGGTAGAGGACATCCCCAGGTACATATCATTGAGAATGGACCGACAGTAGAGGACATCCCCATTAAGATGCCTGCAATTCCCAAAGGCATGCATGTGATGTTGAATATTGTGCCATGGATGGAGAAGTTCCAATATAATGACCACGACATCCTCACATTGACAGAATGTACCAAGGAGACCTATGAGGAAAGAGCACAAGGCGACCGAGGTCCGATCATCAGAGAACCTGCACAATGGGAACAAGGATTGTAGTGGTTCATCTTGCTATCAATCATACACATACCACACTTTGGATGATTGAAGAAAGTCAATGCACGTGTGAAACAATTGCTCCAATGTTTTCGCGACGGGTATTTATGGCTGGGGAAAAAGGTCCCAATTACGGTCGGTTTGATATCTCAAATCACCGATGTACCCAAGGAGGACGTCAACCCATTGCAATATTTTCGAGGGAAGGATAATGATAAGAAGATGGCAACGAAGTTGCAAAACAAATATGGCATGATAAAGGATAAAAGGTCATACGCCATTTATACCATTAATGATAAGGCTGTGCGAGTCGCAAAAAAATTGCTAACAATCAAGATAGTTCAAAATAATCGCTCAAATTAGTGCACATCGAGGGTTATCGCATCCACGCAGAAATGCACAGCTGGCGTACAGATGAATTGGTCCCTGTTTTTGCTGAACGAGTTGATGGAAGAAGACGTATTGGTACAAGAGGTTAGTAAGATATTCACTTATTCATGGATGCTAATACTCATTGTGTTGGTCGGTTGGATGGAGCTAACGCATTATCAAGAGATGAAGGTTGACACTGTCAACATATGCTGAGGTGCACGATATAAAAATATGTGGGCACTAAATGATAAGGAGTGAAAAATGAAGAACAATATACAATTTTGCCTGTACTTGGATGCACTGCAAGATCAAATAGTTAAGGTGTTGTGTCTCATAGATGAAGTTGCAAAAAAGTACCATAGGATTGAACGATTGGCGATGGGACCCCACACCATACATATTCAAGCACGGGAAGACTCAGAGAAGTAGTGGCTTCCAACACAATACAAGCCGACAGACGAAGAGTTGGACACCGTCATAGAAGAATGGCCTCTGAAGTGGAGAGTTCCAGTAAGTGACGAAGAGCTATCTGACCTAGAAAATGGACCACCGACAGGTGTCCCACGAGAATACAATGAGAAGAAGATTGTCTATCATTTCCCCCAAGGTTGAAACTAGTATTTTTGCATCTAATTTAAGAGAGTTATAGTAGACATTAAAAGTTGAATGGTGATGCATATGAGTTCATGTTGATATGTCCTTTATATGTCCCCTTCTTCCATTCAGAATTTAGAGTTGGATTGAGTGCATTTGGAAAGTCATTTTCATCATCTACCCCTAGGGGATTTGAACCACAAGTTGCTCATAAAACTCCATACATTGAATAGATTTCGAAAGGGAGTTGAAGAAGTTATTTGATGGTTGAAATACACCTATAAAAACCATTTTTATGTATTAACATCATTAATACACCTTCTTGTACAATTTGAGAGCATTTGGAGCTATTTGGAGCCATCTACCATTAGGTGTTTGAGACTCAAAATTACTAATAAATTCCCTAATTTCTCTTGGATACCAATTCGACCCCAAAACCACATATAATGCTGAAAATATACTGTAATTAATGTCTTATAACAAATCCAAGTGTCATACCAAACATTAGTGGAGTTTGTACAGTGTTCAAGGAAGAGATTTGTTCCAGGACCCAGGGGGGATTTCCACCTCCCAAACTGACTAGTCTTGTCTCGAAACTTCTTCCCTTGCAAATTGCAGACCATGGTTGGGTATATTAGTTGATTATATGTCTGATAGATGTGTTAATTTGTCCCTTCACCCCTTATGACCTTCATCACCAAGTTTGACCAATGTATGAATATTTTAATTGTTAATGTTAAGAAATTTTAAAAAAATTGGGTGAAGCGTGATGTCTTGTTGATCATTAGAGGCGGTGTCATTTTTGTTGGTGACCGAGTGCATGTATTATCTACTTTTATCAATAGTGCAGCGTCCTATTGACCATTAGTGGTGAAGATGGTTTTTTTTGTTGGGTAGCATTTCTTTGGGCGACTAAGTGCAAGTTTCGTCCAGAGATTTAAGATTATCTTGAGATGCTTTTATTTTGAGGGTTATGATTCTTTTGTACAATGCGATTCATTATAATGAAGTGAGTTGCGATTTTTTTCTATCGTGTGGATACACACATATTATTCTCTCTTTCTCTCTCTCTCACACACGTAGGAGTAGTCTATTTATTCAACTTTTTAGACTTTCCAGTAGGTTTTGGTCGTTTTTTTTTTGCTAAAACCTAAAATTGGAAGTCTTCAAATTATGTTTTGGAATTCATAAATAGATTCAACACCCTCAAATATCCCATGGCACCTAGATTATGCAATTTCCATACCTAATACATTCGATTCTAAGATTTTTTACAGATTTCAAACAAAACTCCAAACAAAATATACTTAAAAAAATTGAAAACATGGAATATATATATATATATATATATATATATATATATATATATTCAATCCTAAGAAAAAAATACTTCAAAATTTCACAACAAAACCATGGATCCTTAAATCGTGACATTCTGGTTAAGGAGAAATAAACGAGAGGCTAATTACGTCGATAGACGTTTTTATTTGAGATTTGGGGTGGACTACGACCTATGTTTTTTCATCTACGGACGAGGATGAGACAAGTGTACTGTCCAGATTGATCCTATGGCAGTCGTTCAAAATTTGAAATAAACAATTATAAAAAAAAGAATATAAACTAGCAGAACCACTTAAATTTGTGGCTAGTTAACACCGATATGTCACAAGTTAAGTGTCACTAATAACTTATCAGATACATGTTCTCACCTTATTCTAGTTATATGAATTATATCTCACAATTATCTCTCACAAATTGCTAGTTATCCACGGATCAGCTAGGAGTTATCCATGCATCATCTACTAGTTATCTATGCATTAATTATTTTTTATATTTTTTTAATAATTGTTTATTTTCAATTTGTAACGACTGACATAGAATCAATCTAGAAAGTAACGTTGTCTCATCCTCATGAATAAATGAAAAAGCATAGGTGCTTGTCCACCCCAAAATATCAAATAAAAACACCTATGGGTATAAAAATAACTGGTATCTAGCCGATGAATGGATAAGTGGTAGCAATTCATGATAACTCATCATTGATAAATGGATAACCAACAATTCATGGAAGATAACAAGAAGAATGTGAGATAAAAAGAAAAAGAATATAAAAAATAAATGGATAACAAGAAGAATGTGAGATAAGAAGAAAAATAATATAAAAAATAAATGGATAACAAGAAGAATGTTAGTGATAACATGTAGCTAGGCATTAATAACTCATAGGGTTCTAAAAGAATATGAGGAATAAAAAAATTCCAAACACTCTTCTCTTTCATAACTATCTCTTAACCATTTGATCCCTATCATCATTATCCAACCACGAACTATGTGAGTGTGCTAATAAGTATTTACAAGAGAAATTAATGAGAGACACTAATAAATATTTATAAATAAGGGAACATTCACTTTTTATATAAAATTAATTTATTTGTCATGTATAATTAATATTTAATTATTTATAATATAATTTTTATAAATATAATAATATATTTAATATAAAAATTAAATTATTTTTAAAAATATAATATAATTTATAATTAATTTTATATATTTTTCATTTCATAAATATACATAACAATTTAAAATATCAATATAATTATAAAATAGGAAAATTTCCATCATACAAATACAACGTTAACATATTAATGATTTTAAATTACACAAAATAATAAAATAATTCTTCTTTTTCAAAAGTTGTACATGTAAATGAAACTCATTGTTACTTTTTCTCCCAACTATAGATATTAATTGTGGGTATCACCATTAAAATGGTTATGAAGAAATGAGTATTAAGTTACGCCTCGATATAATCTAACTTAGCCATAACTTAATATAGTACCACATGTAGTAAGATAAACTTTGTAAATACCCTCAATACTTAATTTTATTTTATATAACTGAAATGTTTTGATGATATTCAATCCATATATCTCTTACGAGCTTTATATATATATATATATATATATATATATATAGAACCATCAACTCTTAATTAAATATACAAGAAACCTTTATGTCTAATCATTAGTACTTACTCTACATACAATTTTTTCCAGGAGAAAAATAGCAGTTCCTTGTTATTCATCAGAATCAAAGGTAACCTGTTTACAGCACAAGGTGGGCATATACATAAGCGAGACCCCAGCCAAGAAGACAAGCTCTACCTCATATCCACATTATAGCTTAGCATGTAACAAAGGATGAAGAATCCTCACACAAGAAGAAGAAAGATATACATAACCATCTTCCAATCCCAATCTCAAATCACCAAGATACAATGAAAGCAAGTCAAGGCAGAATAGTTGATCTAAGGAGACACTTATGGGAAAGAAATGCTCAGAAAGAGTGTGGACAATACCACCACAGACACCCAATGGTGTGAACCATACTCAAGCCTTTAAAAAGGAGTAGGCCAATGTGTTAATAGAGCTGAAAAGAACCATTCCCAATGCATTCACCCTCAGTGAATTCAGATTAATGAAGAAACCCAGATGCCAATGTAAGTGCCTCCTTAGATAAGGCATCTGCCTTAATGTTGAATTCTCTGTAAACATGGGAATATTCGAGATGGATAAAAGAAGATTCTAGATCTTTGATATTATGACACCAGCCATCAAGTTCGAGAGCAGAGAGGGAAGCCTGCCCATTGAACCTGTTGATAATGGATGATGAGTCGCCTCGAATATGTAAATAAGGCAGACCAATATATTTAGAAAAGACTAGTAGTACCCACAGAGCAAGCAGTTCAGAATGGGTGTTGGTGCTCAGACCACAGCCCAATTTTACACAGTAAAAGTGATCCTTGTTGATGAGAAGATGTACACCAATGCCACCAATCTTATTTGTTGAGGCCCCGTTGAAAAAACTAGCTGGGAAATCATAAACATGTGCATCTCTTGAAATCCTCCTTTTTGATCCTAAAAAATGACCTTGTTTCTAGTAATCCATATTTTCCAAGTCATAAGGAGTGGAAGATACAACAACTCCTTTTCACCACTAAGCCAATTTACCAGATTTTGTAGATAAGTGGGTTCATGCCAACTAATTAGACGGTGTAGTACATTGCTAAGACCATAGATAAATGTTTTAGTAAACATACAGTTAGTAAAAATATGATTGACATATTTTGCTTTAGAATAGCAAAGGTTGCAACGATTGGGTCCATTCCAGCCCTTTTTAAGTAAATTCTCCCATGTATACAGTTGTATATACATAGCCAAATAAAGTAGATCACCTTTAGTGGTAAGTTGAACTTCTAGATAAGCACTAAGACCTTGTCAGGGCTGACAATAAGGAAACAGGAAGAGATGAGCTCATAAGCCAGAAGAGCACTAACCTTTCCAGTCATCTTGTTATACATCCATACTAAAGATTCCAGACCATTGGCAAGTCTGATGCAGCCATGTGATAGCCCCTTTATATAATTCAACCAAGTCTCCTTCCAGGAACCCATCAAATCGATATCATCAGCAGTGAGCCAGTATGAAAGTGAAGATGTACCAGATCCCCAGTTGTGAGCATCATCAAGAGTAGTAATGCCATAATCTTCCAGATAGTGCCTAAGCTCCTTCGGAAGGACATAGCCCGAGTTTAAACCAGCAATAGGATCTACACCAATCCTAATGGTTTGACCACTCCCCACCTTCCATCCTAGACACATGGTTATCCATGACATCGCCCTTATGAATCCATTCCATATATAATAAGTGCCATGTATATTAAAGACTTGGAGGCGTAACCATACATCAACAAGCCTATTTTTAAGGTATCTGTGTTTGACAATGTGAGACCAGATACCCTCACCATTCAATACCAACCAGAAAATTTTCAGTCTAAGTGCCAAGCTAAACTAGTACATATTTTTGATATTCCATCCTCCTAATGCGTATGGTCTGGAGATCATATGCCAATCAACCAAGCGTATTCTGGAGTTCCCATATGAATTTCCTCAGAGAAAATTAAAGATGGATCGCCTGAGAAAGTTCATAATAGTTTTGGATATCTGAGCCAAGGTGAGCCAATATACATCCATCCCCAAAAGGACCGATTTAACCATGATCAGCTTGCCTCCAAGGGATACAAGACTGTAGGTCCAATTAATAATTCTTATTTTCAATTTTTTTTATAAGCCATTGCCGATCACTAACATAATAACCCAACGGTTTGAGATAGTATCCCAAGTACTTGAAGCCTATATACAGAGGCTCCATTTTAAATGGAAGTAAGGAAAAGATACTGGCTTTGGTAAGATCATCAATTTCATTTTACATGAATGAAGACTTTTCATCACTGTTTTTCATGCCCGTCATTGAACAAAAGAGATCTAAAAGCTCTTTATAATGCTGCCATTCTTCCAATGTCCCAATCCCAAACACAATTACATCATCAACAAATAGTCCCCCTATGTTGTGCATTGGATATCAGAAGACTCAGGCTCTCAATAATCAAAATAAAGAAGAGAGGGCAGAGGGGACATCCCTGCTTGATGCCCCTTGAGATAAGGAAGAATTTGAAAGGCATCCCATTGACAAGTACAATAAAATTTGAGGATTCCAAACATCCCATAATCCAGTTGACTCCAACAACCGGGACACCAATATGCAAGAGGACTAGTCTAAGAAATGTCTAGTTCACCCGATCGAAGGCTTTGACAAGGTTTAGTTTGAGAACCATGACTTTCTTCTTTTCCACTTTAATGGAATGCAGTACTTCCTGTGCAATGCCAACAGGCTCTGTGATCTGCATGTTATGGAGAAAGCCGAACTGATTTCGAGAGATGGCTCTGTCCAAGATAGGTTTTAATATGATAGCAACCAACTTGGATATGACCTTATAAACCAAGTTGCAGAGGGAGATAGGCCTGTAGTTAGCAAAGGTGAGTGGTTTGTCACATTTTAGTATGAGAGTAATAAATGTGGCATTAAGTGCTCATGTTACCCTACCTTCAGCCCAAGACTGATCAACAACCCTAAGAATGTCATGACCAACTAAATCAAAGAAATGGAGGAAGAATTCTATCATCCAACCATCAGGGCCAGGAATTTTGTATTTTTTGAATCCTTTAAGCACACCTTCAATATCAGTGAGTGAAAAATATGACAAAAAACACTCTTTATCTTCCTCAAGGACATAGGTAGAAAAAAGTCTAATAACTTTGAGTTGATCCTCAATATTGGTCGACCCATCACCAGTAAATAAAAATGAGAAGTACAAAGCGGAGCTTAAGTTGTGCTTCATCTTCAATAAGTTCACTGTGTTGGTTCTGTAGGCCCCAAATAGATTTAGAATTCCTTCTAGCAGAGCCATAGGAGTGGAAAAATTTAGTGTTTTCATACCCCTCATTTATCCAGTCCACTCTGATCTTGAGCTTCCAGGTAAGAACTTGATGAGCCAACAATGACTCCTTCCGGGCCTTCAGTTGGGAAAGCAGTGTGGCCTCAATCATAGACAAGATACCAGAGGTTCAGGAAGTAAGGAGATCCTGAATGGCTATTCAATATCCTTGGCCTCTTTTTCTTTTGTCGGGTTCATCTTTTTTTCCCAATCCTTTACTATACCCTTGAGTCTCTTGAGTTTAAAGGTGGGTGTAGACATAGGATCTAAAGAAGGGAAAACAAGTGTGGTCCAAGAAGAGTGAACAATATCACAAAAGAAGAGTCATTTTGTTGAGTTTCATAGCATTTGGAGAAGATTGCCTATCATTTCCCCCAAGGTTGAAACTAGTCTTTTTGCATCTGATTTAAGGGAGTTATAGAAGACATTAAAAGTTGAATGGTGATGCATATTAGTTCATGTTTATTTCTGTTATATTTCCCCTACTTCCATTCATAATTTTGAGTTGGATTGAGTGCATTTGGAAAGTCATTTTCATCATCTACCCCTAGGGGATTTGAATCACAAGCACATCACAAGTTGCTCGTAAAACTCCATACACTGACTAGATTTCCAAAGTGAGTTTCAGAATTCATTTGATTGTTTAAATACACATATAAACACAATTTTTATGTATTAACATCATTCATACACCTTATGGTACAATTTGGGAGCATTTGGAGCTATTTGGAGCCATCTTTTTATGGTACATATTGTTGGAGACATTTACCACCATAAACACTCTTTTTGGTCAAATTGGCCTAGTTAAACCACTATCCTAAGTTTAATTGACATCAGTGGAGCATTAATTGCCATCATCCAGTCACACCCACGCCTACCTACAGTCAAGGAGGCTAACTTAGCCTTCTCCTACAGTCAAGGAGGCTAACTAGAGCACTCCGGGGGTGATCTGAGTGATATTAATGCACCTAATTGGTAACTGGTGGTTACAATCAGTTCAACCAGTTAGTTACAGTCAGTTAAGGTGCCTCCATTCATTAAATATATTATTTAATGATTATTTATTATTATTTAATGAACTGGAGTCAACAAGGTGCCTCCACCAACTTCTGATGGTCAGTTCAGCTTCAGTTAACCTCATCGGGGTTCATTGGAGTCATGGAGCACTAGCACTTGATGATTGGATTGCTATGACATGTGTTTGATCTCCTTAAGTTGAGATTCATTCATTTATTGCACTCCGACTTCAGTTAGGGTTTGGTGAGTCAATTAGGGTTTTGGTCAAGTGGTTAACTGAGTGAGATTGAATGGTTGAGAGTCAGTTAAGCTAGACTCACTCACTGAATTTGAATTGTCTCCTTAGGTATTCGAATTCTTCATGGAGTTAAGCCATTGCTCAGCATTGGTATTGTAACCCTTTATTGTTTATTAAATATACAGAGAGGAAACCAATTCTGGTTTCGATAATTTCCAATTCATGAGTATTTGTTAATTATTCTTTGATGATTTTGATTCCTAGTTCCTAGATCATGTGCAAGAATTAATATGGTATCAGAGCATACGGCGGGACGAAGAACAATCTCTCAAAAACAAGATTTTTTACAGATTTCTCCATGAGAAGTGAGCAATAGCTCAAAATTCCAGCACTGCACCAGAAGCCAAGGCTTACCACTCAATATCCCAAGTAAATAACTTGTTGATCAAGCTTGCTTGATTGACTATGCTGGGTGTGATGAAAGCCTAGAATGTGCAGGCTGTCCGACCTTACGGTGCCCTTTTTGTTTTGATTTGCAGGTCTTAACAGGTACAACTTCAAATGGACTCATCAATCCCTCTTCTCACCCCATTCACAAGCTATTCGGAATGGAAGTTGAAGATGATTGCATCTCTGAAGAGACGAGGTCTCTATTGGAATTGGAAAAGAGTCTTATGAGAATGAGAATGACTGGCTAAATGATGGTGATAGAGCTATTGGAGCAATATGTCTGGCCCTTTCTTATAGCTTGTACTACCTTAGTCTTGGTTCTGTTGAATACCCAAAGGAAGTCTGGACAATATTGGACAAAACCTTTGGCAAGCACAATGAGGATCATAATAGTACTTTGGAGATCACAGCCAGCACCACAAGATTTCTTCACTCAAAACTCTCAGCCTCTACTCTTGTAGAAATAATATA
>LPNX011044231.1:198531-241266 GCA_001517045.1 Pseudotsuga menziesii | reverse complement strand
AAAGAGGCAAAACCACATGGGGAAAATCCTCCCTCAAGATAGGACAAGGCACAAAATTTGAAATATGTATTCAACATATCTTCATCTTCACTTTAATTAGTTGACTGAACTGCTTCTGAATGAAGGGCTTGCTGAAGAAATCATGAACTCCATGATCATGCGCTGGTGTGTAGAACCTGCAAGAAGGAAGAGGAGAGACTCCTTGTATCTCATCAACTGATGAAGTAGGAGCATTATCTGAATGCTTCTTTCTGCTGTCAAACTCTGATCTGCAAACATAATCTGAAATGGAAAATAGATTTGTGCATACTCCTTTCCAAAGAGTACAAAAAATAAGGCAATTTATTTCACACCCAATTCCCTGAATAGCTGCAAAATTGTGATGTGAATCACATGTCAATCTTTCAATCTGATCTAGCACCTGTATAGATCTGATATGAGGCTGATAAAACTCTGATATATCAGAAATATTAACATATGGAACAGCAAGGACAAAGTATTCAATGGCTCCATGAGGATATAGGGCTAGACTAGGAAAATTATGAGCAACTGGGGAAAACTGATAGATGTAAAAATCTGAATGATGGATGGGCATAATGAGATGTTCACAATCTTCAAGAAGGCTCTGAGTATTGATGCCAAGATCAAATAAGGATATGCTGAAGCACATGAGATCAAGTATGGTAAGTGGTATGACACAAATAAGGCTTGATGTGGCTAAGCAAACATCCTGGAAGTCAATGGGTTGCGCACCATCAATGTGAGAGGCATGCAAGAGGTGTGAAGAATATGGCACATAGATCTTAGAATCTAAGATAAAAGATTTATAGAACAATGAATGGGTTATAGGATCATAATCAATATCAATAGCAGCAGCTCCATATGTTACTTTTTTTTCATCATTAGTATCACAAGAAGAAAAATCACCTTCAAGAGACACAGAAAAAGATGGCTCTTCAATATTTGCTTCTTCATTGAAGGAGGAAGCATTTGGATGAAAGAGGGCAGTAGCAACATGAACTGTATGAGAAACTTCTTCATCATAATAAACTTCATCAGAGAATGTAGAGGCCAAGAGATCTTGAGAAAGAGAACAAGAGGAGATGCTAGGTTCGCTCCATGCTTCATCTTCGATTTCCTGCAAACCAAAAGCTTTGTCCAAAATTTTCCAAAGCTCATATGGATATTCAACAGAATCTATGAGATGATATAAATTTGGAGACATTCCCAAACACATAATTCCATAAGCTCTATCACAATTATTAAGCCAATCAATCTTCTCTTCATAAGACTCAGGTTCACTCAATGCACCAATGGAGACATCAAAGAGACATTGCCTCTTCAAGTATGCACTCATCTTTGGCTTCCAATTAGCATAGTTGAAAGGAGATAGTAGAGGAAATTTTGAATCCATATTGAAGTTGTTAATATGCTCTAAGATATACTCTCTACAACCTGCAAAAAACAAACTAGGAGAAAATCTTGTAAGCTAGAAAAGCTCTTCTTCAAAGAGGGATAAGAGACTGGAAGCGCTCCTCAACTTTGTAGAACTTGATCAAACTTGTAGCTCTGATACCATGTAGAAATAATAGATCAATGCTATGTGCAATGATGCTAAGAATAAGCACAGGAAATAGATCTTGCTACTAAGAATTCTCACAAGCATACACAGGAAAATAAGAGAGAAGAAAAGAGACTGAATCACATGAATGAAGAGATGAATATTGGTGTGTATCCTTCCATTGAATAATTATGAATAATAGAGTACATAAATAGTACATCCCTCATGGGGAATTCGAATTGTATGGAAACAACTCATAAAGCTCAAAAAGGCTGACTTACCAAAATATAGCAAACCCCCATAGGTGGATAAAGCACTTGCTAAATCTATCAAGGACCTCATGAGTTGGCAAAAGCATGAGTGAGTTGTCAAGGAGATGGAAGTAACATGCTAATCCTAGAAAATGGAGAAAAAATAATGGAGGATGGGTTGCAAACAAAAGCACCCAGTTTCCTAGTTGACTAGCTTTTATCTTATCCATAGAAAAGCAGAAAAAGCAGAAAAAGCAGAAAAAGCAGAAAAAAGCAGAATCTGCTATAAGGTCCTGCATACTAATTCTAGATGAACCCAGAATCAGAAATAACTCATTCCTAGGATATAGATGGCATGCATTGACTTTAAGGTGCCACCTAATTAAGCTAGTGGGTGAATAATTAATCAATAATGATTAATTATTTTATCCTAAGTTGTGAGTGGGTTTAATATATTCCAACAACTCTCTCTGATGAAGTTGTTCAAGATGAAGATGAAGCAGAATCTTCTACACATTCAATTCGAATTGAAGAAAGTCTCCATGAAGTGACTCCTTCTCTTGATGCTCCGGAATTTCATGAGATCTCTGATATCTCATCTTCTCATATTGTTGAAATAGAAGAAGACATTCGAATCTCTGATATTGAAGAAAAATACTGTTGCACTTCCATGCAAACATTCACCGATGATTTTCCTTTGAATTCTGTGCAAAATTTACCAGTAATTGCTTCCGAAAGTGAAGAGAAATTTGATTTTTCTCCCTCTAATGTTGCTGCTGGTGTGAAAATATGCAAAAAATTGGATATTTTGGAAGAAATATCAGATTATAAGAGTGACACATTTGCTCCCCATGATCTAGATCTTCCAGCAAAATCCTGTAGGATTGCATGCACCAAAATTCAGAATTTTGAAGAAGAAGAAAACTGTGCATCTACCATCTCAGTTGACCATAATTTTGGATCTGATATGAACCTTATTGGATCTAATATGATATTATTTGGATCTGATCTGATATTTCTTGGTTCAAAATTTTAGGTTCATAAACCTTCAATACTACTTGTAGCTGTTCTCATCAACGGTGTGAAGAAACAAGTACCGCAAGTCTCCTTCAAAACTGCTGCTGGGGATTTGATTTGATTTCATAGTTTTGGATCTATTGTGAACTTATTTAGATCTGATTTACATTCTGATCTGATATTATTTTGTTCATATTTTAAAATCCAAGAGCTTTCGGCCATGCTTGTAGCTGCTCTCACCAATTTTGGTGTGAAAAATCAAGTACCGCAGTTCTTCTTCAATTTTGCTGATGGGGATTTGGTGTTAGTTTCCTCTTATGAGGTTGCTGATATTTTATTTTGTGATTCATTAGCTATTTCAGAATCTATATCAGATTATGGAGCTCAAGCATTCGCTCTCCAGAGTCCCAGGGATTCTCTACCTTTGGTCACAAGCTCATCTCCTCACAGAACTAGTAAAGAGGAAGACATTCTGCATCCGCTTGGACACTTGCTCCTAATATTTGGGGCTGATTTTACCACTCATGGTTTTCTTTTCAAGGCTGCAAAATATCAGTTTCTTGAGTGTTCCACACATGGTTTGAATCCTCAATAACCTTTGCTCTCTCTTCAGATGATTTCAGCTACTCTACATGGGTCCAGTTTTCACCGTGCAACTATTTATATTTCTGATTCAGTTGAGTGCATTGTTCTTCTTCCAGAGTGGAAGATTCCTCCAGACATATTCATTTAGTTTGGATTCAGAGGTTCACATGCACAGTCTCAGGATGCTGCTGCATAGAAGAACGAATTCTTGATTTACTGCTTAGTTTGAGGGGGGGTATTTTTCCCATGAGGTTTTCCCTGTTTCCTTGGTTATATTAAGCAGTTACTTTATTGTACAGGGTGACCTATGGCCTTTGTTGCCAGGGCCCTAGCATTTTCATGCATCTATGTTTTCTAACTCTTCCCGAGTATAGCTTAAGGGGGGGTGTTGGAGACATTTACCACCATACACACTCTTTTTGGTCAAATTGGCCTAGTTAAACCACTATCCTAAGTTTAATTGACATCAGTGGAGCATTAATTGCCATCATCCAGTCACACCCACGCCTACCTACAGTCAAGGAGGATAACTGGAGCACTCCGAGGGTGATCTGAGTGATATTAATGCACCTAATTGCTAACTGGTGGTTACAATCAGTTCAACCAGTCAGTTACAGTCAGTTAAGGCGCCTCCATTCATTAAATATATTATTTAAGGATTATTTTTTATTATTTAATGAACTGGAGTCAACAAGGCGCCTCCACCAACTTCTGATGGTCAGTTCAGCTTCAGTTAACCTCATCGGGGTTCATTGGAGTCATGGAGCACTAGCACTTGATGATTGGATTGCTATGACATGTGTTTGATCTCCTTTAGTTTAGATTCAGTTATTTATTGCACTCCGACTTCAGTTAGGGTTTGGTGAGTCAATTAGGGTTTTGGTCAAGTGGTTAACTGAGTGAGATTGAATGGTTGAGAGTTAGTTAAGCTAGAATCACTCACTGAATTCTAATTGTCTCCTTAGGTATTCGAATTTTTTCATGGAGTTAAGCCATTGCTCAGCATTGGTATTGTAACCCTTTATTGTTTATTAAATATACAGAGAGGAAACCAATTCTGGTTCCGATAATTTCCAATTCATGAGTATTTGTTAATTATTCTTTGATGATTTTGATTCCTAGTTCCTAGATCATGTGCAATAATTAATACATATTATTTTATATAGGTATTTATTCTATGTGAGGTTGTCATGTCCCAAATTTTGCATTGGGCAGGGATAATTTTAGGGGCGAATTTTAGCCCAGTGGGCTATTTTTCCATGTTTTTCTCCTAAAAGAGATTCGCCATTTTGCATTTTTTGAAGCCCTGTTTCTCCCAATTTTGATGGGGTAAACATTTTTCACTCTAAAAATCGCCAAATTATTATATAAATGATATAAAATCCTTGGAAATTAAAATATTTTTTGAAAAATATCTCCAATCATTTTATAGTTGGTGTTTAAAAAATTGGTAATATTTGCCAACATTTTTACACTTTTAAATAAGTATGGTTCCTTAAAGTCATCCCTGGCATTGGGTCACAAAGGCCTAATCACATTTTCCAGATTCATGAGAGTTTGTCAAATTGATGCTAAGGGTCAAATAATTTCCAAGGAGGAAAATTACTATTCTTCTAGGTTGGGGGTGGAAGCTTTGGGATTTGGAATAAGGGGGACAATAAATGATGTTTGAACATTAGAATGGAATAAATATTTAATAAAGGATCTAAATAAATAAATACAAGGGAAAATCAAAGTGGCAATTGATCATGAAGACACATGGAGGATGTGGGACCCACACAAGCTAGATTTTCTATGCCACATGGAATCCTCCTCTTGTCATTTCGAATCCATAAGAATCCTAGGGGTCTTGGGATGAGTTGGAAGGTCAATATATTTGGAATTAATCAATTAAGGTCGAATTGGAGTGGAAGAGTAACTCCCATGGAAGAAGAAGAGGCATTTTGGAGCTAGTGAGACACTTGGACTAGATTCTCTAGCTCTATGACAACAATGATGAAGATGCTATGACACATATGACAAAAATCAGATATGAAGGATGAAATCTGACATATATGAAATTTCAGGGCTAAAAAATAGGTCCAAGAGGGCACTCAAGGGGGTTAGGTCAGCTACAATGCTTCCACGTGTGATTTGGTGGAAGTGGGAGACTAGGAATTGTTGTACAAGTGGCATTATTTAGAATCTCTTCTCAACTAGAGTTGGAATGCACATATTGGGAGGAATTCGACCCATAGAGAGCTTGTAAACTTTATAAATTTCAAGAAAAAATAATTAAGGCAGATTTTGATCATTTGAGAAATTTGCATTTGTGAAGAGAGAGAGCTAGTGGATGACTAGTTTCTTGCCTTAGCCAATTTCGAGGGTGAAAGATTCCCATCCAAGTTGGTGTGTGGAAAGGCCATTAAGGTATTTTAGGGAGATTTAATGGAGGCATAAGTCACAATTGCAAGCTACAGGGAATCTCATGGACCCTTCAAGATCAAAATTTTCTTTCATCTATTTTGAGTTTTCTCATCATATTCTTGCTCTATGGATTGAGGCGCACTTGGTGAGCTATTTATCTCTTTGGGGGAGATTCTAATTAAATATTATTTTATGTTATGATGTAAATTATTTTTATTTCAAGTTCAGAATACTCTCAGGTTGAAATACCAAAATTTTCATGTAAAAATGTTAAACAATGAAGAAACAATGCCATTTCCCCAATACCTTGTTGTGAACCAATGTAATGTTGATGGATTCGAATGGATAAGAAAAATACTGATGGTTTATGGATGAATGGACTGTTATTTATGTATTTTATGATTTTAATGTTCAATACATAAGAATTTGGAGTCATTTTGTTGAGTTTTATAGCATTTGGAGAAGATTTCCTATCATTTCCCTCAAGGTTGAAACTAGTCTTTTTGCATCTGATTTAAGGGAGTTATAGCAGACATTAAAAGTTGAATGGTTATGCATATTAGTTCATGTTTATTTCCTTTATATTTCCCATTATTCCATTCAGAATTTTGAGTTGGATTGAGTGCATTTGGAAAGTCATTTTCATTATCTACCCTTCGGCGATTTGAACCACAAGTTGCTTGTAAAACTCCAGACATTGACTAGATTGCCAAAGTGAGTTGTAGAAGTCATTTGATGGTTTAAAGACACCTATAAAAACCATTTTTATGTATTAAAATCATTCATACACCTTCTGGTACAATTTGGGAGCATTTCGAGCTATTTGGAGCTATTTGGAGCCATCTACCATGGTGGTTTTGAGCCTCAAAATTACTAATAAATTCTCTGAGTTCTCTTGGATACCTATTCGACCTCAAAACCACATATAATAATGAAAATATAATTTATTTAATGTCTTATAACATATCCAAGTCTCATACAACCTATTGGTGGAGGTTGTACAGTGTTTGGAAGAGATTTGTTCCAGGATCCTAGGGGGATTTCCACCTCCCAAATTGACTAGTCGTGTCCTGAAAATTCTTCCATTGAAAATTGCAGACCATGGTTGGGTATATAAGTTGATTATATGTATTATGTATGTTTTAATTTTTCCCCTCACCCATCGTTACCTTCCTCACCAAGTTTGAAAGTAATTGGAGGAGTTTGGAAATAGTTGTATCCATATACCTAGAGTTGAAACATGGTGAATTTGAGAACTTTGGGAAAATTATCCACAAGGGACATTACAGTGGTATCAATGAATGATATTGGAACTTGATGTGGTATGATATTTATGAGGACAATAATTTAGGGACCACCATTAGATATTGAAACCAAAAGTGATTTTGTTGAAGAGGGAAAAAAAAGAGTAGGAGAAGAAGGCAATTGTTTGAGGAAACTATGACTAGGGATGAAAAGGGAACCTCATATGATGGTGAGGAGCATATAAAAATCACGGAACCTATATTTTAAGACATGAACAAGAATCTTATGAAAGGATTCGAATTTTTGGCTATCCAACTTGGGAGAAAATATATTGATCTTAAGAAAACCAAGGGGAAAAATGCATCAGCTTGTTTGGAGGAGCAAAAGGAGGAGACCCATGAACCACCCAGTTCTGAAATAGGTGAAGTAGAAGAAGTAGTACATGAAGAGGATCAAAATTCACTCCCTAGTGACTCTGAAAAATATGAAGAGACATCACATGAGTATGAATAATTTTCTATTGAAAATATTGAATATCATTTCCAGACACATCATACCTTAGAAATGAAACAAAGAGCATCTGATGATGGATGCTTGAAATATGAAGGAGTACCTACTGATGGGTGCTCACACCTCTATGTTGGTGACATAGAGATCTCTTTTGAAAGTGTTTTTTTAATCCAAACTTCCATTAAACATGAAAAGGAATACCTTGTAGCAGTTGAAGACGAAACAAGATCAACTTCCCCATCGCCACTTGAGCTTCATGAAGTTGGTCCAAGCAAGAAGGAAGAAGATGAGGAGGTTAATTTGCAAGAGCCTCATTTTCTTGAAGGGTCCTTAAAGATGAATGAAAACAAGATCCAAGATTCCCTTAGTATACTCCATGACACTCAAGCATTAGTGTCAAATTATTGTTTGAGAACTACTTCATTGGAGGAAACATCCTTCCTTGAAGACATGGAGAAGATTCAAAGAGAAATGTGCCACATCAAAGGTAATTTCATGTCTTTTCTTTTTGATAGAAAGCGAAACCATTTTTTTGAGCTTAATGAATTGTTACATGATGCATACTTGAATAATAATGAGGATAATCATAAGCTCACAATTCAAAATGAGCAACTTCTTGAAAAGTTGCAAGATACTTATTTTTCCTCCAATGTTTCAGATTGCCAAATGGTAGATTGTTTGGAGGATTCTCATGACATGGCCGATCATGAGAATTGTGGAAATTTGAATGTGCTCGATGTGTTTGACTATGAACTTGACGAGATCCAAACACTTGATGTGGTGTAAGAGAAACTTGAATTGTCTCTTGACGACTTGGTTATGTAATTTTTAAAGAAGAGCATGATTCCTCTACATTGGAACCCATCTATGACCAAGGTTTCACACTTTTGAAGGAGCTGCATGATACTACCCTTATGGATCCTTCCCATGAAGAAAATTCTGCACTTTTTGATAATTTGGGTGAGTTAGTTCATTCTCCTACATCCTACAATTCCATGTTTTGCAGCATTAGTCTCAATGAAGTATGGGTGAAAGGGTTCTTTTTTATGGTGCCAAATGAGGAGTATGGAACTCCTAGATTTATTTTTTATGATGACATGGTTGGGGCACATTATTATTCACATATGTAGCAGAATGCTTTGTTACTTTATGATGATGCACATCTACATGGATGCACCTATGATATGCATTTGAGTCACTTGAAGACTCATGGTTTTTCTTGCTCAACACTTGGTTCATTTGATGTTGGAGGAACTTCATCCAACACTGGGGTGAATAGATTTATGATTGGAGAGAATTTTTATTTCCATCTACATAATTTGTTATATCTTTATGATTCTCTCATTCATGGATGTATGGTTGAGACTTCTTTGAGTCATTTGAAGTCTCCTTGTTTTTTTGCTCATTATTTGGTTCAGATTTTAGTGGAGATTCTTCATTCACTTCTTGGATGAAAGAATACATGGCTGAATATTTTCATGCATATCACATACTTTTGGAGCAGCATTATAGGACATGGGATCCTCACCTATGTCATTGGAGCAGATTTTATTGGTCACTTGAAGCTTGTATGCACTTGGAAAATGGTAGTCTACTTACTTGGAGGTATAAGCACTTTCATGATTTTTTGATGAGGCACCTCTTTGATGTACATTTTTATTATGTTGTTATGTAATTTTATGATATATATTGTACTCATGATGTTTGGAAGAATTCATACAATAAAATGGTATGGGTTGGAGAGCACTCTTAATTGTTGGAGTGCAATACAAGCAATGGGACCTTGGGATAGTTTTTAGTCCCATTGATTTCAAATTTTTTGGGAAAAAAGAAGTATGGGAGACAACTTCCCCACTTAATAAAGTGATTTTAGTATGAGTAGTGCAATAGCAATTATGGTGGTTCCTCTATAAAATATTCATGGAATCTCAAAGACTCAAAGTTGGGCAACTCAGTGGCAACTTTAAAGAATCATACAAAGAGCAGATTCTTCAACACCCATGTTCGAAATTGCTTGAGGACAAGCAATATTTGGAAGGGAGGATTTGTCATGTCCCAAATTTTTCATTGGGTCACAATGGCCTAATCACATTTTCCTTATTCACGAGAGTTTGTTAAATTGATGCTAAGGGTTAAATAATTGCCAAGGAGGAAAATTACTAGTCTCCTAGGTTGGGGGGAAGCTTTGGGATTTGGAATAAGGGGGAAAATAAATGATGTTTGAGCATTAGAATGGAATAAATATTTAATTAAGGATAAAATTAATAAATACAAGGGAAAATCAAAGTGGCAATTGATCATGAAGACACATGGAAGATGTGGGACCCACACAAGCTTGATTTTCTATGCCACATGGCATCCCCTCTTGTCATTTCGAATCCATAAGAATACCAAGGTTCTTGGGATGAGTTTGAAGGTCATTATACTTGGCATGAATCAATTAAGGTTGAATTGGAGTGGAAGAGTAACTCCCATGGAAGAAGAAGAGGCATTTTGGAGCTAGTGAGACACTTGGACTAGATTCCCTATCTCTATGACAACAATGATGAAGATGCTATGAAACCTATGACACAAATAAGATATGAAGGCTGAAATTTGACATATATGACATTTCTGGGCTAAACGTAGCTACAAGAGGGCGCTCAAGGGAGTTAGGGAAGCTAAGATGCTTCCACATATGATTTGGTGGAAGTGGGAGACTAGGAGTTGTTGTACAAGTGGCATTCTTTGGAATCTCTTCCCAACTAGAGTTAGAATGCATATCTTGGAAGGAATTCGAGCCATAGAGATCTTGGAAACTTTATAAATTTTAAGAACACCGAATGAAGGCAGCTTTTGATCATTTGAGAAATTTGCATTTGTGAAGAGAGAGAGCTAGTGGATGACTAGTTTCTCGCCTTAGCCAATTTCGAGGGTGAAAGATTCCCATCCAAGTTGGTGTGTGGAAAGGCCATTCAGGTATTTTAGGGAGATTTAATGGAGTCATAATTTACAAGTTCAAGCTACAAGGAAACTCATGGACAATTCAAGATCAACTTGTTCTTTCATCTATTCCAAGTTTTATCATGATATTCTTGCTCTATGGATTGAGGCACACTTGGTGAGGTATTCATATCTTTGGGGGGGATTATAATGTACCATTATTTTATGTTTTGATTTAAATTATATGTATTTAAAGTTTAGAAGACTCTCAGGTTGAAATACCAAAATATTTCATGTAAAAATGTTAAACAATGAAGAAACAATGCCATTTCCCCACTTCCTTGTTGTGAACCAATGTAATGTTGATGGATTCGAATGGATAAGTAAAATACTTATGGTTTATGGATGAATGGACCATTATTTGTGTATTATAGGAGTTTAATGTTCAGTACGTAAGAATTTGGAGTCATTTTGTTTAGTTTCATAGCATTTGGAGAAGATTTCCTATCATTTCCCCCAAGGTGGAAACTAGTATTTTTGCATATGATTTAAGGGAGTTATAGCAGACATTAAAAGTTGAATGGTGATGCATATGAGTTCATGTTGATGTCCTTTATATGTCCCCTTCTTCCATTCAGAATTTAGAGTTGGATTGAGTGCATTTGGAAAGTCATTTTCATCATCTACCCCTAGGGGATTTAAACCACAAGTTGCTCGTAAAACTCCATACATTGACCAGATTTCGAAAGGGAGTTGAAGAAGTTGTTTGATGGTTGAAATACACCTATAAACACAATTTTTATGTATTAAAATCATTCATACACCTTCTTGTACAATTTGAGAGCATTTGGAGCTATTTGGAGCCATCTACCATTAGGGGTTTGAGACTCAAAATTACTAATAAATTCCCTAAGTTCTCTTGGATACCAATTCGACCCCAAAACCACATCTAATGCTGAAAATATACTGTAATTAATGTCTTATAACATATCCAAGTCTCATACCAACCATTAGTGGAGGTTGTACAGTGTTTGGAAGAGATTTGTTCCAGGACCCAGGGGGGATTTCCACCTCCCAAATTGACTAGTCTTATCTCGAAACTTATTCCCTTGCAAATTGCAGACCATGGTTGGGTATATCAGTTGATTGTATGTTTGATAGATGTGTTAATGTGTCCCTTCACCCCTTATGACCTTAATCACCAAGTTTGAAAGTAATTGGAGGAGTTTGGAATTAGTTGTATCCATATACCTAGAGTTGAAACATGGTGAATTTGAGCACTTTGGGAAAATTATCCACAAGGGACATTATAGAGGTGGAGATTTAAAGGTTATAGGTCCAGGGTCTAGGTCTTCTTCTATGTCGGGTATAGGTTATAGGGTTTTATAAACTGCTACGAGGAATGCAATCTCCTGGTAATGATAGTCAATATGACCAGTAATCTGCAATGAAACAGAGGAATACATATTTATTTATTATTATAAAAAATTAACTATTTCGAAATTGGCCTTACCATTATCATCCTTGGCTTTAAGATCATTCTAAAAGGACATGTGCAACATGATTGCATTTATCTTTTCATATATATAATTATTAAAAATAAAATATTTTTAATTTATTACCATATTTAATAATTTAAAATTAAAATAAAATAATTGATAAAATTAAAATGATAATTATCAATTTTATGAATGATATCATATTACAATTTCTTTTATTATATGTAAGTAGCTAAGTAGTTGAAATCTATATTGAGTATGTTTGATTTTTATTTTATGGTTATGAAGAATCTTTTAAAAGTGTGTTTGTTAGGTAAACTGTGTTTGTTAGGTTTTGTTAGGTTTTGGTGTTGTGGTCAAAATGATGAAAGAAAATGTATATATTTTATTATTTTATATAACTTATTTATAATGAGTGTTAGAAAATATAGATAAGTAGTCATTAAAAAATAATAAATAGTTTATAAATAAAAATATGTTATAAAGTAGAATTTGATAAATTATTTATAAATAAAAATATGTTGTAAAATAAAATTCGATAAATATTTTATTGTTGTTCATTTTTAATTAAAAATATTATTATTTAATTTATATTTTAAAATAAATCTTTACGTAAATTTTATATTGTTCATAGGCGTCATTACTAGGCACATGGTATTCGTTTATAATTTTGATCATGTTTTCTTTAAAAGCAAGGGCCAAACAATAAGAGTGGTCAATGAATTTCAATGTTAGTCGGAACTATATATAAGTTCATATAGCACTTTTGCTAGCACTCACTCAACATATATGACTATTCACCTGAAGCTAACACTCATACTAGTTAATCCATTCCTTATTTATAATTTCGTTGTTCAAGAATATTTCACAATTAAGTTTTTTTCAAAAAGAAACAAGACAGTTTCTTGATATTCATTTGAATCAAAGGTAACAATACAAATCTATGATATAGGAATATCATTCATCTCTGTCAAATATAAAATCGTGTCCAAAGAGGATAACCAACAATAATAAACCAGAAAAAAAACTAAAAGCAAAGCCATGCAAGCCAATTCCACAGTTAAGTTACAATTACGGTGTAGAGATCTCACTCAAGCAATAATATTGATCACAACCTTTCTCAAGTAATAGATCTTATCAACATCCCATTGTTATATCCCCCATGTATTACATCGCGATAAAACTAAGAAATCAATAACTCAACATAGGTTTATCTCCATGATAACAAATGCTTTCCATGATCATATACTCATCTCATGCTAATGTTATAATCATATATGAAGTTTTATTTCCATCATAATAATTGCCTTCCAAAATCATATACTCATCACATGCCAGTGAGATAATCATTGAAGATCGTAAACTATTTTATTCACAAAATTTTCAAAAAGAACATAAATGAGAGCGATAGGAGAGTGAAACGACAATGAAGGTTTGTGATTTCGTTAGGTATCGATGGCCACTCACCTATTCCATTGGCTAAATTTTTTTTTTCATTTTGGTAATTTTGGTGGGTTTTCAGGTCAGTGGATTGGTTCATATGGATATCGGTAGCCAACCAACTATTCCACTAGCTCTAAGCAAATTTTCTAGTTTGACCGTTTTTATAGTTTTTTAGACTTGAAACTTCCGAGGCAGTTTTGAGGGCGATGTTTTTTGGTGATGCAACAATCTAAACATGTCCAAAGGATTTGTTTGAATGTCCAAAACATGATCCTCTCACTTACACCTTTCCAATGAGATACCAAACACCCTAAATGGAGATCATATGCAAAAGTTATGCCCCCAAGAAATTGACACCTCAATTAACCACCTAGGGGCCTGCAAACCTTTTTTACGGTTCATCTCCTAAGGATAGGTTTTTGGATGTTTAGGGTTTTTCCCTCATGTTTATGAGAAAAATTCCCTTCAACCTCATTTTGTAATCAGGTTGTCATGAATGAGTGTAAAAACCACATCTCTTCTCATAGATATAACAGCTACCACCATTCTAGGTGCTTTTATTTTACAGTCTGTTTAGTTTCTTTCATTTAATAGACTATGTGTTTACTATATCACTATGTTCCTCACAATATATCTGTGTATTTGGTTCTATATATGTTCTTTCATTTTGTTATCACATAAATCGGAATAAAGTTGGATTGTAAAAGTAGTTTTTTCAACAACAATAATTAGTTGTTGGAAATTTTTCCTACAAGTTTGGGTGAACCTCAAAAATTATAAAGATGATACTCATTAACAAGAAACATGTTAATTGAACAAACTTGTCTCACTCCCCTTTTCCTCTTATTGCACCATAGCTTCTGTCACATATTATACCTGTCGAAGGCCAAGGTATATTGTATTCTATCTTTGGTCAACCAACTATAGTTGATGCTTTGACCATAAATTTATCTCAATTTTCTTAACTTTTACATTAGAGAATCAATTGTTTTATTTTTCGCAATTATTTTAATTTATTTTTTTGGAATTCCATTGGCTATGACATTCATAGTCTAACTGTTGGGGCTATTACTTCGTTTTGGGAGAAGCCTTAAATTAAACATTTAATTCGAAATAGATTGTTTCTCTGCCTCCAATGCACAACCTTCCAAATAGATTGTTTCTCTGCATCCAATGCACCGCCTTTTGCTGTGTATGCTTCCAATGCACCGCCTTTGTTACCCTCTATGCACCCCCTTCATACCCACCGTATATGCACCGCCTTCATGCCTCTATCCAAAGATTAACAAATTGTTGGATCCCTTTGTTTCAATGTTGAGGAACTTAGTAACATGGATCTTGAATTTGTGTTGTGTTGCTTCAACAACTGCCTCTGTGGAACCAGTAAACCACTGTGTTTCTCGGTGGACTAGATGGGTTGAAATGTTCCGTTAAAGAAGATGATTGTTCTAATTGTTTCCCTGTCCCAGCAGATGTTTTTGAACTATTGATACTACTCCATGTCCAGTGTAAATGGCAGGTGGTTTCTATGACTGACTCAATTCAAAGAGAAAGGAAATAAAGTTATTACCCTTATGGCTTAATAAAAATCCCACAGCACGTAGATCTTACCAAGGCTGCTAGTACCTGCAATCAAAAGTGCATGACAAACAGAAGAAGATAAAGTGTTGCTAGTCCATATCGCTTAAGAAGACTAATGGCTACTTGTAGTAGAGATTGTAGTTAGAAGGAAAGTATGTAACTTACTCTTTTTCAATTGGCCAAAACAACACTGTCTTTTTGATCTATATCTCTATTTTGTTTTTTAACCCATGATATTGCCATCCATACATTGAATTTTATGGCCATATCTATGTCCTGCGATACTAACATCTCTATGTCCTGGCGATACATACATTTTGAAAAAGTTGAACATGCATATTAGAAAAGTTGAACATGCATATTAGAATGAGTGAATATGTAACACAAAGAAGTTCATGGATAGACAGAATCAGATTTAAAAATTCAGGCCAGTATTCTCAACTTCATACTGCAACTTTCAACTTATAGCGCTTTTATATTTGTTGTATTATATAACTTTCACCCTAAGCGCTTCGAAAATAAAAATATGCCACGTTGACGCCATGACCAGGCATCCAAAGCAAACCACAACATGTTTATACTATGCATTGTCCTGCAAATTACGAGACTGAACCGACACCCACGTTTAAGCCATGCAAATGTTGCATGCAAATCAATTCTTAGATTTATATTAGTGTGGAAGAGAACCATATTGTCAGTGCTTACTCATGTCATCAAAATTTCATGGTCAGTGTCATGCCTATCATTGTATTTGACTGCAACAATGGAGGCAACCACTGCCTCTTCTTTTCACTGGCGGATTCCTCTTCTTCACGCAGTCCAGCAAACCTGAGCTTGAAAAACATGTATGTTCAAGTCATCCAACGGACATGTTTGTTAAGGATGGCCGTCCATCAACAGGTGATCAGCAGCAGAGGGCGGCTTCTCCTTCTTAACGCGCAGTCAAAAGCCAGCTCTCTCAGCGACCGACTCTCTTTAAAGATGGGCAGCCACTGCAGATCGGTACAGGTATCATCGCGGCGAATCCGTTCATGGGGGCAGGATTCGCAGAGGTATCATCGGAGTCGAAGATCTGCTCTCTTATGGCCTGAAACGAGTGTTAGGTATTTGCATATTTCTTTGTAGCAAATCATTTAAAGTAAGTTTCCCACCTATGTCGTAGAGAGAAAAGGAAGTTCTTTGTAGATTTATCATAGTATTTGAAATGTTTAGTATAACATTGAAAGATAATTGTAGATTCTAAGTTATTGTCTACTAGATATCTACAATTTCATGCTCCCCCCCTTTGTTATGGATGAAGTAGATGCAACATTGGAGAATTTGATGAAATAAAATCTCATTATGAGAACAAGGATAAAGATGGTGTTGGCTTTCAGAGTATAGTGATCTGTTTGAAAGATAATTTCTATGTTAAAGTTGATTCATTCTTGGAAGTTTATGAACTAATTTTCTTCTTATTTTTGTGATACAACTTCTCCAAAAATATAAGACAATACCATATGAGCTATGAGTTGTACATATATGGTAAAATCTAGAAATTTATCCTCTCTCTCAAATACTTTGGAAGAACATCACTCGAGTACGTGTTTCTTTAGTATCTAAGTATTTTGTTTCTTATAGAAAAATTATTATTTTTTCCTTGTACAGGTGACTCAAACTGTAACCTATAATATGAACTCTTCAAAGATCGTCTTCTTATATTAACCAACATCACTTAAACCTTGATGAAAAGCCAGTAAGGGAAACAAATTTTTTTTTATGCATTGCCAAGGTTTTTCAATTATCATGAACTACTTTCAAGAGTTGATGAACTACTTTCAAGAGTTGATGCAAGAACATTCAAAATGTGAAAAGGAGACATGCATCAAACTTGGTACAGATCTATGCATTTCTAATAAAGAGGAATGGTTCTATTGAGTGGCTCTATTAAATCTTGATGTCATTAGCATGATATTAACTGGTTTACTATGAATAAGACATTCAACGTAGATACATTAACAACATGTGGCTTGTAGCATATGCTTTTGTATTTTTTAAGTTGAATTATAGATATACGAGACAATAATGTTAATGATAAACTGTTGACTATGAAATGGTGATGTTAAATGGCTTCCCATGTGTAATTTCTAAGTTATATTATTCATTTATGGGACAAAAATGCTAATGATAAATTGGTACAAGTCCTTATATAATATATTCATGGAATTGTGTATCTTATATGTCTTTATTTTATTTAACGTATTAACAAACCTAACAAAAGGTTGGCCTTTTCTTTTTTCAATTAGACATCAGACCTCAAGTTTATCCACATCCACCTAGGGACATGCCACAACCCGTACACCCAAGTTGTAGCGTGCACTTCACTTCTCTTGGTGTAATAAATCCCAGTCCCTAGAAACAAGTTCCAAATATATTTGTGGATAGTTCTTATTGGCTTATACCATCTTGATCTACATAAACTTATATTTTACAGAATAATATTGCGGCTGGCCTTCTCAATTTGTATATTCTCTGTTTGTTTATAGCTGTGTGATGTTGTCTTTCTGCTTGGAATCAATCATACCACAATGTATTAATGGCCAAGCAATTTATATGCATGTGTTTTCCTATATGCAGTTGGGTATATTATCTCCACTTTGTTGTTTAGTGTTTTTAAATAGATATTGAAAAAACCCATCAGTAATTAAACAAAAGAGAAAAACTTAGCTTGCATCAAGAATGAGAAAAATTTCAAGGGTACAAAGCCCGACAAACTATACATAAACAATAAGTTTCCATCAACGCCAAAGTTAAATGTTCTTGCTTTTTGAAAGAATCCTTAAAAATCCTCTTCATTTGTCGTTATGGATTGAAATTGTTGACCATGGAAGCTTAGAGACATTAGGTCAGTTAGATACATCCGGAGATCCACAAAGCTCAAATATTTTAGTAATTTGCTCTCGCTACAAACATCACAAAAATAGATTAATTAAAGAGATCCACAAAAGTAATGTAAGTTACAAATATAACAAAGAGTCAAAGACACTATAGTGACTCTAGGGGTAGCATATTTTTTTTATTTTAACCTCATTCTTCCCTAGCAAAATTGGTTTTCCATATAAAAGCTCTGCAAATATGCATCCCATCGACCACATGTCAACACCCGGACCATACTTTGTTTCAATAAGCACATCCCATACTGAAAGGAAGATAAGAAGGAACATATTGATAAAATATGGAATTTACCTTTGATGTCCCAATGCAAAACTTGGTTGATATGACATTAGTGAAGCCTGATTAACAACTGCTTCATATAACGCTAAGGTACATAAGCATTTGTTACATGAACATCCAAGGTCTCTATTTGTAGACTTCATTAAGAGGAAATGTAGCACAAATATGAAAAATGAAAAAAATCAACTAATATACCAAACCAAAATCTGCAAGCTTTAGAATCCCATTATTATCAATCAACAGATTATATCATGTTTAAAGCATAAAATGCCATTTTCAAAGGTTTGTTTCAATAAGCACATCCCATAATGGAAGGAAGATAAGAAAGAACATATTGATAAAATCCGGAATTTGCCTTTGATGTCCCAATGCAAAACTTGGTTGATATGACAATAGTGAAGCCCGATTAACAACTGCTTCATATATCACTGAGGTACATAAGCATTTGTTACATGAACATCCAATGTCTCTATTTGTAGACTTCGAATTTCATTAAGAGGAAATGTAGCACAAATATGAAAAATGAAAAAAGTCAACTAATATTTGCATTCAATCTCATACCTGTATCTAAGGAACGGTAAAGCGCATTCTTGGTCTCTTAACTAAACCTGTCATATCATGATCCATGTATTCAAAGACCATGTAAATTATTCCATTGTACTTATTACCATATGTGGTGCATGCAACAATGGGAGAGGCTCAAGACTAACATTTGACAAGAAGAACACAAATAGCTCACCCAAATCAAAACAACAAAGTAGAGAAATCATATATAGCATACTTGATTTCCCTTGTTCATATTTCTTAGGACTTGTATGGAAACAACAATATTTTTTATAAACACTGAATTTACCAAAAATAAGCCACAAGAGAATTGAAAAAGGAAGAGTAAAATTTACTCTCCTACAATTGCAGGACAAATAAAAAGAATTTAACCTAGAGAGGTCACTATCTCCTTTAACTTGATGACATTTCCATGTTGTAACTTCTTCAGAAGCTTGATTTCCCGAATTGTGGTTATAGGGAACTGTGTTAATATTACATTAAAGATACGAATTAATCTAGAATGAAAACATTAGACGGAACCCACGAGAAAATATCTGCTTCAAATGATAACATATTAGAACACAACAATGACACAACCACTATGTACCCAAAAAATTAATCAAAGTCTAAACATGGACATTTCTTAACCCTAACGAAAAAAATCTGGCACATGCATATCGAAAAAAATTAGAGATAACTCCAAATACATACTCCTTATCTTTCGTTATCAATACGATTTTTCTTCATGGCAACAACTTCCCATGTGTGGATCTTCTTGGCCATGTAAACTTGCCCGAAAATAAATAAAAACCCATCATTATATCCCCCATTTTTTTACCCGCATATCAATCAAAATCATGCTATCATTATTTATGTCCGTTCAAACGGTTCCAATAAAAAATATGGCATAAATAAGAGGGATTGAGCTATAAAACGAAAAAGTATTAATTACAGGGTTACAATATCAATCAACTGAAGAATCCCTGAATAAAGTATTTTGAGCCGCTTACCCATATGTGCCTTCTCCAATCTGTTCAATATTTTCAAAGCAACTAACGCTGCGAGAACCCCATGAGGGTGCCTCTTGCAGATTCAGCTGACCAGGAGATGCTAGTGCCATCCTCCTTTTCCGAAATAGAAATCCACAGAACTTGACGCCCTTTACTACAATAAAATAAATAAAAAGAAAAATGGAAGAGGCTTTGTTACCCATTGACCACCCCCCCCCCCCCCCCCCCCCCCACAAAAAAAAAAAATTGTTTTTTTAATGAAAAGATTTCCAAAACACTGAACATTGATCTAGGTTTGATCCGTCCTTGTGTCAAGATCTTCTCTTGAACTCTGATCTATCAAGGTATGCTCTCAAGGTTTTTGTTTGATCCATCTTTGTGCTCTAGATTTGTTGTCAAGGCCTGATCCATCCTTCTGTGATATCTTGTTGCTCACTTTACCCTCATTGTTATTCAGTCTTGCCACATCCTTCAAGAAAACCACTTTATTCACTGTTATCATGGGCATGTGGATGTGACTCAGAAAAATGTTGTTGTGATCTGCTTCATGTTCATTGTGAAATGGTCTTCAGAATTATCAATTATGGATCATGGTTATAACTTGTCAAATTTTAAGACAATGTAGATTAATGGGTAATAGTAATATGCATTCTTGACACTTTTTATTTATCATTTTGTTGTACTTGCCGTATCCAAATCTTGGCTTTTCAAATATCCCGGTGTCTTAGTAAAAAACATAGATCCATCTTAATTCTTGATCTTCTAAACTTCAAGAGGTTTATGCCTATTTTTTTAATCCATATATCCAAGGTTAAGTCTGTTATGATGGATCTATGCTATTGATACAGTAACCTCATGCAAGCAAGGGTTGCATTCAAAGTGAGAGATTATAATAATGCAAACCAAAGAAATCATAATTATCTATGCAAACCAATTGTGTTAAATGTTATAGAGGCCTTACTACATAATCAGTTGTTGAGAAAGTAGCTCAGTAACATGTTGTTTTTGTATGTTAGGCCCCAAGCAGAAAGGTTTTGATTCATGTGGACCCAAGTTGAAATTTTTTTATTCATGTCTTTTGAGGAATTCCCGAGATGGGGTGTCTGCCACTTTCATGGACAATTGAAGTGTAAATTAATTCGAATGTGTTCATGTAGCTATAACATCTCTTAGTGCATGAGAAACACAAACGTATATAAAATAAAAAAGAACCCTTCCACAATCCGCAAAACCAAAAAGACAAATTGTAAAAATACTCAATTGTGAAATGGTTCAATTACAAAAAGACACGATATTTTTACCCTCTTGATGCAAATACTAGTCATTATAGCTTCCAAAGTAGAAAATAAAAGATAAATATTATGCAATAATATGGTTAAGAACCTCATTACCTTTTACCTCTTTGTCATTATAGCTTCCAACGTGGAAAATAAAAGATAGATATTGTGTTGGTAAGGGACTTAAAATAGGTATTTGGCTTTAACCTTCCTTCTTCGTCTAAATATTGCGACATTTCCTTTACATGTTCTGTAATTTTCAATGTTTCCCTTACCTAATCAAAAGATTAAAGATATATTAATTAATAGCTATCATATTAGTTGTTTGGATGTGACATGAAAATGATTTTTTATCAAATTTTTTTTTATAACTGAAAAATATTATATTTTTATATATGTCGAAGTAAACATAAAATCAACCTTTTTCATAGATAATATAGCGTGTGAGAAATAATAATTAGATACATTTACTTTATGACATTTTGGAATTGATTTTGCAATTATAAAATCTCTTTTCTTTCTAAATTATAATATTAATATAAAAATTAATTATTATGGACGTTAAAAGGGATATTGTGACTCTCTTTTGGAAAAAATGGGCCATGGATGATATAATAGAAATACCTTGATCATTAATGTTAGGAGAGGCAAAAAACAAGCGATGAAAACAAAATAAGTGAATACATATTTGTTGTGGTGTATTATGTAATGGTAATTACATAATTAGCCATGGTAGATACTTGATGGGTTGTGATATATGTAATATTGAAAAACGACATACTGGAAACAGGGTGTTATGGGTAGAAGTCAGAACTTTCTAGTAAGTAGATGTGGGTACAGTTATGGACAAGTGTTGACAAGTCGTCCTTATGTAATTTTCTGGTGATACCTTTATTATATATCAAATATATAAGAACTTTTTTTATGAAAAAAAAAAAATGAATACATATTTACAACTTGCAAACACTTAAAAACACTATGTAGTGTCTTGTCAGAAAGCGATATTTTTCCAACTAAAATAAAAAGTGAAGATTAAAAGAGAATGCAGAAAGCTAGAAAATAAAAGGAAATATTTTGACAACTCATTTTAAAAGTGAAAACAATGATAAAAAGTTAGATATTAAAATATTAATATGAAATCAGATTATACTAGGTGAATATATCTTTGCTTAACCATACAAATTAGAGAAAAGTTGTACAAGTAAAAGTTGCTTAGCATTTCAACTTTTACCTTTTTTTAAATGTTAATTAGCTATTGTTCATCTAATTCATTTCCATTTTTGTTTTTTTTAATATGAAAACAATTATGATATAAAAAGTATTTTTTTATTAAGTTAAAATCTGGTTAATTTTGTAAAAATATATGTTTAGATTTTATTAAGATTCCAAATTGTGTTTTTCAAAATTGTATAGTGTTTATGATGTCATTTCACTTTAAATGTGACAAATGTAGTTGTACAAAAACATCACACAGTACTAAATATATCCTTGCAGTTTCTAAATGGTTTCGTGTTTTCTACGCACCCATTTGTTTGATTCTCGAAATATAGAACTATCTCCAAATGAAATATATAAATATTTCAAAATAAATTTATAATTTTGCCTTCAACTATATACAAACCCATTTTAATTCATGTTATCATTATGTCATTAATAACCATAGTAGAAATAAAAGTAAAAATTAAATTGAAATTAAAAGTAAAAGTATAATAATTTAAAATTTAAAATTAGTTTAATGTTTAAATTTTAAAATTAAATTTAAAATTAAATTTAAAATTAAAATTAGTTTAATGTTTAAATTTTAAAATTAAATCTAAAATTAAAATTAGAGATAAAATTAAAATTATTCTACTAAAATTATAATAAATATAATGTGAATATTAATGCCTTTTTTGTGTGCTAGAATCTTTTGACATATGAGAGTGGCCTTTGGTTTAAGAAACCATGATCCAGGGACATCTAAGCAATCAGAATCACCCAGGGATTGCACCCAACCTGGACCACACTAACACTCAACTGGTTGGATCATGGGTGTCTCCTCCCAGCTAGCTCCCCCTAAGGGGAATTCAACGAGGGTCGCTCTGATGACAAGACCCAAACCTTAACTGAATGAGCTAGTGAGAATTGACAATGCAAAAAATAATATTAAAATATAAGATATAAGTATTTAAGTTGACTTTCTGAAATTGTATGGAGTTAATTTATAGTTAGGGGTTTATTCGATATGCAAAACTAAGTTAAAAATAACTTTAGAATTAGAATAGTAAAGTTATCATTGAAGTAAAAATTAAAACTAATGTTCGGGGAGGCAGGTGCAGGTGGGATCATCTTTGATCCCAGAGAAAATATAGTGTCGTCTTATGCCCGGGGACTTGGCTACAAAACCAATAATGAAGTTGAATGGCTTGCGCTCTTCTTCAGATTGGAATCGGCGAAGCAACTTAAGATCAACAAAATAACTGTTTTGGGAGACTCTAAACAAGTAATCCACAAAATGAACAATGGTAACAACAAAGGAACAATCAAAACAAAAAGAATTTATGAGCGTATTCAACAAGTCGAGCTGCAAACGCTCAACTCTCCTATTTTCATATCCTTAGAGGTAACGATTCTGAGGCAGACAAGCTCGCTAACCAAGGTGCCAAGCTAAAAATTGGATTTTCCAAGGTGAAGGGCAATTTGAACAATATATTTTATGTCCCTTAGGAACATTTGTAATGTCAAAGGGATTCAAGGGTGGTCTATGCCCTGTGCTTGATCTCCCCCCATTCCTTATGTGCTAACCAAGGATAAAAAGAAATTTCTTGAAGGGAGGAAAGCCTCCCTTTTTCGATGCTCCTCCAGCCGGCGGGATGCATGGTCACTAACACTGACCTATCTCCTCATAGCCCATGTGATGGGATTTAATGGATCCCCTACCCTACTCAGATGGATGAGAATGCTCGCACGAGCCTTAACCTTCCTAATGAAGTCTCCTCCAGCTCCCTCCGTTCATTTCTCTCCCGGTTCATCGAGTGCAGACCATGGTCCAGTTGGTGTAGTGAGGGATTTCCACAGCGCAAAGATAATTTTCCCCCGCTTAGAAGCTGTTAGTGTTGCAGAAGGAGTTTGTGCAGGGAAAAAAATCCTTTCCGTTGTGAATGATTATCCTACTGGTGTTGTGAACTGGCTGTCCAACGCAGCGTATGATAACCTTGGTGCAACGAATTGTTCATCCTCTGGTGTAGTGAATAGGTTTCCTGGTGTAACAACGGACAACGCGGATCACACGCCCTTTGCATAGACTTCCTTCTTCTCTTTGGATTCCTTAAGCATCTCAGTCAATTCAGCAGTCCTTGCGGTGCATTCTGTTTTGATTTCACCACAGATAGACATGGCTGATAAGGAAGTTACCTTGGGTGACCTCCATAAATCTCTCCAGGACATCAAGCGACATCTAAGATGGATCTACGACATAATGAATAGAGGTGTATCTGAAGGAAGCACAACATCGGAAGAAGTCAAATGGATGGTCTGTCAGAAGGGAAATCATGACGCATGAATCAAAAACAATCACCGAGATACGCATGAGCTTATGGGCACAATAGGCTATATGAAGGAGGATTTACAGAAGTTGGTCAATATGAATCAAAGTAGCCATATCCATGACTCCCCCATCAGAGACCATGCAATGGAGGAAACCTCAGTGGTCCAACCAGTCAAGGACCCAAAGGGAAAGTAACAAGAGCAATTATATCTCAATGGGTATGTTATGTTTTTCTGCATTTTTGTATTAGGTGTTTATGTTCAAATATACCCTTCGAAAGGTGATAGAAGTTTATTTTGGCATAGTTGTAGGTTTAAGTCTTTAGTTTTCAGCTCAAACATTTCTGAAATTTTGGGTATATATAGTATATTGTGAAAGTCTCAGACCTCCCCTTTTTTGTATGTTTGGTTGGCTACAAATTTTTTAATATAAATACAATATCTTCTAGGCTTATGTTAAAAAAAAATTAAAACTAATGTTAAAGTAAAAATTAAACTCAAAGTTAAAGCTTAAATTAAAATTAGATTATAACATTTAGGGCGACCTTCACCAGTGATGGATTAGCATGCAATTTGCACGAAACCCTACTTTCTTTGGCCTTTGATTTTGATTTTTCCCTCGTGGAGATCGTACCTCCTTGACCACCTCTCTCTGATGAGGAAACTTTAGGGCTCTTACCACCTTTTGTTAGAAATCATCCAATTCCTCTCTTGCACCCTCTTGATTTGTTAAGAAATCCCAAGACATTCCTGTATTGAAATTAACTTTCTCTACATGCCATCACAAGGAACTATCTTTGGCTAAGTGAGGGCGTATTACTCAATTTACCAGACTATTTCCTTCACCAAGGGTGATGGATCTCTCAGTTGTAGAAGATTGAAGTGTTGATTCAAGAAAATATTTTTAATTGTTTTTTTGGGTGTGGAATTTTTTTGTTCCTCTTTAAAAAAAAGGAGGATGGAGGTTTGAACTTCAATAACAACTGGCATCTTTTATGGGTCCCAAAGGAAAGTATCTTAGTAGGAAAAATTTATATTTTCATATAGAGTTGGACTTTTCTTCATTTGTGTTAGTTTGGGTTCACATGTAACATATTCCTCTCCACTATTGGAGTGATGAGGATTTGATAGCTATTGGAAATTCAATGGGGTGATATAAAGATAGATCAAAACCAAAATAGGGAATCCTTTCTTGTGTCAAGTACTTTGTGGAAGAGGATATGAAGAAGGGAATTCATGAAGCAATAAATGTGAATATTAATAACTTGACTCAAACCTAGAAGTTGGATTATGAGCAACTGCCTTTCAAATGTTTTTTTCATAAATATGGGCATTTTCCAAAGAATGAAAGCAACCAACTAACCCAATTGTTTTGGTGGAGAAGGATACATATTAATATAGCAAGGAAAACGATCCCAGTTTAGAAATGCATGATTGGAACATTAGGAAACACAGTTAATGCTATGGTGAATTAGTTGGCCCCACACTAATAAAGTTGATGTTCTCTTTTAACCAGAGTTGGGGAAAAGTGGTTCTTTGTACTCTAATCCAATATTGGAAATTCATCCTTAGGCCTATTTCACTCAAATGAATATGTAACTAGTCATTGGAGAAATTGATATATTACAAGAGCCCTAGGTAAGGAAGATTGTAGAGCTAGTTCTTGAATTTTTTTCTTCCCAAGTATCTAGTGGAACAATGACAAAGGAAAATGTCAAGATGCAATAAGGATATGCAAAAGAAAAGATCAAAGAAGAATGAAACGACAAAATATTGGAAAGAAAAAATTTGAAGGACAACAAAGAAGAGATAACATTGAAAGAAAGGAACCCATGCCTTCAATCCTTTATATAAATATCTTTTTGGTATGGATATAATAATATCTCCTTAAAAATTCAAAGAATGTAGAAGCCATTGATTGTTTTCGGCAGTGACACATAACCCACAATAGGTAAACAATGATAGTTGTCTCGTAGAGATGTAGGGGTTTAGACACTATATATAAACCATGAATTTGAATAGAATGGAAACACCTACTATTCTCTTCATCCAAGAGACAAAGTTAGTGGAACTATAAATGCTAGAAGTAGGAAGAAAATGTTGGAAGAAAATATCTAGAGTAGAAGTTGGAACTCAAGGAGCATCATGCAGTATCTACAAGTTGTGTTATACTAGAGTGTTTGATATTTATTTTTCCTACACCACACAACATTGGTGTTTAGTGGTGTTATTAAATAAAGAGACATGCAACAAACCATGCTTGTCAATGTTTACTCTCCATTGCAATATGGGGAAATGATGAAATTGTGGAGAACTTAATTGGGAATGAGATATCAAGGAATGGATAAATGTAGTGTAATTGGAGGAGGATTTAATGTCATGATTTTGGACTAACGGGAGGAAAGGGGAGGATCAATAATGAGGGATCAATTTAGAGGAAAAATTGAAGCTTTAATCCTTAAGAGGGATCTTGTGGCTATAGTACCAAAAAGAAAAAAAGTATACTTGGATGAAAAAACATGTCAATCCACACACGACTACCCATCAAGATCATTTTTTATTCACATTTTTTTTCTTGGATAATTCCCTGATTAGTTCTATCATTATACCTTTGGCGATTTCAAGCCACAAGCCTATCTCTCTAGTTTCCTAGTATCTTAAGAATTAAGGCCGTATACCATTTCAATTTAATCCCTTATGGCTATAAGAGTAAGTTGTTTGGAAGCTAATCAGGAAAGCTTCGTAAATTAGAATCTTTAGATCTCCAACTTAGTTTTGGGACTCCAAACTAAGGTTAGTCAAATCAACTTAAAAAGTTTGGCTGAAAATGTTTTATCAACCCCCAAACTAGGAGAAAGTAGATGCATAAGATAAGTGAAGGAAATTTTAGTCCAATAAGGGTGAAATGGATATAGACAAATTGGTTATAATGGATGAGAATAGCTGAGTAAAAATCTATTTGAATCCTATAGAAAAGAGGAAGAGAACTTGAGATTAAAGTTTAGAATTTTATGGTTGGAAGTGGGAGATAAAAGTACCTCCTTTTTTCATAAACAAGCAAAATGCATACAAAATAAGAACAATGATAGTGAAATAATGAGAGAAGATGGGGGATGATTGTCATGTCCCCGGTCACCTCGGTGCCACTTTGAGGTCACGAGAAACTCCAACACAAACCATAGACTCTTTTGTTTTCTATTCCAATATCAATTGGTTATGCCTCTCTTGGTAAATCAAACCATCAAAAAGTGTATTTCACAAACTGGGCATCCAATTCTTGACTAACTGGTACTAACAATGCAAAAACGTAGACGTCTATAGGATAAATTTTCTAACTAATCATTAATCTTGATTAGTCAATTATTATCTTAGCTTAATAACTAGATTCGATGATTATCGACGGCCTCGATGGTCAATTGTCACCATTCTGACATTATAATCATTAACTATTAATTAACACCTTAATGTGGATTAATTGACTCCTTAATTACCCTTGTAATCAATATCGATAGTTATAAAAATATCTGATAGTCAAATCCGCCAATCCTGACATTTTCATGTCGATCCCGACTTTTGCGTACATCAGGAGTAAAAAATCAGAAATCACGAGCACAAAATTGTTCATGCAATTTTTGGATGATGTTTTTTGGCGATGTGATAGTCTAAAAATGTCCAAAGGCTTTGTTTGAATGTGTAAAATGTGCTATTCTCACCTATACCTTTCCAATGAGCTACCGAACACCCTAAATGGAGATCATATGCAAAAGTTATGCCCTGAAGAAGTTGACACCTCAACTAACCACCTCAGGGCTTGCAAGCCTTTTTACGGTTCATCTCCTAGGGATAGGTTTTTGGATGTTTAGGGTTTTTTCTCTCATGATTATGATAAAAAGACCCTTCAACCTCATTTTGTAATCATATTGTCATGAATGAGTGTAACAACCACATCTCTTCTCATAGATATAGCCACCAACATTCTAGTTGCTTTTATTTTACAGCCTATTTAGTTTCATTCATTTAATATAATATATATTTACTGTATCTCTATGTTCCTTACAATATGTCTATGTAAGTGGTTCTATATATGCTCTTTCATTTTGTTGTCACATAAATCCAAATAAAGTTAAATTGTATAAATAGTTGTTTCAAGAACAATAATTATAATTAGTTGTTACAAATATGGGTGAATCTCATAAATTATAAAAGGGATACTCATGTTAACAAGAATCATGTTAACTAAACACACTTGTCTTAGTCCCTTTTTTCTTCTTATTGCATCATAGCTTTCTATCACATATGCTGTATTAACGTGTTTATTGTAATCTTATTTCACTAATGAACGTGATTACAACACATAAATCAAAAGATAAATATTATGTTGAGTAAGGAGTTAAAATTCAATATTTGTCTTACCTTCTTTCTCCATCTAAGTATTGTGACATTTTTTATAATTTATATTACAAAAAATTTAAAGATATTTATTCAATAATTATCATACTAGTTGTTTGGATGTGGGATGAAAATTTAGTTTGGATAGCTAGTGTAATACCCTCTAATTACTTTTGATATTTTTTTGTTATTTACTTTTAAAGAAACAAGTAAATTAGATTTTATATATATAATTGGGAATTGGAAGTTTTAACAGTGGTACAATAAATTGACAGAAACTCGGGTTTAAAACAGTTATCAAACCTACACCATTCTCTATGGAGACAAGTGGTCAATATTCAAGGGAATTAGTTATTTTGGTATAAAAGTCCCAGGTAAGCAAAAGAGAAGCATGAAATATGAAAAAAGAGAATTCTAGATAGGGCTGCGAGAGATCACCATGAGTGAAGGCTCTATAATGAATTCTTGAAATAACACAGAGTTACCCGTGAGCATCTTATAGATGTTAGGCTCTGTATCAGAACTATCAGTGAAGCATAAGAGAATTCTAGGTTCTGGGATAGCTTATTCTCTCTAATACCAGTGGAAACTTGAGGTTGCAAACGAACTACTTTAAACCCAAGAGTCTGGGAAAGGAGGTGAAACTAAGTAAGTGAAGTTGGTAACAGGTTCCAGTGGCAGGATTGTGTGTGACTGTTAAAACTACGAATTCCAGATATGTTTTATTCTTAAACCATACTTATTTCCAATTAGTTATGGTTGTATTGAAAAGTTTTACTGATAATGTTATTTCATATGTGAATGCTGAAATAACCCTAACATTAGGGTATTCTTTTATTACTGATCGAATTACAGTTTTCTTATACTTATACATGTGTTAAGTTATTAATTTAATAAGCTAGGGTTTGTTAATATTTTGGTTTAAAGACAAGCATCGAAACCTAGGGTTTGATTATTATTTTATTCTACAGTTAATCATTGAACTCGATAGGGTTATTTAATAAACTATATTTATTTGAAACTAGCAGTCGAAATAAAAAATTCAAATTCTTTCATTCTCTAAGATTAGTTTTAGGCACATTTATATTCATTTACGAATTAAACTAAATATCAAAAATTTAATTAAGTTAAACAAATCAGCATTGGAAGGTCGTCTTTCAAGACATATTAACTATACAACCAGGGTAATGAATTTCAATACAAACAAATGAACCTATTTATAAATTTTTTCCAAGAATCCTTACAAGAACTGCATTGCTGAATATCACATTATAAAAATAAAACCCCAGTGTGCGATTTTGTTCTCACACAAACTGAGTTAACAGAGTAAAGAACATTAAAATGCAATACAAACACCAAAACACAAGTTAAATACTAGAGGTCGAAACCCAGTCGAAGCCATCACATACGCAGAGCTGAGCTTAAACGACGGTTTCATGTTGAGCTTGAACGGTTTCATGTTTTCGACGCACCCATTTGTTTGATTCTCGAAATATAGAACTATCTCCAAATGAAATAGGAGTAAGCTAGCTGTGGAGCAATCCTCCCTTATTGGATGGAGGAGGAGCAAAGTTAGCGTTGACTTTGCTCCTCCTCCGTCCGATGGAGGGATTTTTGCTCCACAGCTAGCTCACTCCAATGAAATATATTTCAAAATAAATTTAAAATTATATATATATTTTTAAATTTTGCCAAAAACTATAGATAAACTCATTTTAATTCATGGTATCATTATGTCCTTTATGATAATACACAAATAAAAATATATATGAGGTTAAAATGGAATTTTAATTAAGATTAAAGAAAACAATTATAATTAGAGTAAAAATAAAATAAAAATTAAATTGAAATTGAAACTAAAAGTAAAATTATAATAATTTAAAATTTAAAATTAATGGAATTTTAATTAAGATTAAAGAAAACAATTATAATTAGAGTGAAAATATATATAAAAATTAAATTGAAATTAAAATTAAAGGTAAAATTATAATAATTTAAAATTTAAAATTAGTTTAAAGTTTAAATTTTAAAATTAAAATTAGAGCTAAAATTAAAATTATTCTATTAAAAATAAAATAAATATAATACTAATATTAATGATTTTTTTTTGCTAGAATCTTTCTGACTTACAGGAGTGGTTTTTGGTCTAAGAAATAATGACCCAGGGGCATCTAAGCAATCAAAATTAACTAAGGATTGCACCCAACGTGGGCCACACTAACTCTCAATTGGTTAAATTTTGGGTGTCTCCTCCCAACTAGTTCACCCATAAGGGAAATTGAGCAGGGGTTTATTCAATATGTAAAAATAAGTTAAAAATAAGATTAGAATTAGAATAGTAAAATTATCATTGAAGTAAAAATTAAAACAAAAGCTAAAGTTAAAATTAAACTCAAAGTTAAATCTTAAATTAAAATTAGATTATAACATTTAGGGCGACCTTCACGAGTGATGGATTAATGTATAATTTACATGAACTCCTACTTTCTTTGGCATTTGATTTTTATTTTCCCCTCATGGAGATCGTACCTCCTTGAACCCTTCTCTCTGATGAGGCGAATTTTAGGGCTCTTGCCACATTTTGTAAGAAATCATCCAATCCCTCTCTTGCACCCTCTCTATTTGTTAAGCAAGCTCAAGATATTCCTGTAGTGAAATTAAGTTTCGCTACATGCCATCACAAGGAATTAGCTTTTGCTAAGTGAGGGCTTATTACTCAATTTACTAGACTATTGCCTTCACCAAGGGTGATGGATCTCTCGGTTGTAGAAAATTGAAGCGTTGATTCAAGGAAATATTTTAATTTTTTTTTTGTGTGTGGATATTTTTTGTTCCTCTTTGAAAAAAAAGGATGGAGGTTTGATCTTCAACAACAACCCATATTTTATGGGTCCCAAAGGAAAGTATCTTAATAGGAAAACTTTATATTTTGATATAAAGGTATATTTTTATTCATTTGTGTTAAGTTTGGGTTCACATGTAACATATTTCTCTCCACTATTGCTCCACTATTGGAGTGATGCATATTTGATAGCTATCGGATAACCCAAATAGGGAATGCTTTCTTGTTCCAGGAACTTTGTGGAAGAGGATATGAAGAAGGGAATTCATGAAGCAATAAATGTGAATATTAATAACTGGACTCAAACCTAAAAGTTGGATTAAGAGCATCTTCCTTTCAAATGTATTTTTTTCATAAATATGGGCATTTTCCAGAGATTGAAAGCAATCAACTAGCCCAATTGTTTTGGTGGTGAAGGATAGATATTAATATATCAAGTAAAGAAAATGATCTAAGTTTAGAAATGCTATTGGAACATTAGGAAACAAAGTTCACGCTCTGGTGAATTAGGTAGCCCCACACTAATAAATATGATATTCTCTTTTAACCAGAGTTGGGGTAAAGTGGTTCTTTGTACTCTAATTCAATATTGGAAATTCATCCTTAGGCCTAATTCGCTCAAATACATGTGTAACTAGTCATTAGAGAAATTAATATATTACGAGAGCTCTAGGTAAGGAAGATTGTAGCACTAGTTGTTGAATTTTTTTCTTCCCAAGTATCTAGTGGAACAATGACAAGGAAAACTTTCAAGATGCAATAAGGATATGCAAAAGAAAATATCCAAGAAGAATCAACTGACAAAATCTTGGGAAGGAAACCTTTGAAGGACAACAAAGAAGAGAGAACATTGAAAGAAAGGAACCCATGCCTTCAATCCTTTATATAAATCTCTTTTTGGTATGAATATACTAATATCTCCTTAAAAATTCAAAGAATGTAGAAGCCATTGATTCTTTTCGGCAGTGACACATAACCCACAATAGGTAAACAATGATAGTTGTCTCCTAGAGATGTAGGGGTTTAGCCACTAGATATAAACCATGGATTTGAATAGAATGGAAACACCTACTATTCTATTCATCTAGGAGACAAAGTTAGTAGAACCATAAATGCTCGAAGCATGAAGAAAATGTTGGAAGAAAATATCTAGAGTGACTAGCATTTTTGAATCCAAAATATGACAACATAGATGTCTGGTTTTCGACATCATGTTGTCAACCATTCGACAATCATCTTCTTTTTTAATCATCGGTTGGACTTCAACGAATGTCTGACAGTAGAATGAATACGTAGCATTTTTGACATAGACCTGTTGGATATCTGACAACTACTCTTTTAATATTTTCGTCGAATTTCCACCAATTTTCACTGAATAGGCCGTTGGAAATACGATGAATCGGAGATCATAAATCCGACGGATTTCACTGCATAGGAGGTCGGATTATTTGTAAGGCTCCGTCGAAAATCCGACGCCTTTAGCCGTTAGATTTTATGGAAGCAACTGTCAGATAATCGATAAAGTTAGCCATCGGAGGTATGGCAATGCCGTCATATTTATGGCGATGCTATCGGATTTTATGGAAGAGACCATTTGATAATAGACAATGTTATCTGTCGGAGGTATGGCAATGTTGTCAGATTTTATGGAAGAGACCGTATGATAATCAACAACGTTATCTGTCGGAGGTATGGCAATGCTGTCAGATTTTATGGAAGCATCCATTGGATAACCGACGGGTCTGTTACATATTTCAGGACTAGCTATACCCATCTCCTACATATTACTAAATGAGGATTTATCATTGTTCATCATGACCTCCTCTATTCACAAAGACATTGTACCTTGCAATTATCGTTCACCATTTGCTTCATTTCATTCCCACATGCAATAAGGAACCCTCAATTCTTGGGTTCATGTAGTTCAAGGTAGGAGTAAGTCACCCCAACACATAGAAGTTGAAGAAGTTGTTGAGTCCAAACTCCTAGAGGAATGTACCAAATTGTGCCAAGAAATTAACATGAAGGTGAGGTGGCATCCAACACCCTCATCTCCACTTCCAAATCCAATGCAAACAAGGGTTTATTTTCTTCGAGACACCCTAAGGCTCCCTAACTAAACTTTGTAAAGTGCATGGTTTGTCTCTTTTCCTCCTTTTTGGAGAATAGAGAGATATACTGCATGCCCTTAGGGATAAGTGGAATCTCTAATACCTCCCTTGTGTGATTTCTATCGATGTTTACTTCACTATATCCCAACTTTATAAAGTTCAAACAATGTAAAGAATAAGTAGTTGCAACTCCAAATACCAACAAATGGGTTGTTAATTAGAGACCTCAAGGTAGTTATTGAGATTCCCCATTTGGATGGACCCAAGAAAGGTACACCAAATGAGACTTTGTTGAGATGAGAGTGAGGTCTCCATTAGATGCTAGAACTATAATGGAATCTTTTGTTCCTGGGCTCAATTTACAATGCACTCAAACCATAAAATATTCTATTTTTTACAAAAAACCCACTTGAGCCCCGCCAAGACTATTACGAGCTACCTAAGTTATCATTGCTTACAACTTTGTAGAGAGGAAACCAGTTTTTACTAAAGTGTTCATGGTTCAGTTGATGATGCTTGTTAATTCTGAGACTCCCTACAGGGAAAAGTCACCACCACACTATTCACAATTTCACCCAATCCACAAATCAAGGGCTAGGGAAAATATGAATAATTATTCTTCCAACTTTGAGTTGGCTTCTTCTTGTTGGATGCGATATTGGTGAATGAATTATACTAGAAATCATTCAGTTGATGACCTATTTCCCCACATATTAAACATATTTAATGTTTCCTCTGTTGTGTTGCATGTGTAGAAGGATGAGTTGAAGACCTCATGGGATTCTTCCCTTTCTAATTGTTTAATTCATGCCATTCATGGTCTCTTCTTATGGTAACATGTTGACCAATTGCTTAAAATTTGGTTTATTATTGGTGACATTTATGGTTGTCACAAAAATTATATAAGTAAATGGTAGTGGTCTTAGGGAAATAGGAACTAAGGAAGTATCCTCCATTGTTTCATGTAGTGCTTGTAGTGAGGCTCTTGTTTCAACAACACATTGAAGAATTTAAATATTTTCACCAATATTCAAAGTCAAAGAATCTAATTGACTTTGTATATGCAGAATTTGGTTTTGATTCATCACCTCATAGAAAATATCGAGCTTGTCCCAAAAATATTTAGCACTGCGTGAGTCATGGATAGTGATTGAGTCCTCATTCAACACCCAAAAATGATAATAAATTTTGGGGTTTTATTGGCGTTGTCAAAATATGGCTCTTAATGATAATCAATTACTTGTCTAGTAATTCTATTGTTCACAACTCCCCATAAATATTCAAACTCAAGATGAGTTTTCACCTTTGTTTTCCATCCTGAATAGTTCTTGGCACTGATTGGAAATGTTCAAGCACATCAATGTTTTCATATTTTAGAATGTTTGAGTAGCAAATTGTCCTTTAATATCCACAAACCAAATATAACAATAAAACACAATAATATAGAAGAAAAACAGTAAATATAACATTAAAACATTCAAAATCAGACCTAAACGAATTAAATAAGATTTTGAATCAATAATCAATCTGAATAACACTATAATAACAACATATAGGGATTGTAGCTATCCATAGAAACCGATTCTGATTCAATACATACCTTTGCATGTTCATGGCCCTTTTTTGCATCTTTCAACATTCTTGCACCACCCAGATTTACGTTTTTTTCCTATGATTCAAAGGAATTTCCATTAAAAACAAAAGAGGCTTTGTGAGTGAAGGGAAATGGAATCAAAACATGAGCATATTAAAAATTCAAGTGATAAATGTTTGCAGGGGAATGCTAATTAACTTACCTCATCTAAATCAATATTAAATTCCTTCTTTTTCCATGCAACACCAGGAGGTTCAATGGAGGAGGCCATGGTCGACATTGTCTTTGCCAACCCAATTATACATTTAATTGCATGATTATAATCCTCACTATGGTTTTCAACAATATACGTGGCTCCTATTTGGCCTCTCTCGAATTCAATTGATGGAAATGAACTTTCTATTGGATTTTTTAACATATAAATATGTTTAGAATTTACTAAGTTTTACATATATTGAGACATTTCACTCACACCCGGTTCTCTATTATTTCTCTAAGCCTACAAATCATTGTCATCACACAATTAATTGGATATAGAAAATCAAAATGCATAACAGAATGTGCACTATTCATTAAAAAAACAATATACTTATAAATATGTGTCGTTTTGCTTGAAACTTGCCTCGACTAAGAAAATATTGATCCTTCACAAGGTCTTTTTATTTATTACCTCTTGTAATCTTTTCCAAAAACTCTTCAACACACATAATTTCGTTCATATCTCTTTGAGAGTCAAGTTGCTCTCACTATCTTTTCTATCCAATAATAATTTTTTGCATTTATGCCCGAAATTCATCATCAAAATTCTCATCATGTGATTGTAAATTTTAATGGAAATCCTTCCACCAATAGTTTCAAAAGCATTTTCGATTTGTTGGATCACTTGATCAACATTTATTGGATGTTGAGTTTCAAAGTTGGATTTCGTAACATACAAATGAGACCTTATTCCCATGCACAACTCTATGGCCCACCTTGAAGCATTTGGTTCAGTAGGATAGCCATCTTGTACCTCAACCAAGTAAGCTTTCTTCCCTTCTGATTTTGTTTCTTTGAATTCCATTTCTGTGCACCTATACAAGCCTTTATTAATTCTTCATCTTTTGATGAAAGATGATATATATTGAAAACTAGGACTGGGTGATGAAAAACCACTCATATATGTGGATACAACAGGTGTAGCTCCTATCATATTGTTTGGAGGAGATGTAATTGGCGTTTCTATAATATCCCCAAGTGATAAAATTTATTTGTAATATTTTTTAAAAGACTATTTTATTTTTTGAATGTGATTGGTGAACCTGGAATATGCCAGTCGGTCCTTGGAGGAAAAATGTAACTAAAACATTATGCTTGTAATAAAAATTTGAATGATAGGGACATCCATGTTGAATGAGGAAGTTATGCATGCGAGAGTGGGGGATGTGAAGGGTCACTCTCAAGGAAGTTACACCAGGCATGGGAATGCCAGTATGGTGCTAGAGCTACCCTGGGGAATCAGAGAGGTAGTGGAGCAGAAATTCCTGGGGGGAATTGTCCGTTAGCTGCAAAAGACATAGGAAAAACAAAATGGATAAATTAGGAAGCATATTATAAGAGGCGAGATGCTACTGAGTATGCTGCAACAATGAATACTTGCTGTGTGAGCACTCTATGTTAGGCAAGTGATTTCTAACTGGAGAACCAGACTGAGTTTGATTGTCACCACTCTCGGCATGCATAGTTTAGCTCGGGGGTGATTGAGGACTGAATGATCTGTGCCTAATCTACGGTTGGGTGGAACGTGTTTGTTCCCTTTTCATTGAGGCTCTGTTGCAAGCTAGTTTCCTTACTGAGGTTTTGTTCCTGCTATTATTCTAAACTCAGGGTATGTTGTTCCATGTATATTTCTGTTCCAATGTTAAGGAAATGATAATTAGGATTTTCAATTTCACTGATGGAATGATACTTATGAAACTGTAAATCACACTCTCTGTTTTAAATGATTGTGCTATGTATTGAGGAAAATGGCCACTCAAATGATGTAATAGTTTCTATAAAGAGTCACCATCATTTGCATGTTTTCCTCTGATTTGTGAGCTTAAGGTGTGTCTGTAGAGGTATGAATGTATATTTTCATATTGCTGCAATGATAATTCCTTGGGTTTTTCGACGAAATTAATGTTGAAAATAGGTTGACGCAATGCCCCTCTGTATGAAGCCTCTAGATCGATTTTCTTAGGTTTTTGTCGGTTCTATATTTAGCCGAATCGCCAAGTTAACCAACCCGGCCTACAATCCCTATAATGCTCAATGAAGAGAGGACTTCAAGTTTTTGATGAACTGGATTTCATTAGAATTCTGTGCCCATCTCCATAGTTAACTCACCTGCTAGTTGGATCAGCGGAATGCTTGAGGACCATCAGATCTAGATCGATGGTGGACCCCAAATACCCTAAGGTGGATTGTATGAAAATTCTATGCACACCAAGAGTTTGTTAATCCATGCTAGATGAATCAACGAAATAGATCACAGCCATTGAGATTTATTCACCTAGATCCTGACCGTTGAAGTATGCGGACCTTTAAACCATCGCGCTCCAAAAAGTGAATCTCACACCTCCAATCTTCGAGTGCGATATCCAATGGGAAGGGGACACGTCATTGATGCATGTTTCCTATCGTGCACCACAAGTTTTTATTTTTCCATGCTAGTTCTCCCCGTGAAATGCCTCACAATCGTTGGTCTTCTCTGTGATCTATCATTGCCATTGATCATAAAGGTGTTTTATCCATGAGCTTCTCTGGTTCTCATCGCTTATCTCAGGTGTTAGTTTCATTCAAAAGAGTTATTATCGATAGTTGATATGATGATCTCAAACATAGATCTACCCAATATGTAAGTTCTTTACACTCGACAGTCTTCACTGAAAATGATCACTGGAAGGATCAAATTCCCATGGAAACTTGAAGCTTATCGCTCCTTCTCTATGAAATTAGAGTTTATCTATCAAGCAGGATTATATCGTGTTTGATGAAAATTAGGGTTGATGAATGGGATGTGATCCTATTCTTAGGATTTCTTTAGTTATGGAGATTATTATTGGTAGGATATGCACTTACTCTGTTTCCATTCCCTGGACATCTTAGGTTGACTTAGCTCCCGGAAGGTTAAGTCTTAAGAATGTTAAGATTCCTGTGATATGCATAGCGAAAAGAGGAAAGAGAAATTGAAGTCAAAATAATGTTAATATTTCCGCGATCTTCAATCTGCATAGCCGAAAGCGAAAAGTGAAAAAGGAAAGGTTAAGTCATAAGAACATTAAGTTTTTTGTAATCTGTGATCTACATAGCAGAAGGTGGAAAGGAAAAGCAAATTTATAAGGAGGGTAATATTTTAGTGATCTGCGATCCTCATAGAAGAATGTGAAAAGTAGAAAGGGAAGGTTAAGTGGAAAAAGATGTTAAGAATTCTATGACTTGTGATCCACATGGAGGAAAGCGGAAAGAAGAAAAGGAAGGTTAAGGGGTATAGGAGATTAAGATTTTTCGCGATCCACGATCCGTATAGCGGAATGCAAAAGGCATAAATATGGATGAACGATTTCGTCACGTGTTAAGTTTCTGAGTTCCGAATTCCATAGTGAAAGGAAAAAAGGAAAAATGCAGAAGGTAGAAGGAGCAAATGTGGATGAACGATTCCTTCGCATGTTAAGTTTCTGAGTTCCGCAGTTCGCAGTGGAATATGGAAAGGTAGAATGCAGAAGGAAGAACTATGGATGAACGATTCCGTCGCATGTTAATATTTTGAGTTCCGCAGTCCGCAACGAAGGGTGTAAACGTGGAAGGTGAAAGGTGGAAGTGTGGATAAAACATTTCGTCAGATGTTAGGTTTTCGATTCTTGAAGTTTGCAGCGGAAGGCAGAAGGGCCGAATGCGGAAAGCGAAAGTTGGAAAAGTCAAGTTCAATATGGAAACAAATATTCTTGGTTGCAGAAGTAGATTTAAGTGCGAAAGGATTAGTTTTTCTTGCAAATTTTCATGTTGGTTATTTTCTTAAAACTTAAGGATGAATGTTTATGAAGGTTATAGCTAAAATTCATGTGAAAGAAATTATGTCTGAATTTTTTTTATATATATGCATTTTTGTAGGTTATATGGGTATTTTACAGTTTCTATTGTAGAAGAAGGATGAATTGGTTCCTCATTGGCCACACTAGGTGTTTCACCAGCTATATTACAAATCCCTTTAGGTGTGCCTTAAAATATTTGTTCTAATTTAAATAAAGTTCTCGCAAGTCTGATTTTCTAGAATATACCAAATTTTTAGGAATATATTAGACATGATCATTTGTATATCTGAAAGATGATCATTAGTATTGTAAAATTCATCTCCATGTATTGATATACCATGGTGTTGGATTCCACGAGTTGGAAACACAATGTCTTTGCTTACCTTTTGTTTCCTCTAATTTTCTATAGAATCCATCTTTCCCCTATAAAACAAAAAACTTATCAATTAGAATCGAAAGCATATATGGCCTACATCATCAAATAGATTATATAAAACTTTCATGAAATATATTACATAGAAGTGAAAATGTACAAGGATTAACTACTTACTTATTTTCCAAGCCAATATATGGAGAATATTCTTCATTTCTTGTGATGTGTTCTTTACGAACATATTCGTATTCTGTCACATTTCCATCGTTACAAGGGCCACCTTTGTGTTTCTATGCCTTACTCTTCATAGCCTTTATGTCCAATATTTCACATAAAAAAAATCATTAGTGCATGGCCAAATAAAGACTATAAAATATCTCGATTCTAAAATCATGTATAATGATTAATGAGAATGAGTACACCATATTTCATTGCATATGATATGGTTCTATATGATTCCTAAATGTGTGAGATTGAGTCTGGCATAGTGTACTTCTATTATAACAATGAAGTGAAGGTAAATATGCAACACAGTCAAGTTCATAGTTCATGAATTGGGCATGCCACAACCCTAATTGCACCAAATAACCTTGACAACACTATAAAACCATACCTAAATATTTTTTTTGCAAAATGAGTTTATGTCACCTTATGTTATCAACAAAAATTCATTCGTACAAGATATTGTTGGATATCATGCTTCTTTTAAATGTTAATATATATGGGATTGTACATGCATGCATTCTATAAAAAAAGTAAAAGAGGATGCTTATGCAACTGGGAATGTCCAAAATCGATCAAGTTAGTACCAAATATGCCAACAAGCAAAATATCCCCTTGAGCACATGACAGATAAGAGACATGGTAATCCAAACATACAAAATATTAGATAGAGTCCCTTCCAATAGGCCCCAAACAAAAAATGTTGACAACATTTAGGTAGTACAAATATTGCTGGCATTTTCATGAAGATCACATCTACAACACACAAAGATAAATTTTAGGGTTGAAGTTTCAGATTTTATGTCTCTTGGTTTTGGATAGCCAAAGTATGTTCATCTATGCAATGCATTGTCTTCTATTGATCAACATCCATATATTTTTAGCAAAGGGGAAAATCTATTTCTGCATAAGTAGGAAAATTATCACGAATTAATGGTCCATAAAGAAAATTTCCAACCATTTCCATCTTCGGCTAGAGTACCTTCTTTACACATTAAAATAAACGCAAATGTGCATTTTCGTGACTTCCATATACATGGGATTCAGGATAGCAACAAAAACAGTCACTGATATGTGGTAGATATTTTCAACCATCAAATCAAGGGGACCAAACACTATTCTCAAATATGATTTTCACAAATATGTATTTTCATGAATGCCACATACTTGGGACAGTAGCAAAAATAATCATTGATTTGTTAGCGATTTTCAGCCATCAAATCAAGGGGAACAAACACTACTCTCAAATCTGATTTATTCTTCTAGATCTATAACTTTAATGCCTTTATCAAGAGTTTAATTTGATAGTAGCAATATTTGGGTGACATGTAAGTGCCTCAAGTGCAATCCATGTGTACTCATGACCTAGATTTCTATACTAAGATAGGACTTCAAAGTACACCATAGAAATATCAATTATAACCCATCATGGACATCCATATGTTAGTGCATCATTAACACTGGGGTTTCATCACAGTAACGAAGAAAACAAATCTATCATGAAGGAAAATAGGCCATCCCAAAGCTACATAAACTTGTAATACATGTTGGGAATGTGATTGAAATAACATTTGGATACCCATGCAAAATGGGGAGCAAAATATGGCTCCAACCGTGGTACATGTGCTCATTTCAAGTGTGCAAGAGAACCTTAGAATCTCAACATTACCTGATAAAAATTGTTATCCCAAAATATCAAAACCAAAATCCATATAGTGGGATGGCCAACCTAAACATTCATGAATACCACATCACATCCAATAGTTTTTACATCAATTTTGGGTTTACAACAAAAGAAACCATCGATACCAAGTGAATTTTACTATACTCTAAAGGTCTCATGAGTTTATTTATCCTACCCTAATCTAAGAATCAAATGGAGAAAATATTGGGTGTAATCATAAACCCAATGTAACCATGTGCTCATATTATCAAGGCCATGGCATATTCCCTTGTGCTTGGTCACCAACCAAAATAAGGATACATAAAATGCCACATAAATACAAGCTAGAATATCCATTATATGTAAGACAAAATATGAAATTTGCTTCCGGACAAGGCCAAGGGAGAAAAAATCATGCCAAGAAAGGAATACACCATTACAAGGGTCCTCTATCTAAGGTTGGATAGGTTTAATACAAGCAAGGACATCATGGATCGACCAATAATCATCATAAATTATCCCCTCAAGCATCAAGGGCTTAAGGGGTTCTTCAAATCTTCAAGACTTCTCAATGAAATTCTCCACATTAGATGCGCATAGGATATGACATGGATTTTTAGACATAAAAAACAAATTAAGACTCAAATTCTGGGCTTGAAAATCTATGCAATGAAGCTCCAAACTAATGTCTTGCTTCCCTAAATAAATTTCCACAATAAAATCACATTTCCAAGTTGAGAGTACATGCCCAAAAATAAAAGAAATGAAATAATTATATGGATGGAAAATTCTATCATGAAAACAATGTTGTGCCATACAATTTTCAACCCCTAGATCATCCTTTACCACTAAAAAATTAGGCATGATATCAAATACAAGACACAAAATATGGTTGGAA
>LPNX011044231.1:113041-198508 GCA_001517045.1 Pseudotsuga menziesii | reverse complement strand
CCCCAACCCCCCCCCCCCCCCCCCCCCAAATAGCCCTAAAATTAGAGGATATTGTTGAAACAAATATGCAAAAATGTGCTCAACATGATGCCTGAATTCAACTTTTTAAATATAGGAATATGATTGCAAATCCTCATTTATGTTTGGTTTTTCCAAAGGCTCAAAATATACAATTTGTTCAATAGATGCATCACTATAAGTGTCTGGATGGGATCCCCAAAATTTTCCATATATTCCATGTCCATGCTATAATCAACAATTTGAAACCTTGCATCTAAATAATCATGAAAAGGGGAGATGCGTGCACTATATTCCTCATCATCAAACAAGGATTTTTCTTTCATCTACATTTCCTCAAAATCGTGATAAAATGCAACAACAAATTCATATTTTGATAAGAACTCAATCTTACCAAACCTTCACCATCATAAGGAGAACAAATTGTTGTATCAATGATTTCTTCACCATGTTCATCATGGAATTGTTCATGTGCTTCTTCAAGGGATTCCTCATATGAATCATGATGTGTTATACTAGGTAGGAGTGCAATAAGATCTTCAATAATATTTTCATTCCTGTCTTCTTTTTCATCATGCGCATGCTATAGAAACACTTGAAAAAATATACAATTGAAGAAATTTTCTTGTTGCGAGGATTTTCATACCATTATAATGCATGATCCTCCAAAATACACACAAATACTCTCATTAAATCATCATCATCAATAATATTAAAATCATCCACAACTTTGATGAAGGATGCAATGTGTAGGATGTCCAAATCATCATACCCTTGAAAGGATCGAGTGTAATTAAAAAATACATCATATCCCTAATTTGGAAATCCAGAGATACCCAAAAAATCAAGTTGAGGAAAGTTCTTGTCAATCAAAGGGCCATGCTTTTTAACTTCAAAATCCATTTCTTTACTTCAAAATGAGAGTTCCAATCTTAAAATGCACCATTATCATACCTTATATAGAACCAAAATGATGTGTGGAGTTAGTAAGATGAGCCTTTAAAGTTCCTTCAAGATGTTGCATGTGTTCACCTCTACATACAACAATGCATTAAAAAATTTGCAAAGGAACATGGGCTTCGTCTCTTCATGGAGTCATATTGTGAGAAGATAAATCTTCAATAATAATCCTCTCACAAAATATCATGAAACAATCTTTAGATTTTTGAGAAATTTGATTTTATCCTCGTTAATGGCACCAAAAATATTACATCTCCAACTTGCATGTATGATTAAAGTCTAAAATAATATCAATACTAGCGAAAGGGGAACTCAAGAGGGGAGGTCAATGTCACCACATGAACCCTCTTCACACTTTTGGTTGGTTGTTTTGGATCTCAATGGGGACTTACCTAAGATAGGATAATTAGGGCTACAAGGAATGAAGCACAAGGTGATGTGAAGATTATATCTAGCAAAAAAATTGTCTTTTTTATAGTATAGGGTAAAAGAGGATATGGGAGGATAAGAGAGATCACTCCAGTGACTAATGCCAAGCCAATAAATGACAAATGGATTCAAAGAATCACCAAATAGGAGGGCCTTTCTTAATATGTCGCCGAGAGAGTAGAATTGCATGAGCTAACACAAAATCTACTAGGTGAAGTTGAAGGTGAATTAGGGTTTACAATGGAAGGATTTTGATGAAGAATCTCATTCCTTTCGAGCTCTTGAGTTCAAACAAACATTCAAGGATGAAATAAAGATTAACTTCAAACGCCTTTCTTCCAATAAGGCAGTAATACCCTTTCAATGGCCCAAGCAAAAGAATACAAATGAAAATGTAAACATCCCGATACAACTTACAACTATGAAGCTCCAAGTGAGATTAAAGATCCATACATGAACAATAAGGGAACCGTTACAAGAATATTAGCTCTAAGAACGGATGTATCCATTAATATCAAGAGAGAGATAACTTCAAAAAACTGACCATGAAGAATGAATGAGAGAGACAACTCTATATAGGTTGTAGCTCTATCTCATTTTACACTAAAATATTAATAAACTAGGCTAAAATCTTGGATCTAGCCTGGGGTGGGGTAAAGAAAACAAAATACTCCAACAAACCCTAACAAACTTTAACAGTATCCATGAAATGAGGTGTAAAATATATTATGTTTCTAACAGTTATGGTAATAAAAATGAAATATGAAAAGATGCAAATTTGTAGCTATAAATAAAAATGTTTTAAAGAAGCTACAATTTAAAAGTATGTCATTATATTGCATCATTACTCTTACCAGTGTCTTGTAAATACGCAATGTTGCCAATACTTATAATTTCTTGGAACAAATTCCCTTGATTTGTGGAGTTTGACAATGTCTACATTTGCTTTACCTTTCAAAAGGTCTTTCAACATACTACAAATATTTTCCTGTTGCAATAATTTCATGTTAGGACCCCTCAAATAAATATTTTCTTGTTTATGCAAATAACGAGATGAAGCTAAAAAATTACAATATCAGTAGTTTGTCTCAATGAAGAAAAACAACATTAATAATGGACATTTTACGTTTGATGAACTTTTTAATTTAATAATGTAAATTACAATAATATTAGAGTAAAATAATGGGTGATAAGAGCTCACTTGAGGAAACATGGAGAACACCAAAACAAAGTATATAAGACCACTGATCACATCAAAATGCCATTTTTTCAAAAAAATTTCCAAGCCTATCTGTAATAAGTTCCAATGGATGAGTGAAATAAATAGTTAAATTTCAACACTACAATTATATACACCAGAAGAAATTTTATAAGTCATGGAATACATGCTATGACAATAATGCTTCAAAGAAATAACTATGGGAAGTGGATAATTTCTTACCATTCATTGAGATCCTCTCTATTTCGAGAATAATTTAATATTTTCTATTGAACAGGGCCAACCATGTGAAGGTGGAAGCTCTTATGGCCCTCCCCCCCCTCACATCACTCTCAATTCCCCATACCTAATGCATGTACTTGAATTTTTTTTACGTGCAACTTCATGCAAATTTCATCATAAACAAACATTTACCATTAATTCAATAAAAACTAACATTCATTCAATCAATACATTCATTCAATAAAAGATAACATTCATTAAACCATTCATTCATTCGATCAACACATTCAGTCAATAAAAGCTATCAGTCATTTAGTTTCCAAAAAACCATGCATGACATTATATTATAAAAAATAATAACACAATATTTATTCAGTCACTTTTTCTAATTTTCTTCTCTTTACAAAATCAACAAGAAACACATCTTCTAGAATTTGTCGTTCAATTCTTGGTGCTTCATCAACTTGTCGTGATGTTTTCCTAGTAGACTGCTCGCCACGTGGATTTTGCGGCAAGGGGTTCAGATTTGTTGCAATAATATGAAAATGTTGCATACATATATTTTGTTATTATAATTACAATTATTTCATTAAAAAAACATTACAAAGGTGTTTTTTACCTGTTGTGGCCACATCATATTCTTCGTATTCCTGTCTAAGCTCAACCTGTACAGTGTGACCCTCTACATGCTCAGCAGTTGAAATATGGAGAAGTACAATTAATGTTCACTACTTGAAATTCTACATATAAAATTGTAGCATATGAATAAATTCATTACCAGGATTTGAAGCATGATCTTCAATTGGTTGTTGTCCAGCATCGACATTAAGGGGATCATTGATTTCCTACTTAAAAGAGAATCAACATTTTATGTCAATTATTTATAACAAATAGGTTGAACAAGTAACAAATCTTGATTCTTCATTAAACTATATAGATTTTATATACCTATGCACCAGATGGATCACCAGAATACAATGTTTTCCCATGCAACCTTTTTCGACGTTCAACAACAACTTCAAAGCCGTGCTGGAAGCCAAGCTTCAAGTATTCATCAATGGACACTTCTTTGAATTGGTCGGGCTACATATTTGTAGAAAGTCATTGATTTTACATTTCGTGGCACATTAAAATGAAAAATAATTTGCAATTTATTATTTGGATGCATTATCGGGTTTCCGATACTTATAATTTGTGCCACCAAATTTGAATAACCACCATGCCCAAGCTTGTGCTGACCAATTTTTTCTGGTCTTGCCTTTGTGGTCTTTGATGTGTCTGACAACCTCTGTAAGTGTTGAAATACATTAGATGTTCCGAATTTGATATAAAAATTAATAATAATAAAGGTTAGCATTACATTGTGGAAAGTATTGCGTACCTCCTTGTGCCTGGTGGTAGATTTTCTTCTTTTCTCAAATCCCTTTCCTTTCCATCTTCCATTAGGGCTTTCCACTCCCTTGCTGAAATTATTAGAGGGCACTCATATCTAGGGTTCTTTTCTAGGTGAACCCTATATTTGTCTCGTACAATATTCATATGTTGTCCAACCTTCTTTAGGATTGCAGATCGATCGAAGGTCTTGTTGCCGAATAGGGAAACTAACTGATTAGTCAACTCATCCTTAAATTTTTTTCGTTTGTCTATCCCACCTTGTGCAGATGGTGGGCCCGAATATCTCGTAGGACTAATCATTTAGATATTTATAAAAAACGTTATTTCTTACAAAACTATCATGCCATCATTAGTTGAAAAAATGTTTTTTTCGTATATTACAATCAAATTATAAACACTAACTTAAACAATGTATAATTACTTGGGATCTTCTCTATCTTTATTGGAAGGAGATCTTCATCCACCAAAAATGTTGTTTGTATTGTACCCATGCTAGTGACATGAGAATATCCAGGAAATGCTTTTTCAACATTAGCAATACTAGCAGGCTTTGCATCCACCCCTTCTTCTGCATGATCTTGTGTGCGTCGGTCAGCAGCGAGTGCACTCTCTACTAGCCTTGGGAGTGTTGGAGAACGTGTTTTCGACTATTCAATCGACAACAATGGCACACAAGTCAATGTACGTGGAGTTGTTTGCTCATGTGACGACTGATATCCATGAGCATCACTGCGCCCAACACTGCCTTGACCACTAGTTTGTGGTTGCAGAAAATTTTGTAAATAAAAACAATATTTTATAAGTTCACTATCATATAAAAGTAAAAATTATAAATTTCTAAATGAATTTATATTATGATTCAAGATTTCACAACTTGCTTGCAAGGAATGAGATCTCTTTAGCAACACTTCAACTTTGGCTTTAAATCTCATCTGTCTATGGAATAATGAATAGAAGATGAAGGATATCCGCATTATTTTTTTTCAAGGTCTTATCTATCACCTTAACTGGGTCTAGAGAAGAACCAATGTGAGGATTGTTTAACAACTCATGCACATGATTGCTGTGATGTTGTTTCATACACTGAATCATTGGTTTGTAGCAAACATATATAAAGCATTACTAACGTATTAAAGCAATAGACCGAGGAAAAACGTATATTAACAAAACATACCTATCATTATAGATTCCTAAAATTACAACTAGGTTTACTGGATTCCTGGATGATGGTGTCATTTGATCCATAGTTTGGGACTTTCCCCGATCATTCACCTGCAAAAATAAGTAGAAAACATTATCATAATGAAACCAGTATACACACAAAAAAAACATAACAAAAAAAACATTATTCGACATATTAAATTTGTAAAATGGAATTGATGTATACATATCGCGTCGAGGCAGGTTTGGTGTCATCTACTGTGAGGGATGTTCCCTCACAAAACCCTGTATCAAAAAACATAGAATTTTTTTCCTAACAAAACCAAAATACTCACTGAAACAATATAATAACAAAACATTTTGATGTATTTAAATTGTACAATTACAATCAGGTTTACCTGTTGCCCCGAGGATGTTGTCATCTGATCCACAAACGGGTGGTTTCCGTGATCAACAATCTGTAACAAATATAGATAACATTATATAAACGAAACGAATATACTCATGAAAAAACAAAACAAAAAAAACTCTTTTTTCAAATCATATTTGTACTATTACAAATATGTATACCTTCTACCTCACGGAAGTTGTACTCATTTGACCAGCTGCTAGGGAGATGCCCCAATCACTAGACTAAGAAGTAAATATAGAAAATTTAAACAAAATTATAACAATTTACTAACGTAGAATACTTAAGAGGTTAAATTAATTAATAAAAGGTTGGATAATTTGTTGGATGCACCACTTCCATAATAACCGTGTTTGTATCTACTCGATTCAAATTGTAATTAACAATAAACTCTTCCCATGCAACTATTGATTTAATGGCACATACAAATACACAGTTTCCTTCACGCCCCTCAAATATGTATTTAGGTTTCTTAAGTGTAGATCTTGGTTGTGTACTGTTTCTAAACCTTACGATATTCTCAATGGCATTTGGCCTTCTGTCAATGTACAATGTTGCTCCTTTATTTTGATCTTTGTCTTTTAGCTGTAAATAATTTGATGACAACCCATGCCTGTGCATACTTCATGTATATTGGACCAGGCGCATCCAATATTTGTAGTTATAACATGGTCCACCATACTCCATTAATTATGTACATCTGTCGTAACCAACCTTTCTGCCATCCATGCAAAACAACCCCAATCCATATAATGATGACAATGCAATTTGATATATCCTCTCGTTCACACAAAAATATCTGTTTAGTTGAGGAATATCCCTAGGTACCCATTGTTTTACTATAATTTTGTACCTTAAGGGCACCTCAATGTATCCTATTGTCTCATGATCATAGGAACATGACCCCCCTTCAACAAGAAAAAATTCCATGCGTTTATGGAATTTTCTTCTGATCTTTCGACATCTAGTTGATATAGCCCTTATAGACATACTAGATGTCTCACTTTCCTCTATCCTTCCTAAACTCCCCTCACTCAAGGAATATAGGTATACCAAAGACTTGTTTGGTTCTACCCGTACCATGCGGAAAAAATTCAAATAGGACCTTATTGGGTATGCATTGTTATTGGAGTCTGGATCACAAATGCGACATAAATTGAGCTTTAACGCTAAATTACAAATATATTCACTAATATACAACATGTTTTGGTATACCATATGTCCCTCCATCATAGAACCCTCAGCACGTGCTCGTTGTCTAACCAAACCCTTCATAAATTTCAAGTGCCTCTCAACCATCCACATGGACTTTGAGTACATAGGTCCACACAATTCAATATCCTCAACTTGGTGTATGAGGTAGTGTTCCTCTGCATTGAAAAATTCGAAGGTAGATGCTTCTGCATTTCACACATGAGACGAGGAATTTATCTCCTCCAATACTTTATATCTTCTTTATGGATTTATGTAGATCAAAACCATCTATAAGTGACGCAAACCAATCACGAGAATTAGTGAACAAAAATAAAATATAAGTTCTATGATGAATTAAACAAACACTATAAGCACATGAAAAAAATCACTACTTACCTCATGTATTTACCAAGATTATATATAACTTGTTTGACATTGTTGTCGAAGTATTCTGAGAGAGAGAGTGATAGAACATACTCTAACAATATATTGAATCGTTTCATTTTTTAAACAAAGAGTAGAAAAACAAAATAACAACAATATGCACTGGAATAAAAAACACAATTATTATATGGATACCATAATAATTACCTTCACAAAGACATGCCAATCATGTGTTTTCTGTAACATCCCGGTTTTGACTCCATGGTATTGAAATTCTACATGATGTACATATTGTATGTAAATCATGGCAATGAGCTCAAGGCCAAGGCCCTGCCATCGATTTGGTATTTTGTGTATAGGTGATCAAGGTTGATACCTATGGTTATAGTGCTAAGTCTGGAACAATATATTTTGAACTCATCATGTAAATATACAATTTAATAAAATACCATAACTTGCTATGCATTGCAACGTGAAAGAGATGGGGGCATGATTTCACAAGGAATAGGGAGGGGAGTTAGTGAAACTCTCGAGCCATAGGGTGAGACCATATGTCAATGGGGAAACCCATAAAACCTCAGCTACCTTTTTTTTCTCTATCCTCGATCATTCAATTTTTCCAGAAGAGCGGTTGAGGCAGGTAATGTCTTGGTTAGAGCAAGGCATGGCAGTCGGCTTTTGTGACTGGGATTTCCTGCATCCTGCAGTCTGGGAAGCTGCGTTCTTGATTCTGACATAAGTAAGAATGTTATGCATTCCAGTCCATATTTCCATCAGTTGGGTAAGGTTTTGTTGTTCCTCAACATTCATTGTTGGGGGATTCAAGATCATTCATTCACGCGTTGTTCATTCTTCCCTATCCCACAGACGCAACGAGTGATAGCAAAGTGTTTCTACGCATTTTTGCAACTATTTTCCTTTAAAGAGACTCTGGTTGATGGATTATAGTGTTATCCTAAATTGCAGGGTGGTATGAAATCCTATTTCTTTGTGTTACAAAGTGGAGCATGTGTTGTTGTGTCTCCTTGTGGTTTGCTGTGATGTGCACCCTCGTTTGGGTCTAAACTGTACGCAAGACTTAGGAGTGGAAGAGATGTTGAATGGGCTTGATAAAACTAGTGCATAGAGGAACTCACGAAAAGATAAGAGTGGCTGGTGAATATTCACTGCACACCCTGAAGAGCACTGGAAGGGAAGGCATATCTTGAGGGACTGTGTAGTAGAGAAGGGGATGCTTCCTTGTGTTGGGGTGTAGGTAATGTGGAACTTGGATTCTAGGCCAGATAGATCTTATGGAGGTGTCCTTGGCTCTTGAATGAGCCACTAGCTTAGCCATTCTTCGTTTCCACTGCCTTAGCAGCTTGTGAAACCCAAACATAGATTGGCTTGGCTGACAACCTGTGAAACCCAATTGTATATTGGCTTGGCTGGGCATCCTGTGAAACCCAATCAGACATTGGCTTAGCAGTGTCTTGTTGTGCATTTGGCCATGTGTCATCCTTGGCTAGATAGGATGTGAAACCCAACAATGAGATGGCTTGCCTGAGTAGCCTGTGAAACCCATCTGTTAGTTGGCTTGGTTGGTCATTAATGTGAATGTTGGCTTGAATGTGTGCAGTTTGTGAAACCCAACTATTAGATGTCTTGGCTGAATATCCTATGAAACCCAGTAGTGAGATGGCTTGCATGTGTAGCCTATGAAACCAATCTGTTTGGTTTGTTTTTCCGTAGCCTAATAAACCCTACTATATGTTGGCTTGTCTGGACAGTATGATAAACCCAACTGGAGGTTGGCTTGAATGTGTGTGATATGATCTAGTTGTGCGTGAGTATGTTTTTCCCTAGTTCCTTATGGAATTCATGCCAGGATCAGGGGTGGTAGTTGTGTTGAGAGATTAATGAACATAGCTAGACTATGGTTGGGTGGAATGTTGCAACGACATAGCTAGTTGCGGGATAGCTTCATATTCAAGATAAGTATTCTTTGTTATTCTTATTTATGCAATGTATTTGCTTAAGAATGGATTGAATATGATGAATTATTGCTAATGATTTCAATAGAGTTTACTGTTGTTAAATGTTCTTGCATTTGCATCTATATATTCCTTGTATGTTTCAATGCATTTTTCTTATGATCATGGAGGTTAGAAGCCTGGTTACATAGTCAGAAGGCATTTGACTTAAGTGTTTTCGCACCCTATAATTTTCCTGCGGAAGGCGGAAGAGAGAAGTTGAATACAAGGTTAGAATGTTGGTTTTCCACACTTAGAATCCGCCTGCAGAAGGAGAAAGTTGAAAGCGGAAAAAGAGTAAAAAATTCCAAGGCGAAAGTATGTTTTTTGCACCCTAGAATCCGCCTGTAGAAGGCGGAATGTAGGAGGCGAAAAATGGGAAAAAGGTTAAGGTAGAAAGTTGGTTTTTCGATTCTGGATTTCCGCACTGGAAGGAAGAAATGCGGATTGCAAAAGGTAGAATCTGGCTAAATAATTCCATCCAAAGTTATGTTTCTGATTCTTGAGTTTTGAAGGAGGAAGGCAGAATGTGGCTGAATAATTTCGTCAAAAGTTATGTTTCTGATTCTTGAGTTCCGAAGGTGAAAGGTGGAAGGGTGGAAAGCAGAAGGCGGAAAGTGGTTTGAATGACTCTATCGCACATTGTGTTTTTGGTGCCCGGGTTGTGCATCGGAAGGTGGAAGGGAGGAAGGCGGAAGGCAGAGTGCAGAAAGGACAAATTCAATGCATAAATGACCTTTTCGGTTACAAAGTAGATCTATCAAGGGAAGAACGATTGTTATAGTGGTTTCTAAGCCTAATAATTAATGTTAAAGGATGTTACAGGACCCATGACTGTGTTAAAGAGAAATAAATAAGAATTTTTAAATTATTCCATATATCAGTCAGGTGTATGGGAACCGGGTTCATGAACATCGCGGTATATCAGTGTAGCGGGTACGCTACATTGTGGTATCAGAGAGTAGTTGAGGTCGCTATTCTCCTCCAAGGTGGGAGGGGGTGTGACATTTTCACCCCCACAAAATCACCTTTCTTTGTTATGATATTCTTCATGTTCACACTAAATCCAGTGGGAAATTTAATTTTTTGCATGACTTATTTTACAACATTGCTTTGCTGCTTCGTTAACATCCATGGAAGTGAGTTTATATTAATTTGGTCTCCGTTGCTATGAAATTGAATGACATATTTCATTGCATGGTTTCCTTCTTAAATTTCTTTGCAAATTTTAAGAATTCTTTATTTCTCACTCCTTCCATTCAATATTCGCCATAATGTTTTAGCCACATTCTTTCTGATATACATTGTATCAAATAAATGAGCATTTCGTAAGTTCTCATAGTAGGGAAACCTACTGAATTGTTTCGGATAACTTTTCATTCCTCATGGAAGCCCATTAATGCCTTCATGATCATGAAGGCCATCATGAATCGTAGTTTATAAAGAAATTATAGAAATCAATGTCAATTACAGTAAACAACACATAATAAAAAAATACATAACATTTCTTATACGATGATTCATACGTACCTTGGCGATTTCTATTATATTGCAACTTCCATAGTTGATGTGTCATTCTCTGTGGTTTTAATGCAGTCTCTTGATTCCCATTGAATATATTGTTTTGGGTAGTTAGATACCTGTGATTCTTAGAGAGGAAGTGCCTATAGTCATCAAACACCTCCTTTCCTAAGCTTTTTGAATGACGAGATTTGATCTGAGGACCAAAACATGGACATGTAAATTTTCCCTTTATCTGAAGACCTACAGAAAGAGATGGAATATCTATGTCAATTGTAATTATATATAAAATGAATGGAATATTTAAAAAAACATGCATGCATAGAATATAAACTAGTTCATAAAATCAAATGCAATATTTAAAGTGGAACTTATAATTACAAACCACAAAAATGGGTTAACCCCGGGGCATCATGTATTGTCCATACAAGCATTGCATGGAATTGAATTTGCCTTTGTCATATTGGTCTAGATAAGTCATACATAGTGATTCCATTGCATAACTTTAGTAGCTCATCTATAAGAGGCTCGATATATACATTGATATCTTTAACTTGGTACTTACCTAATTGATTTGAACATATGAAATATATAATTATGAGTACCATTAATATATATAAACCATGCTCAAGGGAAAAATAAAAATATATATGTGACATTAGGAAACAAAATACGACAAATGAGATGTCACTACATTAAAAAAAGAGAGAGTTGTAGACACAATATACCTAGAATAATCATCGACAACATTATGTGCTCCCTTTTTATTGAAAACCATGGAGGAATGCTATTTTTTATAGCAAAAATAGGGCAAACCGTGTTAACGAATCTCATCTCTGCAAATAGATTGACACCATCTGCTTCCAAAGAAATCCTAAGATTATGAGGTTCTTCTTTAAAGTGAGGCCATTTTTCCTCCATATCTCTAAATGCAGATCCATCTGTAGACATTCGAATAATGTCATCTTGAATCCTGTTCCTTGCATGGTAATCCATAAATTGCGATATGTTTTTGCACATGAGCAGTCGTTGCAAACGTGGAATAATGGGAATATAACGAAGAACCTTGTGAGGCATATTTTTTTGTTACTTGATCTATTTGATATCTACTGATATGAAATTCTAGACATTCTGTTGCAAATTCATGCTGATTAAAATATATAACATGGTTATCGGGGCATGCATGGATCGCTTCATATTGCATTCCTATTTCTTTCATGATGGCAGATAAATTTCGATATGTGCGAGATAAAATATTTGACGGTGGTAACAAAAATTCAGCTATCAAGCTACAACAAATAAAAATAAAAATATAGTTAATATAATATATAAATAATATTAATGAAACACATTTCATTTGTATTAATTTGACTTATGAATTAACAATAAAATTATTAGAGGAACAAAGATAAGCTTTATCATGATAGTATATATGTGATGGATTATTTTTCATACCTTAACATCAGTGTGACTGATATTTTTGAAAGACCATTCATAATCTCCAAGTTCATTATCAATAATATATCATAGAGAAGATTTGTGTTGGAGCCTTCATAAAGAGGTTCGTATTCCTTCTCAAGAAGAGGTAAATCATGACCATCATCAATATTTTCATGATCATTANATGTATTTGTACCATCATCTTCAACTATGTTATCAGTATGATCATCTTCTTCAATATGATCATTAACTTGTTCTCCATTATTCATAGCTCCATGTTCCTACGGTACTTGTTCTGAAATCAATTCCTCTAGACGATATGCCTTAGGATGTATTTCCTTTATCATTACATGAAAACATCAATAGATATAAGTTAATATAAGAAATATTAAAATAATACATACATTTACCAAAGAAATCAATATAAAAACATTTATAATGCAAAACTTACAAATGAATGATATGCATGCCCCCCCTTAGCATGTCCATGTTCCCTACAATGTTTTTGGTTGTTCTGATCTTTATTATTCTCCTTTCAAAGCCCCTGCATTGACTACATGGACAATAACATTTCCCATCACCCTTTCTTTTCAGTCCGTCCCACAATCTAGCAAGCAATTGTCGATTTTGTTTGTCCGGATCAGGAATATTGTTATTTGACATTTTCTCACAAAAATATTGAATGACGTCTATCGATATTAAAAAATCAAGATCCATACATCACTATCCGCATACCGTCTATCGAAGAATAAAATAATTTCCGCAAACCGTCGCTTCTATAGCACACATGTTGGAATATTTATGTAATATAGATTTTCAAAGTCAACTTTCGTCGGGTATTTGACGACATGAGCCTAGTTACCATTATAAAAACATGTGATAAACATCGAAAATTTGATAAGAGAGCTGTCAAAAATCTGACCATAGGGATCTCGGATATCCAACATGATGAATGTCGAAAATCCGACATGTAGTTCTATAAATTTAAAAAGTTTTAAATGTAGTTTGTAATTTGAAGGTGAAATCCGATGAGACAGTATTTTTTGTTGGATGTCGTTAGATTTTGGGTTCATATATTGTAGTGAGTAGTTGTTGGCACTCACGGAGCATCATGAGGTATCAACTAGTTGTGGGACACTAGAGTGTTTGATATTTATTTTTCCTACACCACACGACCTTGGTGTTTAATGGTGTTGTTAAATAAAGAGACATGCAACAAACCATGCTTGTCAATGTTTACTCTCCATTGCAATATGTAGAAAATATGAAATTGTGGAGAACTTTATTGGGAATGAGATATCAAGGAATGGATAAATGTAGTGTAATTGCAAGAAGATTTAACATGATTTTTGACTAATGGGAGGAAAGGGGAGGATCAATAATGAGGGATCAATTTAGAGAAAAAAATGGAAGCTTTAATCTCTAGGGGGGATCTTGTGGCTATAGTCCCAAAAAGAAAAAATATACTTAGATGAAAAAACATGTCAAGCCACATGTGACTACCCATCAAGATCATTTTTTTATTCACAATTTTTTTTCTTGGATAATTCCCTCATTAGTTCTAGCATTATACCTTTGGTGATTTCAAGCTACAAGCCTATCTCTTTAGTTTTCTAGTATCTTAAGAATTGGGGCCCTATACCATTTCAACTTAATCCCTTATGGCTATAGGAAGAAGTTGTTTGGAAGCTAATATGGAAAGCTTGGTCAACTAGAATATTTAGATCTCTAACTTAGTTTTGGGATTTCAAACTAAGTGTTAACACTCAGAATGTACGCAGGTTGTGAAAGGTAAACCCCGAGATAACAACAAAAACCACTTTAGACTGTATTTCTAACCTAATACAACCAGAGATGGATCTCTCACTATTTACAAAGTTATTATACTCAAGATATTCAATCAAAGACAGTTAGAAGGTCATATTTCTGACTAGAATAAGTTTGTTTTTATAAAGTTTGGTGGGACAATCATGGAGGAGACCATTGGGAAATGGAGTAAACAATCAGGTCTGAAGTAGGTTGCAGGAGGTAGGAAGTTTGAAGGTTTATGGATAGAGGAAAGGTAGACACCCTTTCCTCATTATGGAGGTATTAGCAGGTTGATAAGTAGACAGAAGGAGACAACCCATCAAACAAAGCACCTAACTAGGGTGAATTCTAAAAGACTTTAGAAGAAAATGTTTTGAAAATGCTTGAAACAATGGACCTAGAGCATGCTAGATGAATTCTGGCCCATATACACTAATGCTAAAGCATGAATGCAAATACAAAATGGAGTGGGAAATAAGATAAATAGTCACATAAATAAATTACTTATTGAAGAAAAAGATGGCACATGAAACTCTGCCATGAAAGGTTTAACGTTCCTCATTTGCAAATTTCATTCATCTATTGAAAACTTGAAACCTATTACAATGAAGAGCCTCTCTGCTCTTTGAAAATCCAACCCATTCTCCCTCGGCGGGGAGCTCTTTATAACATTTCAGACCCCGAGACTAATCCTCGAAATAGGACCTGAAACTGTTTACAGTCATAATCAAAACACTAACAACTAGAGCGTGTTACTTCTACCATGGTTTACATATATTTTACAAAACATCACGGAGAAAATGCGCATGCTCAATCTAGATGGTAGCACGCCACTTCTGGTTCTAAGCTTGCGGGCTGTGAAAACAACGTCTCAAGATGCTTCTGGTGGCTCATCGCTGACTAGGACAGAACCCTTTGTCTATCAGTTGAGTCAGCAACGTGTCTTTTCATTTGTGTTCATTCTATGCTCAAAGGTCCCTTTCTGCATGGGATCAAAGATGGCAAAGGATTTTGTGTCCCTTCCATGTTCAGCCTTCTTCATAGATTCCCTCTCTCCGGGTAACACTGTTGTATGAGGGGAATTGAAGAAGGGATGTATTGCTTCTGGAAGAAACAAGCCTCTACAGTGGCTTGCCATTCTTGTACTCCTCACCTCCCATGAGGAGGGTTCTCCTGCGGACAATACAGTGGGGTGTGTCTTTGACCTCGTCATCACCTTAGAAAAAGTAGGCATTTGGAATTCACAAAGGCGGTGATAAAGACTTTGGACACCCTCCAGTACCAGCATTCACTCCTATTGGTCACCGATAAACATGGTCATCACGTACCGAGGCTTTGGAGGCAGTGATTGTGTTTGGGGGTTCTGGAGGGATACCCATAGGACATGAAAGCATAGGCATCGTGCAGCTAGAGGTATGGCTATCTGAAAACAGGTGTATCTCTCAAAGTGCTGGATCTCTTTTCCTCGATGGTTGGTGCTTCCCTGGTGTGAAAAACTAGGGCGATAGATGAGCGTGGAATCAATATCACCAACCAACAACACACCTAGACTAATAAGTTTCTTGAACCAGATCACCATTGCAAATTTATCAGAGTGCTCGAAACCTCTGGTAGAATGATACCTTGAGTTTGCTTCTACAATAGCTCATCCTATGCACCTTAATGGATCTTAAAGGTGATGTTTATATAGGATTGGAAAACTGGACACTGGGATGACCTATCAGCATTTTCGCACACTTCATCATCGAGTATCCTGGTGACGGCATGAGCGAGCACATGAGCCGAGGGATTCCTTTCTCGCTGGAGATCTAGTCATGTTGCCTTATCTGCTGTGGTATTTCATTATTGGTTGCAGAAAAGACTTTGGGAATTACCCTGCCTGGTCGACCATACGCTTCAAGGCATATGGACTGGACGTTTTCTTGCCTTTTCGCTCCTGTGACGACGATATAAAATCAATTTTTTTTGCCACATTTTCCCTTCTTTGTGGAGAGATGAGATTCACTGCTCCACATTTTATATTTTCATGATATATTTCTGATTTCACACGCCAGCCACACGACGGATATTTGGTTTTGGGCAAGATGGCACTACCGCGGGGATGATTTATCCTATAGGTATGTCACAAATGACATTGGGGAAATAAATTAACTGTCAAGAAGGTGCCCGTAGATCTTATTTTCTTTGAATTCAAGCCATCAATCTACAATATCTTCATATCAAAACTCTACACTACTAACCTACATAGCTTATTTTGGGGGAATCAGCATCAACTGTTGATCCATAATCAATTTTCATCGGGACCGTTCAACCTTGAGAACTTTAGTATTCTGCCAATCCTTTCTCATCTGATCGTTCAAGCAAATTCTGATTGTGGAATTCTTCTCACTTGTCGATTAACCTGGTCTCTTTGTTCCAACCGTAGATATTCGCATCCCCTACCACTTTTCATGGATTGAAATCCTGACTTTTTCCGCGCTAGTTCAATCCACAAAATCATTCTAGACTGCAAATATACCTCCTCTCTTATCTCCACCATCCGATATTTTCACCCATTAACTCATTCCGTGATTTGAAAAAGTTTCTTTCTCTAGGCATGTTCACCATGTTAGTTCTAGAAATTGTTCCAGACTACAAGAAGAACAAGTCAACACAATCTCTATAATAAAACAAGGTAAAACTGTCTTTTTGTAATGTTTTTGGTTTGGAATTTTCATAAACAAGAGGGTAACATAAAACAAGCTAAAACATGTACTAAATCATATAAATATCAGAGATTGAGATGAACCATATAAAACAAATAAACCATAAATAATAGAGCAAATGATTGAGTTTCACCCACAACCCATAATCATTTCATAAATAAAAAATTATACAAGAAACGAAATTGCACATTGAGTGATTTAACAAATCATAAATGAAACCAGTAATGAAAAATAATAAGGGATTATCAGTGATATATATCATAATCAGTCTAGAAAATTACACGAGATTTTGGATCTTAGCTTGACACAGTAGCTTTTGAGCCTCCCCTTGCAAAAAACTTGAACCCCACTACCATCTAATTTCTTTCTTTTATCATTCTTCCATCTCCCCAAAAAATTTGTTTAATTTCCTAACTACCTTTAGGTCAATTCGTCGTAACTGCAAAAATAGTTACTTAACTATATAACTAACTTCTAGGTACAACTCTCGAAACTGCTACAAAATGATTTTTTTTACAAAATATACTATTTATCTTTACAAAAATTGACTATATGACACCTGTCAGAAATGATATTTTAAATATTTTTGGCTGTTTTATCCAGAAGTGCTATCCCTTCCAGAGCTTATGATTTTCTTCTGGTTCTTTGTTGCTCAGCTTCCAAGTCTTCAACCCTCCTTGACAGTTCTTGGTTCTGTTGAGTTAAATCTTGAATTTTCTGATTTAACTCTTCAAATTTGCTTTGTGTCTGCCTATTCCTTTTTAACGCTTCCTTTGAAACCACAATCAACTCCTGATAATGAGTGTTAATATCTTCCAGATCTTCTCTTAACCTCCTTTTTTCCATAACCAAACCTTCATTTGTTTCATTCAGAAAATCAATTTGATACTTGTACTGTTTAACTATCTTCTGAATATTTTCATTCTCTGAATCTAGGAATTTTCCTTCTTGGAATGAAAAATCTTCCTCAGATAACCAAGGGATATTTGATTTCCTGAAGATTGCCTCATCATCTTCTTCATGCTGCTCATTTACTTCTACAGGAACCTTTTGAGATTTATCTCCCTTAAAACTAGAATATTTGGATTGTTCTTCAACTGTGTCTTTCACTAGAGAAGGCTTCACAGTCACCGAATCTTCTCTCTTACTATCAACCTGCTTAGAATTCATGTCCTCATCTTCTTTAAAATATTCTCGAGATGATGAATCTTCTATTACAGTAATATTCTCCTTGGCCAACTTTGGGTTCAAAAGGTTTTTCTTATTCAGTCTTAGCTTATTCTTTGGTCTTGTTTTGGGTCTCCAATTTGACTCTCCTATCATTGCATAAGACCTGCCATGACCCTTTATAATGGAAATGAGTAAACCTTCATCCTTTAATTCAACCATTGAATTCCTTTTGTTTTAAATTGGGAATTTGTATGTTCTCTACTTCAATCTTAGTTGGAATAGAATCATCTGCAATGTTCTCTTGGATATCATTGACAACCTGATCAAGATCAACTAATTTATTTTCTTCTTCATGTTCTAAAACTGCTTCTTGGACTTCTTCCATATCTTCAAAAAAATTTATCTGGTTATTTTCATTAATATTATTTTTCTCTTCACCTACAGGTTCTTTGAGCTTCTGAGCTAAAGACTCCACTTGAGCATTCTCTTTTTCTAACTCAACAATGTCTTCCTTCTTCAATCTTTTAACAAGGCTGTGAATTTTATTCATCTGTCTCTTTTTTGACTGTTCTTCTTCTTCACTCTAAAACTCTGACCAGAACAAGAAGTAATCCCAAGTTTTAACTTTTTTCTGAAGCACAATACAAATGATCAGTTTTATCAATCCATGATGGAAAACAAATTGCTTGGTATGATCTTGATGTCCCTTTACCCTACTTGACATTTTTTGAAGGCTCTTTAGGAAGAAGGAGGGGAGATTCATCTTCGATTCTTGGTTTAGGTGCTGTAAAAATATGATATGATACTTAAAGACAGAAGCAAATATACCTTCACAAGTTATAGAACTCTGTAAAATCTTGATAGGCTCCCTCCACTTAGGTTTAAAATTCTGTATATGCACACCTTTTCCCCAATCTACTACAACTTTAGGCAGTAGAAAATAATTTGAATTCAAGGTAAATGGTATGTTTTTAAACCAAAATTCACCCTCATCAACAATATATGTTGCTTCTACTATCAGATCTCTAGTTAACTCAATTTTTAGGGTATTGAACAGAACTGTATCTTTCTCTACCCCTTGGGAAAACCCATATGATACTTTAGAATGATAACCATCTATTTTCTCAAAATAGTTAAACAAGCCAGCTCTCTGAAACAATTTTACACATTTAGGAAAACTTTCAGCCCACCCCATATCAGAAGGTTCAGCCCTGTTGGTTTTTCCACTTCTCTTCATCTCTCTGCACTAAAACCTAATTGTATCTTTCTTTCAAAAAATAGTTAAAACTATCTTGAAAATATCTCACTATAGCAATAGACTAGAAGCTGAGAAAAATCAGGGCCATAACTTGCAATTTCTCACTTGCCATTATAAGAATTAACACTCTATCAATGCAAATCACGATTCAGTTAACATTTTCTGTGTCTTGTTGCATACTTGTCACTATGATGATTTGTAATGCTGAAAATACGTTCTCCTGTCTGCATTCACGTCAGACAAATCTCCACCATTCCATCTTCGACAGACACAATTACGCCCAGGTCATTTAATAATTTAGTCAAATTAGAAAAGCAAAAGGTAAACCCACGATCTTCTTAGCCTCTCATATTCCCATTAAATTCACCACTATATTTGAACAAAGTCCGTGGATGCGCTATCATGAATGCGTAAGAAATTTTTGATCTTAAAGACTTATGACAGTTGCAATTTACCTGCATAATCCTTACTTGATGGTGTACACTTGTCATAATGATTATGAGGTCTATACGCGTATCATTTTTCCTTTACAGATGTAAAAAGCCCATCACTTGCAATTTTGAACAACCAACGAGCTAATATTATATTTTTTTAAGTGCCTTGATTTTCTTGTAGTGCCTTAGTTCACAGTCTCTCCCTTTTGTGCTACAGGAATTTTCTTGACAAATATTTTGGACAAATAGCTCCAAAACAAAGGGTCAATTAATATGATTCAACTTAGATGTAACCTTATGATATATTTTTTCAACTTTTCAGAAAAATATACACCTAATAAGCCCATTAAAACTATAAAACAAACAAAACAAAGTAAATTAAAAAAGAAATGACATGAAATCAAATAAAAATATGCTCATGGTTCTGATACCCCAAAACCAAATCCAAAACTAAAAGAAATATGAAAAACAATGCTTTGGAAATAACATGTAATCTAGAAACAAAACCTAGCTATAACATCTGGCTCCTGCTGCGGGATGAAGTCCTCCTAGTGAGGCTTCAAGGACTTGTAGATCAGTGCCTTCTGCCACTTAACTGAACCTATCTGTCACTTTGGAAAACATCCATTGGGCTATGGAGTCTTTATTCAAATTCTGTCACACTGGTATATAAAATGAAATGACAACTTTCTTACCCTCAAAAACTGTAAAAATGTTTGAGGAACCGTCCATTTACTGGATTGGATAATCCGTCACCTTCCAAAGTCTGCAATGTGAAGGTATTATTGTCCAGAATCTTCAGAATTATGAAAGGACCAAACCAAAGACTATCAAGTTTACCATGCTTACCTTGTTGTTCCTTTCTAGCATCGCACCTCAGTACCATATCTCTATAAAAAAATATTCTCCTTTATCCTCTTATCAAACCTTTCCTTAATCTTCCTTCTGTGTATTTGATATTTTTCTTCCACAGCTTCACGTTCTTGTTGTAATTCAATCAGCGCATAAAATCTTCTTTGAATATCACTTGGTTCCTCTTGACTGTCTTGAAAGAATTTCATCATTGGAATAACCAACTAAACTAGAAAAACCACATCAGTACCATATTCTAATTGAAATGGAGAAGTTCCAATTGCTATCTTAGTTGTTATCCTGTCTGCCCAAAGTGCATATTTTAACATGGAACCCCATGACTTTTTATTCTGGCTCAACAAATTCTTGATGCTCTGAATAGGATTCTTATTTGTTGATTCTGCCAACCCATTCCCTTGAGGGTAGTAAGGTGTTGAATGTTTCAAGACAATCCCATTTTGTTCCCATTTTGTTCACAAAATGAAACCATAGCCTTAGACTTAAAGGATTTAGCATTATCAGTTAGTAACCTCCTAGGACAACCAAATCTGCTAAGAATATCCTCCTAAATAAAACTGATTATCACCTTATCATTTGCATTTCTAGTGGGAATTGCCTCCACCCATTTGGTGAAAAAATCAATGGCTATCAGGATCCATCTATGCTGTCCTGAAGATGCAGGGTTTATCTCACGCATTAAGTCTAAACCCCATTGCTGAAAAGGAGCACTGACTGCAATGAGTTTCAATGGTAAAGACAGAACCTTCGGTTTACCAGCAAACTTCTCACAATGAACACAAGCTCTAACCTGCTGATATACATTAGAGAACAGTGAAGGCCAATAATATCTAGACCTCAGAATTTTATAAGTAGTAGCCTTCCAGTATTTGTGTCCCCCACAAGCCCTTTCATGTGATTCTAAAATTACTTCCTTAATCTCTAACTTGTCTAAACATCTGAGCAAAATACCTCCTAGATCCTTCCAACACCACTGTTGATCTACTAAACAATATTTAGTAGCTTTTAAATTTAGTGACCTAACTGCCTTTTTGTCTAGATGTTCAGGGCATTGCAAATACAATAAGAAATGAGCAATGTCTGCATACCATGTAGATTCAGCATACTGCTCCATAATCTTTTTCTTCTCTTGCTCAGCCTACAATTCTTCCTGTATAGGCTATCTGTCATCAGATGAAGACCTAAAGCTTCACAGTTTGAATCAGCCAATAAATTTGCTAGACCTTGGCCTTTCACCAGCTTAGTAGATTTCTACATCATATTCCATTATCTTAGCAATACATTTTCCTCGTTTCCCTTCACTATCAAGCTGAGTCAAAATATCTTTAATGGCAACATTGGGAACATAAGCAATGAATTTTCAGTGTAAGACATAAACAATTAATGCTTTTACCAGTGAGTAAGCTTGTTTCTCCAAGGTACTATACTTCAACTCTGAATCCCTGAGAGTCTTGATGAAAAAATGCAATTGGTTGCTCCAATCCTTCATCATTTTTCTGTAACAAAACAACTGCTATTGTGTCCTGTGATGCAAAAGAAAAAGTCAGACAATATTTGGAAAAATCAAGGCTCACTAACACCGGTGCTTCTGTAAGAGCTTGCTTTATTTTCTCAAATGAATTCCTGGCCTATGCTGTCCATTTTACTTCTTGATCTTTCTTCAACATAGTTGTTATCTGTTAAATAGTTTTAGCAAAATTTGGTTTAAACCAACGCAAAAAATTAATTTTCCCAATAAAATATTGCACATCCTTCTTACTCCTAAGAAAACTGATTTTTAGAATGGCCTTGACTCTTTCTGGATCAATTCTGATCCCATCAGCTAAAACCAAATGTCCTAGTAACTTACCCTCCTGCACAACAAAATGTGACTTTTTTGGATTTAGTGACAGTCCATACTTTCTGCATTTTAAGAAAGTTTGTTTGAGGTGCTTTAGATGTTCTTCATTAGACTATGAGAAAACTGTAATATCATCCAAGTAGATTACAACAAACTTCTCCTTCTCCCCAACAAAGGCTATATCCATAACCCTTTGAAAGGTGGCCCTAGCATTCATCAATCCGAATGACATTTTGTCATACAGGAAGGTACCCCAAGGGGTAGTGAAGGCTGTATTTTCTTGGTCATCTAGATGCATTGCAATCTAGTTATACTTGAAAAATCCATCCACCATTGAAATCCTTTGAGCACCTACCACCTTCTGCAATATTAGCTCAATTTTTGGTAATGGGTAATTATCTTTCAGTGAGGACCTATTCAGATTAAGGAAATCTACACACAACCTTATCTCTCCATTCTTTTTTCTGACACGAACTAATTTTTCTACCCATGATGAGTATCTAAGAGGGACAATGATTTTTACATCCAATAATTTTTTAACCTCTTTTTCTATGACAGGAAATAATGCAGGCTTGATTCTTCTTAGTTTCTGTCTGAATGGTTTCACATTAGGTTTCAGAGGCACTTTATGCTCAATAATACTAGTATCATAAGTCTTTAAATCTTCATATGACCAAGCAAAAATATCAACATATTCTTTGAACAGTTTAATGTACCTTTCTCTTTGCTCCACTGAAAGTGCTTTGAAAATATTCACTATCCTGGGCTGCTCCTTTTTACCAATATTACAGTCCATAACATTTTCTTTTGAGGACTGCATAGCTGGTTTTAATGGAGTTTCATCTTTTGAAAAAATCCTCTCAAGGGGAACCAAACCCTTGGGAATAAAATTACCTTTTAGCTCAATAATTTTATGACCAACAATTTCATTTTCTGCATATTCCTCAACATTTTCAGTTCCATCATCTTGCTCTTGATCAATTAAATAATTGGAGAACTCACCAGTCAATTTTAAAAATATCTTAATCTCCAAGTCATCTTCAAAAACCCTCCATTGTTTGATGTTATCATGAACTGAAGGTATGTACCTGAGTTCTATGGGATACTTTAAATGAGTTGTCTTTGGAATTTTGAAATGAGTAGCTACTAGAGCAAGTGAATCAACAGTCTGGTTATGATCTTTGGGAATATAGGAAATATTAAATGCAATAAAGAAATTATCTATCATGTCCTAAAATTCATTCCTATACACTTTCAACAAATCCTGCTTTACTTGATAATTATCCCTCACTTGCTGGACAACCGATTCGGAGTTTCCATAGACATAAATTTGTTGAATTCCCATGTCTTTTGCAGCTTTTAATCCCAACAACAATGCCTCATATTCTACTGTATTGTTTATGGTGACAAAATCCAACTTATACATTAAACTTATCGATTCACCACCAGGGGAAATCAATAGAATACCTACTCCTGCTCCTTCCTTGGATGAGGAGCCATCAAAATACATTTTCCACAACTCATCTTTTTGTTCTACAGAATGCTTGACTAGTTTTTTCTTCTCCACCTGTAACATACCAGCTATATTGTCATCACTGAAGTGTAACATACAAGAGCCCAAACCCTTCTCTACATCGTACAATGGATGAATTGTGGGATTCATGTCATTAGTAACAATATAAGCAAATTGTAATTCTCTATACAACCTCCTATTCTCACCTCCAAAAACAAGGATTGTTGCATATGACAAGTCCATCTGTAAAGTACTCCCTACCTTCTTATCCCAAGACCTAGAAAATAACATTCCAAATTTGGGAGCAATATCTGTTACCACAACATCCATGATGACACTTTTCATAGGTAGATGTGTTAAATTTACCACCATATCTTTAATCACCCGCAAACATTTAACAACCCTATAATCAAAAGCATACAAGTCTTGATAGGGTTTTGTGATACTTAACCCTAAAGGCTCCATAACTGCCTTAGGCATTAAATTGTGCGAAGCCCTAGAATCAAGTAAACAGTTGTGAATCATCTAATCATGAACAATCAATGCTATATATATAGAAAGGTGGAGAAAAACTTTAGTCCTTTTCAATTTTATCAGCTAATGCAGAACCAATGAAAATTCTAGGATGTTCTTCTTGTAGGTTTACTGTATCTAATGGTATTTGACTAGTTGTTGAACCCATCATTTTCAAAACTGAATTCTTATAACCAGGATTTTTTATCAACTCAGTAAATGGAATTGGAATTTTAATTTTGCACAGTTCATTTTCAAAATTAAAATTCTGCTGATTCTTATTTACTTCTTCAACTTCAATAAACTTTTCTGGATGACCCTAATCATGCCCTTTTTCCTGTGTTTGACTACCTGACTGTTTAGGAGGAAGAACTGCTTTCTTTCTATGGTTTTGAGCAACTTGCTTTGGTCATGACCTTAAACCAATAGTCCTTTTGGGTTTAGACTGGCATATCTCTGCTATTACATCAAAACCTAAATAATTTTCTGTTTGAAAAGTATTTACATCATAATACTCGGAATTTAAATAATCTTCTTCGGTTAAAAAGCCTTCTATCAACAGTTTCCCAAATTAATTTATATCTTGATTCGTATCTTCAAACTACTCATCCTCCTCTGTTTCTCCCTCATCAATGACATTGTTTTGGAGTGGTGGTGGCACTTTCTGATCTTCAGCTTCTCTTCTCTCCCTTTGTATATCATTATTCCTTCTTTCTCTGGGAATAAACCTAGGTGCAAATTGCCGTCTAAACTGATTAGGATTATTAGGGTTTCTTTCGCCTTCCCGAGCAGGCCTATTCGTATTCTTCTCCAATTCCAATTTGATTAACTTTGCTGTTAGAAATTTTACTAATTTTTCCATTTCATCAATTTTACTATCAGCTGATTGTGATGTTGAAACTACTGGAGCAGCCTCTTTTTTACCTTTTCTGTCATAAGTCTGCTGATTTGAATTCACTTTCAGTCTATTAGAAGCTAGAGTATTGGATTCTACTTCTAACACTGCTTCTTTCATGTTCAATAAACTGACTGGTCTTCTTTCTCTCAGGTGTAAAGAAAATTCACGATCAAAAGCATTTGCATAGGTAATTTTTGCTGAAGTTTTAGAGGGCTTGATTTCTGACGGAATTATACCATACATCTTATTAAATCTTTTAGAAAAGTCTGCTATCGTTTCATCCTTTTCCCTCCTTAGGGCTCCAAATTCTGTAATATAATGAATATAATATGTATGATCCTTGGTATCACCCCACTGCCTCATGAAAAAATCCTAAAGTTCCTCTATCAAAGCAATTGAATTTGCTGGAAACTCTCTGAATCACTTCCTAACCTCCCTATCTAGACTCTGCACAAATACTCTCATCCATACATCTTTGATTCAATGTTTTGGTTATCTGCATAACTGAGAAACGCATCCCAGTGTTCCTTAGTTGTTGTCTCACCTTGCCCATTGAACCTAGGCATGTACTTTTGATAATCTCCTCCAGGGAGAGCATTTAAGGGCTGAGGAAGGACTAGTGGAGCATACCTAGCTGCCACCATCCTATCCATCATATCTAATGGAGGTTGTTGAGCTGCCATTGTGAAGCTACGAGGGTTTGATAAAGGCAAAGGTTTGTTTATTAGACTGGTGCTTGGCTAAAAAAGGCCTTTGCTAGTTTTGATATGAAATAATGGGATTTTTCCAGGAGATTGATCTTTTTCCTTTTTAAAGGATTGAGGATCAGTAAATATTTGAAAATTGCAAACAGGTATAAAATGTGTTAACCAAGATGAATCTTGTTTTTCTTCTTTGGAAAATGAGAAGGGTGACAGTAGGTTAAATTGATTAGGGCCACATAAAACTGGGGATGACCGTGATTTCTTAACTTTCCTAGCTTCTTTCAATATTTTCTCTGGGTATGAGACACCCAGGTGTAATGGTGAAGTAGGTCTCCTTCTTGTCCCAACCTTCCTAGTAGACACTGTGAAAACTGTTTGCTGAAAAGTAGTCTAAATGATTTGATGGTTTTGTCCACCTCTCAAAACCAGTTGAATAATAAAAAACCCAGGGAATGTATGCTTCAGCTTCATCCCTGGCAACGACACCAAATATGTTAGTGCCATAAATTATTTCAGACTACAAGAAGAACAAGCCAACACAATCTCTATAGTAAAACAAGGTAAAACTGTCTTTTTGTATTGTTTTTGGTCTGAAATTTTCATAAACTAGAGGGTAACATAAAACAAGCTAAAACATGTACTAAATCATATAAAGATCAGAGAATTAGATGAACCATATAAAACAAATAAACCATAAATAACAGAGCAAATGACTGAGTTTCACCCATAACCCACAAGCATTTCATGAATAAAACATTATACAAGAAACAGAATTGCACATTGAGTGATTTAACAAATCATAAATGAAACCAATAATGAAAAATAATAAGGGATTATTAGTGATATATATCATAATCAATCTGGAAAATTACATGAGAGTTTGGATCTTAGCTTGACTCAGTAGCTTTTGAGCCTCCCCTTGCAAAAAACTTGAACCCCACTACCATCTAATTTCTTTCTTTTATCCTTCTTCCATCCCCCAAAAATAGTTTCTTAATTTCCTAACTACCTTTAGGTCAATTCCTTGTAACTTCAAAAACAGTTACTTAACTACATAACTAAATTCTGGGTACAACTCTCGAAATTGCTAGAAAAATATTGTTTTTACAAAATATACTATTTATCTTTACAAAAATTGACTATATGACACCTATTAGAAATGATCTTTTAAATAGTTTTGGCTGCTTCAGCCAGAAGTGCTATCCCTTCGAGAGCTTGTGATTTTCTTCTGGTTCTTTGTTGCTCAGCTTCCAAGTCTTCAACCCTCCTTGACAGTTCTTGATTCTGTTGAGTTAAATATTGAATTTTCTGATTTAACTCTTCAAATTTTCTTTGTGTCTACCTCTTCCTTTTTAATGCTTCCTTTGAAACCACAATCAACTCCTGATAATGAGTGTTAATATCTTCAATATCTTCTCTTAACCCCCTGTTTTGCATAACCAAACCTTCATTTTTTTCATTCAGAAAATCAATTTGATACTTGTACTATTTAACTATCTTCTGAATATTTTCATTCTCTGAATCTATGAATTTTCCTTCTTAGAATGAAAAAGATTCCTCAGATAACCAAGGGATATTTAATTTCCTAAATATTGCCTCATCATATTCTTCATGTTGCTCTGTTACTGCTACAGGAACCTTTTGGATTTATCTCCCTTAAAACTAGAATCTTTGGACTATTCTTCAACTGTGTCTTTCACTAGAGAAGGTTTCACAGTCACCGAATCTTCTCTCTTACTATCAACATGCTCATAATTCATGTCCTTGTCTTCTTTAAAATATTCTTGAGATGATGAATCTTCTATTATAGTAATATTCTCCTTGGCCAACTTTGGGTTCAAAATATTTTTCATATTCAGTATTAGATTATTCTTTGGTCTTGTTTTGGGTCTCCAATTTGACTCTCCTATCATTGCATAAGACCTGCCATGAACCTTTATACTGGATATTAGTAAACGTTCATCCTTTAATTCAACCATTGAATTCCATTTGTTATTTTTACTGGGAATCTGTATGTTCTCTACTTCAATCTCGACTGGAACAAAAGCATCTGCCATGTTCTCTTGGATATGATTGAAAACCTGATCAAGATCAACTAATTTATTTTCTTCTTCATGTTCTAAAACTGCTGCCTGGAATTCTTCCATATCTTCAGAAATTTTTATTTGGTTATCTTCATTAATCTTCTTTCTGTTCCCCTATAGGTTCTTTGAGCTTCTGATCTGAAGACTCCACTTGAACATTCTCTTTTGTTGACTCAACAATGTCTTCCTTCTTCAATATTTTAACCAGTATGTGAAGTTTATTCAGCTGTCTCTTTTTTGACTAGTCTTCTTTTTCACTCTAAAACCCTGACTAGAACAAGAAGTAGTCGCAAGTTTTACCTTTTTTATGAAGCACAGTACAAATGATCAGTTTTATCAGTCCATGATGGAAAATATATTGCTTGGTATGATCTTGATGCCCCTTTACCCTACTTGACATTTTATGCAGGCTCTTTAGGAAGAAGAAGTGGAGATTCATCTTCGATTCTTGCTTTAGGTGCTGTAAAAATCTGATATGATACTTACAGACAGAAGCAAATATACCTTCACAAGTTATATAACTCTGTAAAATCTTAATACGCTCCCTCCACTCAGGATTGAAATTATGTACATGCACACCTTTGCCCCAGTTTGCTACAACTTCAGGAAGTAGGAAATCCTTTGAATTGAAGGTAAATGGTACTTTTTAAAACCAAAATTCACCATCATCAGCAATATCTGTTGCTTCTGCTATCATCTCTCTAGTTAACTCAATTTTTAGGGTATTGAATAGAACTGTATCTTTCTTTAACCCTTGGGAAAACCCATATGGTACTTCAGAATTATAACCATATATTTTCTCAAAATACTTAAACCAACCAGCTCTTTGAAACAATTTTGCACATTTAGGAAAACTTTCAGCCCACCCCATATCAGAAGGTTCAACCCTGTTGGTTTTTCCACTTCTCTTCATCTCTCTGCACTAAACCCTATCTGTATATTTCTTTCAAAAAATAGTTAAAACTATCTTGAAAATATATCACTACAGCGATAGACTAGAAGCTGAGAAAAATCATGGCCATAACTTGCAATTTCTCAGTTGCCCTTATCAGAATTAACACTCTATCAATGCAAATCATGATTCAGTTAACATTTTCTTTGTCTTGTTGCATACCTGCCACTATGATGATTTGTAATGCTGAAAATACGTTCTCCTTTCCTCATCCACGTAGACAAACCTCCACCGTTCCATCTTCGAAAACCACGATTACTCCCAGGTCATTTAATAATTTAGTCAAATTAGAAAAGAAAAAGGTGAACCCACGATCTTCTTAGCCTCTCATATGCCCATTAAATTCACCACTAGCTTTTTACAAACTCTGTGGATGAGCTATCATGAATGCTTAAGAAATTTCTGATCTTCAAGACTTAGGACAACTGCAATTTACCTGCATAATCCTTACCTAATTTTGTACACTTTTCGTAATGATTACGAGGTCTATACACGTATCATTTTCCCTTTACAGATGTAAAAACCCCATCACTTGCAATTTTGAACAACCAACGAGCTGATATTATAATTTTTTAAGTGCCTCTATTTTCTTGTAGCGCCTTAGTTCATGGTCTCTCACTTTTGTGCTACAGGAATCTGCCTGAAAAATATTTTTGACAAATAGCTCCAAACCAAAGGGTTAAGTAATATGATTCAACTTAGATCTAACCTTATGATAGATTTTTTTAACTTTTCAGAAAAATATACACGTAATAAGCGCATTAAAACTATAAAACCAACAAAACAAAGTAAATTCAAAAATAAATGACATGAAATCAAATAAAAATATGCTCATGGTTCTGATACCCCAAAACCAAATTCAAAAATAAAAGAAATATGAAAAACAATGCTTTGGAAATAACATGTAATCTAGAAACAAAACCTAGCTATAACATACCGCGTGGAATGATTTAGAGTCCTTGATCTTATCTTGTGTCAATCTCAACCCTCCAACATCACACCCCTTTAACGGACTCCACAAATCTCAAATTAAATCCTTCCTCGCATCTCTGCTCCACGTAATCTCTTTCTGTCATTGATCTTCCTCATCATGAATCTGAACCATTGAAGCTTAACACACTTTACCCTTATTCTATCACATCATGTTTCAATCTACAAAAATATCTATCACCGTAGATCAAAATCCACTCTCTATCCGACGACTCCTGATGAAAGAACTTGCTAACCAGATAACATGAAAGGCGCTTCCATAAAATTTCATCAAATATGATCATTTTCAAACCTTTCAAGTCCATAATTCAAAATTTTAAACATAGTGCTAACAATTGGCTCCACTTGGGATGCTATCCTCCATGTAAAATAGTAAAGAACTCGGTAGACCAGGTGCCATATCGATTGGGTTGCTCCCAATATTTCTTTGAAACCCTCAACCTATTCTGAACTGAACCATAAACTGAACCACTGCTGCAAAAAAATTCCTGTCAATCTGTAAACTATCACCTGTCACCTATCCATACTCTGAACACTGAAAAAAACTGTAACTGCAGACCTTAACCTTCAAAAGACTCATTATCCTCTCTTCTTTCAGCCTTTTCACTATGGATGACAGTTAGATTTTCTTCACTAGTAGGCCTTGAAATTACCAAATTTACAGCTATTTTTTTAGGTACAACATCCAAGTATTCATCCTCATATTTATCATATATGGGCATACTAAAATCCTTTTTAAAATTACCACTAACAAATTTGTAATAGGATGATTGCAATCTTCAGAAAACAAATTAGTAAAACCATCCTCCTTTACATCATTGGGATGATCATTTTTCTGTTTACTGAGAGGAGGTTTGAGATGCACACATAATTTTTCTTTTTGTTGATGTTTCTCAATCAAGTCTAATTTATTTTCTATTTTATCACCACTATCTTGGTATGGAATTTTTTTAGACATCCTAAGATTGTCTTCAACCTCCAAACAATCAATAAACATGTGCTTCAATGTGATTGACTTTCTCTCCAAAAGAAGTAATGACAATTCAGGAGGAAAGGTAGTTGCATTATAAAGTTTAGTAGCATTTTCAAGAGGTTGGATTTATTTTGGCATGTTATAATAAAATCTTGCAAACCTCCTGTTAAAACTAGACATGGTTTCACCCTCTCGTTTCTTCAAGGAATAAGACTCTAAAAGTATTTGTTCCAACGACCTCCTCTTACCCCAAAATTTCAAAAATATGTTAGAAAGCTCTCCCCATGTACTGATGGATTCGGGATGCAAGTGCTTAAACCATTCCTTAACATCTCGTTGCAAGGAATGAGAAAAATCCCTCATGCAAACATCATCATGTTCTACTTCAAAGAGGTCAAGGAAATGCTCAAAGGCTTGTAAATGTTTCTTAGCTATAAGGTTCTTGGATTTTCCATCAAACCTAGGAAGGTACTTGTAGTGCTTTGTAGGGAAATCATGAAGAATAAGAGGTAAATGAAGTGGTCTGTATCAGTTTGGAATAATGGAAGGAACAGGGCTATGTGGGACTGACATATTATCAACTGTGGTTTCATGAGTGTCACAAGGGTGATATTTAATGTCATGTGGTTCGAATGAAGGATCTTGATCAAAATCAAATGTACAGGATGATGAAATACTTTCAGTTCGTAAAGAAGGATATACATGAGTAAATTCAAGGTCTTGTTTTGAGTGCAATGAACAATGGAAAACTGTGTTGACGAGCTTAGGAAACGATAGGAAAAAAATTACACAAAAGGATAAAACATCTTGGAGAAAACTAAAAGTTGATTACCTTATATTTTCATCATGCATTTCCATGTTTTTGCAATGAGCTCATTTCCCCAGTAGAGTTTGCCCTTTCTCTTTGAAAACTTGATCTCTCAATCATGTCACTAGTGGAGTCACTAAAATCCAGATTCTCTGACAATGGAGTCGCCAGGTGAAAGATACAAAACCTTGCTAATGTCTGATTGTTGTTCACCATCAACAATCAAATTTGAAACTATGTCGTTCATACCCATGGAAGATTTGAAGCTTCGTCCCCTATAACGGCGCCAATTTGTTAACACTTGGAATGTACCTAGGTTGTGAAAGGTAATCCCCGAGGTAACAACAAAAACCACTTTAGACTATATTTCTAACCTAATACAGTCAGAGAGGGATCTCTCACTATTTACAAAGTTTTTATACTCAAGATATTCAATCAAAGACAATCAGAAGGTCATATTTTTGAATAGAAAAAGTTTGTTTTTATAAAGTTTGGTGGGACAATCATGGAGGAGACCATTGGGCAATGGAGTCAACAATTAGGTTTGAAGTAGGTTGTAGGAGGTAGGAAGTCTGAAGGTTTATGGACAGAGGAAAGGTAGACACCCTTTCCTCAATCTGGAGGTATTAGCAGGTTCATAAGCAGATGGAAGGAGACAACCCATCAAACATAGCACCTAAATAGGGTGAATTCTGCAAGACTTTAGAAGAAAATGCTTGAAACAATGGACCTAGAGCATGCCAGATGGATTCTGGCCCATATACTCTAATGCTCAAGCATGAAAGCAAATACAAAATGGAGTGGGAAACAGGATAAATAGTCACATAAATAAATTACTTATTGAAGAAAAAGATGGCACAAGAAACTCTGCCATGAAAGGTTTAACGTTCCTCCTCTGCAAATTTCATTCATCTACTAAAACATTGAAAGCTATTACAATGAAGAGCCTCTCTTCTCTTTGAAAATACAACCCATTCTCCCTCGGTGGGGAGATTTTTATAACATTTCATACCCCTAAGGATAATCCTCAAAATAGGACTTGAAACCATTTATAGTCATAATCAAAACAGTAAAAAATAGAGCCTAGTACTTCCACCGTGGTTTACATATATTTAAAAAAACATCATGGAGCAAATGCGTGTGCTCGGTCTGGATGGAAGCACAATGCATTTGGTTCTGAGCTCGGAGGTCATGAAAATGACGTCTCAAGATCAAGATGCTTCTGGTGGCTCGTCACTAACTAGGACCAAACTCTTTGTCTATCAGTTGAGTTAGAAATGTGTCTTTTCCTTTGTGTTCATTCCATGCTCAAAGGCACCTTTCTGCATGGGCTCAAAGATGGCAAAGGTTTTTGTGTCCATTCAGTGTTCAGCCTTCTTCACTGCTTCCCCTTCTCTGGGTAACACTGTTGTACGAGGGGACTTGAAGAAGGGTCATATTGCTTCTGGCAGAAACAAGCCTCTGCAGTGGCTTGTCATTCTTGTACAACTGACCTCCCATGAGGAGGGTTCTCCTATGGGAAATATGGTGGGGTGTGTCTTCGACCTCCTCACCACCTCAAAAAAAAGTAGGCATGTGGAATTCACAAAGGCGGTGATGAAGACTTTGGACACCCACCCCTCTAGTATGAGCATTTTCTCCTATTGGTTGTCGCTAAACATGGTCTTCATGTACCGAGGCTTTGGAGGCAGCGATTGCGTCCCAGGGTTCTGGAGGGATACCCATAGGACAAGAAATACCAGGCACCACGCAGCTGGAGGTATGGCTATGTGAAAATAGGTGTATCTCTCAAAGTGTTGGACATCTTTTCCCTAATGGTTGGCGCTTCCTTGGTGTGAAAAATTGGGGCGATAGATGAGCGTGGAATCAAGCTCACCAACCAACAACACACCTAGACTAACAAGTTTCTCGAACCAGATCACCATTGCAAATTTATCAAAGTCCTCGGAACCTATGGAAGAATGATACCTCGAGTTTTATTCTACACCAACTCATCCTATGCACCTTAATGGATCTGAAAGGTGGTGTTTATATGGGATTGGAAAAATGGACATAGGGATGACCTGTCAGCATTCTCACACACTTCATCATCGAGAATCTTGGTGACGGAAGGAGCGAGCACATGAGATGGGGGATTCGTTTCTCGCTGGAGATCTAGTCACGCTGCCTTATCTACTGCGGCATTTCATTATTGGTTGCAAAAAATACTTCGGGTGTTACCCTTCCTAGTCGACCATACACTTCAAGGAATATGGACTAGATGTTTTCTTTGCCTTTTGCTCCTGTGACGACGATATCAGAATAATCCTTTTTTCCACGTTTTCCCTGTTTCGCGGGGAGATCAGATTTGTTGCTCCACATCTTAGATTTTCATGATATCTTTCTGATTTCACATGCCAACCACATGACCGATATTTGGTTTTGGGAAAAATGGCATTACCACAGGGATGATTTATCCTATAGGTGTGTCACAAATGGCATCGAGGAAATCAATTAACTGTCGGGAATGTTCCCGTAGATATGCCTTTCTTTGAATTCAAGCCATCGATCTACAAGATATTCATATCAAAACTCTACACTACCAACCTGCACAAATTATTTTGGGGGAATTAGCGTCAACCGCCGATCCATAATCAGTCTTCATCGGGACGGTTCAACCTTGACAACTTTAGTATTTCGTCAATCCTTTCTCATCTGATTGTTCAAGCAACTTTTGATCGCGAAATGCTTATCACCCGTCGATCAACCCGATCTCTTGTTCTGACCATAGATCTTCGCAGACCCTACCACTTTTCCTAGATTGAAATCCTGACTTTTTCCGTGCTAGTTCAATCTGTGGAATCATTCTAGACTGTAGTTATACCTCCTCTCTTATCTCCACCGTCCAATATTTTCACCCGTTAACTTATTTCGCGATTTGAAAAAGTTTCTTTCTCCAAGCATGTTCACCGTGCAGAATGATTTAGAGTCATTGATCATCTTATCTTGTGTTGATCTCGACCCTCCAACATCACAACCCTTTAACGGACTGCACAAATCTCAAAATTAAATCCTTCCTTGCATCTCCGCTCCGTAGAATCTCTTTCCACCATTGATCTTACTCGTCATGAATCTAAAACGTCGAAGCTTAACACACTTTACCCTTATTCCTCTGCTGCATGTTTCAATCTACAGAAATATCTATCACTGTAGATCAAAATCCACTCTCCATCCGACGACTCTTGATGAAAGAACTTGCTAACCAGATAACTTGAAAGGTGCTTCCATAAAATTTCATCAAATAGGATCATTTTCAAACCTTTCAAGTCCATAATTCAAAATTTTAAACATAGTGCTAACACTAAGGTTAGTCAAATCAAGTTTTAAAAATTGGCTAAAAATATTCTCTCGACCCCCAAACTTGGAGAAGGTAGATGCATAAGATAAGTGAAGGGAATTTTAGTCCAATATGGGGGAAATGAATATAGAAAAATTAGTTATTATGAAGGAGAATAACCAAGTAAATATCTACTTGAATTCTATATAAAAGAGGAAGAGCGCTCGAGATTAAAGTCTAGAATTTTATGGTTGGAAGTGAGAGATAAAAGTTCCTCCTTTTTTCACAAACAGGCAAAATGCATACAAAATAAGAACAATGTTAGTGAAATAATGAGAGAAGATGGGGGATGATTGGCATGTCCCCGGTCACCTCGGTGCCACTTTGAGGTGATGGAAAATCCAATGCACACCATAGAATCTTTTGTTTCTATTCCAATATCAATTGGTTATGCCTCTCTTGATCAATCATACCATAAAAAAGTCCATTTCATAAACTGGGCATCCAATTCTTGACTAGTTGATACCAACAATGCAGAAAAGTAGACGTCCATAGGATAGTTTTCCTAACTAATCCTCAATCTTGATTATTCAGTTATCATCTTGGATTAATAACTAGATTCGATGATTATCGACGACCTTGATGGCCAATTGTCAGCATTCCGACATTATAATCATTAATGATTAATTAACACCTTAATCATGATTAAATGAATACTTAATTACCCTTGTAATCAATCCCGATAGTTATAAACATATCCGATAGTAAAATATGCCTATCCTAACATTTTCATGTCGATCTTGACTTTTCTGTACATCAAGCCTCGAAAATCTGAAATTAGGAGCACAAAATTGTTCATGCAGTTTTGAGGATGATGTTTTTTGGCGGTGTAATAGTCTAAGCATGCCCAAAGGATTTGTTTGAATCTTAAAAATGTGCTCTTCTCACTTAGACCTTTCCAATGTGCTACCGAACACCCTAAATGGAGATCATATGCAAAAGTTATGACCCCAAGAATTTGACACCTCAACTAACCACCTCGGGGCCTGCAAACCTTTTTACGGCTCATCTCCTTGGATAGGTTTTTCGATGTTTAGGTTTTTTCCCTCATGTTTATGATAAAAATTCCCTTCAACCTCATTTCGTAATTAGCTTGTCATGAATGAGTGTAGGAACCACATCTCTTTTCAGAGATATAACTACCACCATTCTAGCTACTTTTATTTTACAGTCTATTTAGTTTCATTCATTTAATAGAATATATGTTTATTGTATCACTATGTTCCTTACAATATATTTGTGTATGTGGTTCTATAGATGCTCTTTCATTTCGTTATCACATAAATCCAAATAAGGTTGGATTGTATAAGTAGTTCTTTCAAGAGCAATAATTAGTTGTTGGAAAATTTTCCTACACGTTTAGGTAAATCTCATAATTATAAAGGGGATACTCATGTTAACAAGAAGCATGTTAACTAAGCACACTTGTATCACTCCCTTTTCTCTTCTTATTGAATCATAGCTTTCTATCACATATGTTATTTTAACGTATTTATTGTAATCTTATTTGGATGATGAACATGATTACAACACATAAATCAAAAGATAAATATTATGTTGAGTAAGAGGGAGTTAAAATTAGTATTTGTCTTTTATCTTTTTTCTCCGTCTAAGTATTGTGACATTTTCTATAATTTATATTACCAAAAAATTAAAGATATTTATTCAATAATTACCATACTAGTTGTTTCAATGTGGAATGAAAATTCTCTTTCAATAGTTACCATAGTAAAGATCCCAATCTAGCAATAATATTGTTAAGGACCTTTCTCAAGCAGTGCATCTTATAATAATCCCATTATTAAATTTCTCATGGGTTAATTTTAGGTAAAACTAAAAAATCAATAACTCACCTTAAGTTAACCACCATGACAATATTTTGCATAACAGTAATTTCCTTCCAAAATCATAAACTTACCACATACTATAGTCATATCTCAACACCATAAACAACTTTCATTCATAATATAACAAGAGCCACATGGTGGTAATGTCCCCGACATTGCTACCTGCTTTCTTGTAGAAACTTGTAGCGAGGAGCAATTTGGCTAAAGTTAAGGACAATTCATGAATAATTCTTAGACTTGTATTCTTTAGACAATTAAACTTCAAGAAAAACACTCCATGTTTATATTTATTTGCAAGCTTTGTTGCAGCAAAGTGACAAGTTCTATAGATTATCAACATATATTTATATTTCTCATTGCCATGAAATTATGGAGATCTCGAGATCAAGTCATAATGAGTTCCTTGGGTTTGCCATGAAATTATGGAGATCTCAAGATCAAGTCCTATTGAGTTCCTTGGGTTTTCCAACCAATATTTTGATTGATGATTACTACCATCCTACATCTAGAAAATAAAGGAAAAGAGGCTAAATCTACAGGATGGTGGTAAGGTACTAGTAAAAAAGATACAACAATTTGATTAACATGAAATACTACAAAAAAGGGTATAACCTCGAGAAACAAGTAAGACATGACAAATATGTGTGCCATCATGATTCCTAAGAAGATGGATATTGCATCCAATACTATAAATTATGTTGTCATATTTTGAACCAAATTATTTATATGTTACTAGAGTTATACCTTAGAGATGTTGTAGATCTTCTTTTTTGGTACATTAAGAGGTTCTTAAAATATTTGAATTTTTGAGGAAATAATTCCCAAAAATAGATTAGGATTATGAGGTTTAAGGAGAGTGCTACTTCCATTTTTTGTTATCGTTAACTCTCATCTTTAGATTTATTTGTCTACATTACCACTGCTTATACAATCTTCATATATCCTTGGGACATTATTATCTTAAGGAGAGCATTCACCAGACACTGGAGAAAAATATGATATAATCAATATTTACGCAGATAGGCATATATATGTTAGAATTTTTGGGGTGGACTACCATCTATGCTTTTTCATCTACCGATGAGAATGAGACAAATGTACTGTCTAAATTGATTCTATGGGCATCGTCCAATATTAAATGAGAATGAGACAAGTGTACTATCCAGATTGCTTCTATGGTTGTCAGTCCAAAATTAATAATTAATAATTTCAAAAAAATAAAAAATAATAACTTAATTAACAAGTGATAAGTTTAGTTAATAATTAAAATTAATTTTAACTATTTGATTATTAGATACAACTATGAGCTTCCATCCATTATTAGATACAACTATTATCTTTACTCTAATGATTCTAGAACTATTAGCTTAACTTGAACTCTAATCACAATTATATTAGATAATTATTAGGTACAACTATTAGCTTAACTTCAACTATAATCACTTAATGCTTAGTCCAACTGCTTTTGACATCTAGGAGTCTAGCTAATGTGCAGTCATGTAAGAGTCCAACTCATACTTAAATCATTCAAACTCCTAATAAACTCCTCCAAACTCCTAATAAACTATTGCATCTTGTAATTGAGCATAATATACAATTGTCAATCAATAGTTTCTTAGTATTGTCATCATGTTTTGACGAAACGGCATGGTGGATATGGCGATTATGTGTTCCAACAAAATGATATTGTGCTCCTTCATTTCGACATCTATGAGCCTCACTATGGCTGCAACTGCAACATTCATGATGCAGTCACCCACATGGCGAGAGTGGCCGTTTTGCTCGAAAAAAAATGAAGTAATATCAAAGTTGTCATTTTCAAAATCCTTCAACATTCATCGGTATGTATGCATGATATCTCAATCTCAATCTTATTTCTTTATATTTCACTTCTCTTATATCTTGATCTGTGTGTTTATCTGTGTGTTTAGGCGGCATTTTTTGCAATTTGGAATGGGAAATCAGGTGGCAATCACCTGCAGACATTAAATATGCCAAAGGTATGTGTTAGACATTAGTATTCCATTACTGGTATAATAATGTGATCATAAAAGTAGATCGATGGCAGGTAATAATTAATTGGCGTGCCCATCGATTTTGTTGTGTGATCAGGAGATCAGCAGAGGATGTCCGTTTGGGCAGTTATCGCTAAGCTACATCGTGAGTGTAAGATGTGCTTTCATACTGTTGTCTCACAGTTTTCAAGTCATACTTCGTTGGGCTGAAGGGCATATTATTTTACTCCTTCTATGACTCCCTGGATGGGGCGCAGATACTAGGGTTGGGTGTTTGGTCTTGAAAATATTCTTTTCTCAAAAAAAAACTTTTTACTGTGAACTTAGGGATTGTAATGATAAATTTTGTTATATCCAAGTACTTTGCACATACTGTGAACTTAGGGATTGTAATGATAAATTCTGTTATATCCAAGTACTTTGCAACTTTGCCGAGCTAATTTGGTTCCTTGTAACTAGTATGACTAGTTGCTTATGAAGTAACAAGCTAGTAAAATGGTTAAAGGAAAAGGTAACTTTTTGGCTGTCTGGTTAATCAGTTTAAAGGAAAAGGTAACTTTTTGGCAGTCTGGTTAATCCCTGTAAAATGATGAGGATTCCAATACGTTATCAAATCAAAACAACAAACTCAACCCAAACTTGTAGCAATCATGCTTCTTAGGGATCAATAATTCAGTGAAATTGAAAATGATGCATAAGAAGATAATCTCACTATGAATACAATATTTACATTCTTATTGCAACAAATTTTTAAGTATATTGTATTCTTTTTGAAGTAGGATTCAAAGGTTTATAGGAAAATGTAACTTTCTGGCAGTTTGGTTAACCCCTGTAAAATGATGCAAAATGATGAGGATTCCAATAAGTTATCAAATCAAAACAACAAAATCATCCCAAACTTGCTGCAATCACGCTTCTCCATCATCACACAAAAAGAAAAGACAATAAACACACAAAAAGAGAAAAAAAAAAACAAAACTAAAATGCAACGTGCATATTACCCAATTCATAAAAAATATGAAGCAATTCCTTCTCTCTTTTAAGCATATAATCAAACAGCTCGAGGTCATAGAGGTGATAGACTTCAGATTCTAGGAGAATCAAACCTTTAACACACGATTTTGTGTAAATTCTAACCTCAGATGGAATTTGCAATTTATTTTTTATACTTTTGAACTCATTTTGTGCGTATTTCAAGGAATCGTGCAACATTCCAAGTGAGAGTCACAGTCATAATTGGTATTCGTACAGATAATTGGTTTCCACAGTAAACCCAATAAACCCAATCTGCTCCATCTTAGCCGTGAGAAAAAGGCAGGCCACAACCATTAGCTACATCATCTAAGCCTTCATTCCTTGCTGCAATTGCGGCAATACATTAAGAATCCATTTTCTTTGCCAACAACAAACAAAACCCAAAACATAAAACCTTGCACAACCCAACCACTAAAACATTTCAAGGAGTATCTTACCCAACAGGCAAATGTCTCTCAGTCAGGACCAAACAAGTAAGATCTTTAAAAGATCTAGCATTTGTACAAACTAATGAATATTACCTATAGAACACAACTTCTACAGGTATGTGCAGAGGTGAGGATGTTGTTCTAATTTTAAAAACAACATTAACGCACATAATCAAAACATCGTTTTCTAATGAACAATAAAACATTGTTTTCTACTGAACAATGAAGATCACCGCTGCTTATCGAATGCCGACAATGGAGATAGAAATTAGAAGAAAACCATGATCTCCTCAAAACCACAAAAACAAAAGCAATAAGATACAAATAGAATTTAAACATCAATCTTCCCATAAAACAAACTAAATTTAATAACCCAAAACCCAACTCACTTGAAAGATCATCTGCAGTATGTTTATGAGGGTCTTCTTGCAACTCTAGGTCAGGCCTTTCCTCTAACTTAGCCATTACATTATCATCACCAAATCCAACAATGCTCACCACGTCTTCCATAACCAACTTGTGGGTTGAGTCAAACAAACCACTATGGTAACCCAACAAAGGAGGGAAACCGAGTGTCCATGGATTATCTAAGCTGAACCCAATACAAAATAACTCATGTCAGTGCAACACAGTTCGATTAAATGGTGGGGTATTTCATTTCCTAGTGATGTGTAGCTCCAAATTTCTCCATACTCTGCAGTTGGGGCACTCCAAATTTTTTCATATTGCAGGATCCTGATTCACCTATTGTCTGGTCATGTGTAGAGAAAGTAGTCAAGGACAATCCATCAATTTCCACACCGCCATCAAGAAAAAACTCCCCAACGCAGAAGTAGTGCAGGGCATGAATCCATAATTCTCATCATAAGAACTACTCAATCTCGAGTTCAAATCCCTCTGCAACCAATTCTCTGAACTAGGCTCCACGATAAATCGCGCAGAAGAAACTACATTGTCGACTTCACGATCGATCCTCCTATGTTGCCTACTGTGAATGCAGCACGCGCATTGCAGCAGCATGAGTAGCACAACAACAAATCTCTTCATCATGAATCTTCACTTCGTTACTCAGATCTGTTATCAGCCTGAAATTTCTTCTAAAGCACTATTAAACAGTCTCTTAAGAAACATGGCTGACCAAATTGTTACTACTATGGCAGATCGTTACTGATGAAAGAGATTACGATCCAACATGTGCAACCAAATCGTTGCGTCCTGGATTTGACATTCTAAAAAATGATTTTTCCAGTTCAGCTTGACGTTTGCACTGATAAATAACTTGTCAAAACTACTAACAATGATTTGTTAAATTGAGCATCAGGAAGATCGTAAAGCAGTGATCTCTATGGAGGCCAGTGTTGGCATTTGGGAGGAAGATCGTAAGCGGTGATGTCTATGCAGGTTAGTATTGCCCTTTAAGAGGTTCCAGACGGAAGGAAAAGAGGTAAATGTGGCATAACTCAACCACTGTTGGTCCTAGCTTTCATAGCTTTCACAGCTTTCACATTTGAATTCTCCATTTTGAAGATAATAACAATTTTATAGTCATTTAAAACCTTGAAGACTTTGTGTTGATAGGGTAATAGTTTTATTTGTGGTTGGGTCGATCATTTTGCTATCCCAATATTTACTGTCAACAAAACTTGCTACATGCAGTGTTGCCCTAATAAAAAAGACCTTCTACAGGTTCTAAGTGTTTGATAAGCTTTATTTGTTGCTCCTGCCCATCTTCAAGCATGCCTGGAATTTGACGTCCCGTGGAATTTTTTTTCCCTCTCAAAACGTATTTGACAACTAGCTAACTAATTTAGGGCTACGTGCACATAGTTTCTTCGTCTTCCACAATTAATGGAGTCGGTAACAGCATCAAGTTGCCATTTAAACTCTCAATATCATTGAATGGATGTTACTTATTTGCCATTGCAAAAGCCTCAGAGAGACTGCATCAAATGTCAAGCTCGAGGCCTATTACTCAAACTGAAATGCCAAGGTCGAGGCCTTAAAGACGTTGTACTCCATAACAGATGGCGAATTATAAAATGAGACTTACCTTGAGAGCTATGCTCACCATTAAAAACTTGCAGATCCATTAAAAGCTTGCAAACTGGTAGTAACATTTTTCCAACTCAAATCATGCGAAATAATGCTGATATCTTGTGATTGAACTTTGCCCAAAGGATGCATGTGATTTCTGAACCGTTGTATCATTAGCAAATTTCAAACCTTGTCACCTAGAAGCCGTCTCACAAACCAAAGCAACAACATTAAATTTTTTTAATGACGTGGCATGTATTTAAATAATTGCCGACATCACTGTGCAGCCGGGTCTTGGGGCACGAGAATCTGTAAAGAAAAACTTCCTTGCACTATAGAAAGAACTTAGTTTGAGCTCAATTTTTTTTTCAAATTACTCAGAATTAATACACCTGACTGAATCATATATATCTCCTGGTCGAAGACATAATAAAAAAACACATAAATGATCTAGTAATAATAGAGTAAAATGACAATACAATAATGGATGAAAAGTAAAGGATTGGTTTACACAAAGAAACAAGTGATCATAAAAATTTCTTACTTGAGTAAGAATACATAATTATAAAGTGGTACTCATGTTAACAAGTTTCATGTTAAGTGATTACATTTGTCTCAAACCCTTTACCCTCTTGCTTACCAACATGTATTTATTATAACATGTATTTATTGTAATTTTACTTTGCTTATGAACACGTTTCCCTCATTACATTTTACCTCTGGGTCATTATAGCTTGCAACATGGAAAATAAAAGATAAATATTGTGTTGGGTAAGGGACTTAAAATAGGTATTTGCTTTTACCTTCCTTCTTCGTCTAAATATTGTGACATTTCGTTTACATGTTCTTTACTTTTGAATGTTGGGCTTACCTGATCAAAAGATTAAAGATATATTAATTAATAGCTATCATAGTAGTTGTTTGGATGTGACATGTAAATGATTTTTTTTTTTCTACTTTCTTTTTCATAACTGAAAATGCTATATATTTTTATATATGTCGAAATAAACATAAAATAAACCTTTTTTTCCAAAATAATATATTGTGTGAGAAATAATAATTAAATACATTTACCTTATGACATTTTGGAATTGATTTTACAATTATAATCGCTCTTTCTTTCTAAGTCATTATATTAATATAAATTATACATTGTGACCATCCTTTAAAAAAAATCCCGTGAATGTTAAAAGCTGAGAGAATCAAAAGAATAAAAACTCATAATTACATTGTAGGTTAAAAGGGATCTCTTTTTGGAAAAATGGGCCATGGATGATATAATAAAAATACCTTGCTCGTTAATGTTAGGAACGGTAAAATACAAACAATCGACTATGTATGATGAAAACAAAATAAGTGAATATATATTGTGGTGTCAAAAAGCGATATTTTGCTAACTAAAATGAAAAATGAGGATTAAAAGAGAATGTAGAAAGCTTGAGGTTAATTAAAAAATTAATTTGATCCCATCGATCACGTTCAAGATTGCGCTGCGGTTCCTCAGGATCCAACCACTTGTTCCCCTGCACTTCGTGAGGATGATCATTTGGAATCTGGAGCATCTCACCAACTCTGTGAGGAGTTTCGTAACTTTCTTGATATCTAGAAAGTGGGAAGCCATTGCAATTTGTGAGACTGTTATATCATTAACATGGAGGAAGGAGACATCCCATGGGTGGATATAAAATTTCCTTAGTTAATCTTAACTTTGATTTGATCTCTCTTTTGATCACTTGTGAATCGATCACTTGTGAATCGATTGTGTGCTTCAAATTTCACTATTTGTGATAACAGTAGAAACGGGCTTCGATAATCCCAGTTATAATGGCAATGCCTAAGAACTATGATAACAACAGAAACCGGCTTTGATAATCCCAGTTATAATGGCAATGCCCAATAATAGTAGTCTGTACGGATTTTGGTACATTATGGTAATTGTGTTGTGCATGAAAACATTCTCATGGAGCACAGTAGCGCAGTGGGTGAAGCTCGGGAGATGGAAGCTTCTTGTACAGAATGGTGGAGATTGTTTTAAGCTTGAAACACTTCGTCTGTGAAATATTCACGCGAGGTGGGAAGAAGGGTAATATGTTTGGCCTTGTTGCTTAATAGAAGATTCTGATCACTAAACGGTAGCAGTTTAAGGAATCCGTTGCTAGTTATCGGACTGATCTTGCAGCAGAAGAATTGATGATAATTATGTGGCTGTGAGAAATGGTAGTAAAGATTAAATTTATAGTCAACATTTCATTATATAATGTTACATAACGTTACAAGATCTCCCTCATATTGGTTTTAATTTTAATTTTTTATTATTATAGCCGACATAACGTTACGCAATGTTACAAGATCTCCCCTATACTGGGCTGTAGAGCGCCTCTCGACGCAATAAGTTGCATAGCATTTCAACTTTCACCTTTTTTTTTAAATGTTAATTAACTCTTGTTCATATAATTCATTTCAATTTTTGTTTTTTATATGAAAACGATTATGATATAAAAATTGTTTCTTTAGTTTTATAAAATTAGATTTGATTAGGATTCCAAATTGTATTTTTCAAAATTGTATAGTGTTTATTATGCCATTTCACTTTAAATGTGGCAAAATGGTGTTGTACGAAAACATCACACACTATTTAAAAATATCCTTGCAGTTTCTAAACGGTTTCATGTTTTCTATGCACCCATTTGTTAGATTCTCTAAATATAGAACTATCTCTAAATGAAATATATAAATATTATAATATATAATGATAATCTCAAACCCATGCATTTGTAATTATGATAACGAATAATAGAAAATGTAAGTGACGCCAGCGATCGAACATGCCTTGAAGAAGATGCAGAAGCTGACCAAATTATATCTTAAGACTCGGTTCCTTCATGTATGGGAAATTGGGGCCATTGAGATTTTAGACATCAGCTAGGCCGAAGCCTACTTTCAATTTTTTGGGACTCCCAACCTATATGAATCAAAACTTAGATTTATAGACTCAAACCTAGCTTGTTTATCTTCGGAGGGCGAAGATCACGACAAGCGCAAACTCAAACTTTGAAACTAACCAGAGTTTCTAATTCCAGCTGATCGCACTGAGTGTAGAGGGATATCATATGCTACTGGTTTCATAGACTCATTACACTTGAGATCACTGCTTTTGATCCCAATTGATCCCTCAAAGTGCAGAGGGAGAGCATACATAACACTCGACACACAAACAAAATGCAGAAAGCTCTTAAGACTCAAATGCACCCGATGCCAAATGAGGAGAGGAACACCTTATTTATACAAATTCAGTTGAGTAATTGGTGACCCAAAACTTACACCTAAAGGTAAAAAGACTTGATTCAGATCTCATGGCAGTGGATCAAATCACACCTTTTGTCGGGTAAGTCACTTGAGCCATGTGAAGGAATCTTTGGACTGACGATAGACTGGCCTTTACATAGTGGAGCTATTATTAGCGGCCCACAATGCTTTTTATTATTCATTATCATAATTACAAATGCATGGGTCTTTGCCATATGTACAACCAACGAATCTCTCAGAATCACTATCAAGAACAAATTTGGTGTCTCGGAATAAGCAATAAGAAAAACATTGTTCTACATCAAACTCAAGAATAGTTTCATTGGGAACACACAAGAATTCTCCTTGGAAAATTGATTTGACTTTAAAATTTAAAGGAATTCTTCTAGTGTGAATAGTATTATCCACGAGGCAACCATTTCTATCAATTCTTCTATATTTTTGTTGAGTGTAAATTGGGGGTTCAAGAGGAGAATAAGTTCCTCCAAGATTCAATAGCTTACATTTAAACCACATATGACTTTGGTGTGCCACGCTCATATCTGCTTGAAGGTGTAAAATGAAATTGGCACGTCACTGAACCCAATCTTTTCTTGGACATTATTTGTTGAGAAAGACTTCTGTCCATCCTGACCATTGTTGCTACACAAATGTAGAAGGATATCCACAAATTATTATCTCACCTTTTTCTCTGGAGAATTGTAAGATGATATTGTAGCTATTCCAATTTAGAAAACCTGGACTGATATCCACATAAAATGATTCTCTGCCATCTGTATAAGTTGTATCAATCCAAACATGATTGAGCTTTTGAAGTTGATGCAGGGCATTTTCTAAGCCTTTAAAGGATTCTTTCTCCCATCTCTCCAAGATATGAATTTTCATAGGAGAGGAATTTATTTGTTGAATCAAAGAGAGTGCCAGATATTTATCTGCTTCGTTTTTGTTGGTGTAAACAAAAAAATCCACTCTTTCTTCTTATGTTAAGGGATCCTTGAAGATCCAAAGCTTATGTGTTTGATTGGAAGAGGTGGATTCTCTTGAGCTGAGCATATTGAGGTTGGGTTTCTCCTACAGTTCTTCTCTAGTTAACATATCAGCAATACAATTTAAATAGCCTGGTTTAAATACAATCTCAAAATCAAAGTTTTGTAACGAAAGAAACCAATTTAAAATTCTAGAACTATTTTCTACCATAAGATTTTCATTTTTGAATATCCCAGGAATAATTTTAAAATATTTTCGAACAATAAACTTAACAGGTTTTAAAAAAAGTTTAAAATGATTTATAGTCTTTTTGACTGCAAGTATTTCTTTATGACTTGACAGATAATTGAGCTCTGTGTTCCTGAGTGCTCCTGAAGCGTATCCACATATTTCTTCCTTATTTTCATGCTTTTATATGAGAATATCTCCCCAAGATTTTTTAGAGGCATCAGTCTCAATCACCATCTGGCCAGAGGTTTTCAGTAAAGAGAGCAGAGGTAGATGTTTCACTTTGTCTTTGATTTTTTGAACTGCATCCGTCATTGCTTGATTCCATTTTGGGGGATTTTTCTTCAGTCGTTATTGTAACAGATGGATATCATCTACTTGCCCTTTGTATAATGGCCTAGTATAATTTAGGCTCCCAAAAAATCTTTGCATCTATACTTTTTCAATGTTTTGATCGGGGAAGTGAGCAAAAACCTTGAAGACACATTCTTGAAGAATCACCTGTCCTTTACTTATTTGATATCCCAAAAATTCAATATCTGTCTTTCCAAATTCCATTTTGGATTTTGACAAAACCAAGCCATGTTTAAAGACTAAAGAATAAAATTATTGCAGATGTTTTAAATGATCCTACAGATTTTTTGAACAAACAAGAATATCGTCTATATACACTAATGCCCATTTATTTTCTCTAAAGATATCTTCCATCCTTTCTTGAAACTATGATGGTGCGTTGTTTATGCCGAATGGAGGTACTTTCCACTAATATTTCCCACGAGGGACCACAGAAGCAATTTTAAATATGTCTTTTGCTTCAATTCCAATCTGATAGAAACTAGACTTCAGATCAAATTTGCTGAAGATTTTACACCCTGGTATTCTTTGCAAAAGATTGGATTTGTCAGGGAGAGGGTATCTAACTGGCTCAAGAACTTTGCTTAAAGGTTTAAAATTTACAACTAGTCTGGGTTTTCCTCTTTTTATCTCTGAGTGTTTGTTGACAACAAATGCTCGGTATGCCCAAGGTGTTAGAAAATAGGACCACAGAGCAATAACAAGTATACAACTAAATCATTAAACAAGATGCAAAACACATTAAACACATTATAGAGAGACACATATATAATGTGGTTCACCCAAACAATGGGTTATGTCCACATAGAAATTTCCAGTCCTTTTATTACCCTCCTAAAAGATCAAGGGATACAACCTACAACAACATCGCTACACTTCCTCTTCACACTCTCACAGTCTCTCTCACACAATCACAGAGATTGTTTACAATGATACAATACAATACCATACCATACCATACACAACCATATTACAATGCTTTTCTTTTATAGGGGAAATACCATGGGAAAATACTACGGTTAACCCAATACCATTGGTTCCACAAAACTGTTGGCCAACAAACATCCCAAACCCCAAAGTTGGGGAACGAGTGTATAGTAAACTTGGGGTACAAACACAACTGAATAATATCTCTGGATCTAGAAAGTTCGGGGAATGAGTGTACAGTAAACATGGGGTATAAACACAACTGAACATTATCTCTGGATCTAGAATATCAGGCTCCACAACCAAGAATCTCCCACTTGAAGACTGATCACAATAACTCCACCGTTGATGCACTTACTGGACTATGCTCTAGACCTTGGACTTGGAAAATTTATTATTTCTATCTTCACGCTTGAAGGCCAATAGAAACCCAGTAGGAACTCAGTTTCTCTTTGGTTACTCCCTTCGTCAACATGCCTGTAGGATTCTGGCATGTATGCATCTTTTCCAATTTTAATAGTTCTTCATCTAGAAAAGATCTTATGAAACAATACTTGAGATGCATATGTTTAGTCTTCGAATGAAATGATGAGTTCTTTGCAATATGAATGGCACTCTGGCTGTGACTGTACAACTTGCTATTTTCATGCTTCTTACCCAATTCATCCTGAACCTCTACAACCAAATCATCTCCTTACAAGCCTCTGTAGCAACAACATACTCTGCTTCCGTTGTTGAAAGTGCAACAACCTGTTGCAGTTTTGAAATCCAACTTATTGTTGTTCCACCCATAGTAAACACATACCCTATGGTGCTCCTCCTACTACCTTTATCACCAGCCATATCTGCAACAACATATCCTAGTAGAATAGTGTATGAACCTCCAAAACATAATGCATGAGAAGTGGTACCTATCAAATACATGAGAATCCATTGTACTGCTTTCCAATGCTCTTTACCTGGATTATTCATATACCTGCTCACAACTCTCACTTCATGTGCAATATCTAGTCTTGCACACACCATTGCATACATCAAGCTTCCAACTGCTGATGAATAGGGAATCTTAGACATGTAATCTATCTCTTCCTGTGTCTCTGGACACATCTCCTTACTAAGTTTGAAATGGCTGGATAAAGGTGTACTATCTAGTTTTTCATTTTGCATTCTAAACCTTTGCAACACCTTTTCTATGTACTCACCTTGAGACAACGTCAAATTGTGATTTTTCCTGCCTCTTGTTATTCTCGTACCAAGGATTTTCTTTGCAGCACCCAAATACTTCATCGCAAATGATTTAGCTAGTTTTCTTTTGAGCACATTTATATCCTGCATGTTTGACCCTACAATAAGCATGTCATCCACATACAATAACATGATAATATATATTTTGTTATCTAGCCTCTTGAAATACACAATATGGTCATAATGACATCTATCATAACCTTGTTCTGTCATCAACTTATCAAATTTTAAATACCACTGGCTTGGAGCTTTCTTCGGCCTTACAAGCTCTTCTTCAACCCGTAAACCAAATTCTCCTTCCCTTTGACCTCATACTCTTGTGGCTGTTGCATATAAATCTCTTCCTCCAAATCCCCATGGAGAAAGGCTGTTTTACATCTAATTGTTCAAGATGCAAATATTCTACTACCACTATACTTAAAATAGTTCTAATTGAAGTCATTTTAACAGCAGGAGAAAATATTTCATCAAAGTATATACCTTTCTTTTGTGCAAACCCATTTACAACGAGTCTATCCTTGTATCGCTTCTTGCCTCCATCTTCTTCCTTCAACCTGTAAACCCATTTATTCTACAGGAAACTGAACCAAATCCCAAGTCTGATTTCTTACTGATGAGTCCATCTCCTCATTCATGCATTGCTCCCAATTCTTTCTAGTTTCTACTTGCATTTCCTCTTCATAACATTCTGGTTCACTAGAATCAGTCATCAATAAATAATATAGTGAAGGAGACAATCGTTTAGGGGTTCTACTTAACCTGGTATATTTTCTTACAGTTGCAGGAATTTTAGGTTCCTACTGTTGTTCTTGATTTTTTGGTGCTTTTGGAACTTCATTTTCTTTGATTTCATCAAGCACTGTGTACTATGTGTTTTCCTTTTCCACTTTCTTTCCCTGCAACTAATCTTTGTACATAACCTTTTCATTGAATACTACATCTCTACTCCTAATGATTTTGCAATTTTCAAAATCCTATAAGTGATAACCAAAATCATCAACCCCATATCCAATAAAGGTACATTTCTTGGATTTAGCTTCAAGATTTGTTCTATCGTCTTTATCAATATAGACAAATGCTTCACAACCAAAAGTTCTTAGAAATGAGTATTTTACATGTTTACCTGTCCATGCCTCCTTTGGAATCCCACCATCCAAAGCGCTTGAAGGTCCTTTGTCTATTAAATAAATAACAGTGTTTAAAACATCAACACAAAATTGTAAGGGCAACCCTACATGCAATATCATACATCTTGCACGCTCCATGATCGTTCTATTCATTCTTTCTGACAATTTCCTTGTGGTGTTCCAGGGACTGTATTCTCCCTATGAATCCCATTGTGTGAACAGTAACTGCCAAACTCCTTGTTGCAGTATTCACCTCCATTATCAGATCTGAGAAATTTCAACCTTTTTCCTGTCTCATTCTTAGCCAAATATTTCCGCTTCTTAAAAGTATCAAACACATCATATTTCTGTCTAATGCAATAAACCCAAGTTTTTCTAGTTGCATATATCTGTATGGACAAGCTCTAAATTTTCACTCTTCTTTTGTTTCCCAACCCTAAGAAATATAACTCTCTTCTGTTTTCCATAAACATAGTTCTCACAAAATTCCAAAATTACTTGCTTCAGATTTGGAAGCAGTTTCCTTGAGTGGAGAATCTGCATCCCCTTCTCACTCATGTGGCCAAGCCTATGATACCACAATGCCGCACCTATTTCTATGGAAGCTCCAGAGATGGAATAATCATTATTATGAGGACATAAGTATAACATAACTACCCAATATCCTTTTGCTATTACTAGTGATCCTTTAGTGACCTTCCACCACATTTCTCCAAACGTAGACAAAAACTACTATCTCCCAACTGCCCTATTGAGATCAGATTTCTTTTCATAGCAGGAATGTGCCATACATATTTTATCATCCATTGACTTTCATTATTTAACTTAATCCATACCTTACCCTTTCCAACAATTTTACACGGTTCATCATCCCCCAATAAAACATGTCCAAAATCACCTCGAACATAATCATGAAAGAATTTCCTATTGGGTGTAGCATGACATGAATCCCCTGAATCTACTACCCAGTAATCACTATTATTATCTAATGAAAGAATCAAAGCATCTTGTAACACATCACCTGCTACATTCGGTTCCTGAGTAGTCTCTTGCTTCCTTTCTCATTTCTTCTTTGGAGCTCTGCAGTCTTTCTTCAGATTTCCTTTCTAACAACAGTTCCAACACTCTATTTTTTCGAATCTGGACTTGGATCTGCCATTTCCAGACTTGCTGCAATTTCCTAGGCTCCTTCCTCTCTCCTTTTGTCTCCCTCTACTCTCCATGGTCAATGCATTACCTGATGTCTCATCTATGCTTTTTCTTCGCATTTCCTTAGTAAGAATAACACCAACAACATCATCAAACTTAAGAGTGTTTGAACCAGGGACGAAGTTACTTACAACCATGACCAAGCTATTCCAACTTTCTGGAAATCACGGGGTCTTCACTTAGTGAAACCATGCCATAGCACGTTCGTTCGTGGCATATGAAACAATACCCCTATTTTCAAAAAATATTGGAAAATACCTCCCAAAATCATTTTTTTTAACCCCCTCCCAATATGCCTTGCCGATTTTAAAAAACCCCTATTTTCCCTATATATTGCATGTATCCATTTTTTCATTTACATTTTTTATACCCCTTTATATTTCTACCTAAGGAAAAAAAAACTAAACACAAGAAAGGGTGACACTTGATAGGCGCCCTTAGGCAAATCACTTTATTAGGAATTAAAATGTATCACATGATGTCAAAACAAATAAGAGAGGGTTTATTTGTACCAATCTCAAACAGTAGTGTGTTTTCCCCAAGAAGGGTTCAAAAATGAAACTTACACCATTTATAACTGCTTCTTTCCATCACAGACTTTTTATCCAAGCACCATTTTGGTATTTAGGAGATTGTACAACTTCAGAAACAAAATTGATCTGGAATATTCAATGCATACTGTTAATCTTTTTAGATTAAAAGATTAACTATATCAGTAGTTACTATACACTATATTTTTATTATTTCTATTATACAATAGATCCTTTGAAGTCACAAAAGACATTGCATATTCTTTCCCATCACTTGCAAATATAAGACTAAGACTCCTAAGTAATTTGATACAAAATAGTAGTGTGAGATGAATTTTGAAAACCTTAATAATTCCTACTCTTTGAAATTACCAATTAAGAGGCCAAGCATTCTTTTGGAGTCAATAGAGGATTGGATTGAAATCCACATCATCCTAGTATATCCCTATGATGAGCGCTCTCTATGTCCACTCCTCTTGATTTATGTAAACATTTTATGTCAATGTCAATAGAAGAATGTAACTTAGTGACATCTCACAATACATAGATTGTCTACATGTATTGTCTTAATGCACTAACAATGGGTGCTTTTTCATTTTCCAACTCTTTACCATAGTTGTTGTAGAACGCTTAATGTGTGAGTTGTAATGTGGTTATGTTGCATATATAGTATGTATTTCGTTACACACATATTTTGTAAATCACATAAATAATATATTGCTAAAATAAATCAAAACAATTTACAAATTTGCTTTATAGGAAAGCCAACTCTATTACAATTTCATGTCCAAAAATATTAAATCATAACAACAATATGTGGAGATTCCCTTGGGATTAGAGTATTTTACTAATAAGATACATACACACACTTGTTTTTTACATAAAGATGGCATTGAAATGAATTTTTTGTTGTTAATATTTTATTACTATTTCTAAATACCAAAATTGAGCAAGGAATTATACATCTCCTTCATACCAAACTATAGAAAACACTTCCAGACACAACTAAGTAGGTCCAACTTAGTAGGTATATAATCACATTTAATTTCCTTTGAATTTATTTTTCTTTCAATAGGATTCAAGGAATATAGCCCTATAATCTTCAACCATTATTCCAATGGCAAGACATTAGTTTCAAGCCATTACATTAACTTCTAACAATGTGTCAAGATCATGACTTGATGTATTTTGTGGTGTATTAATTGAAAATGTGTCTTTAATGGTACAATTGGTCTCTTTAATGGTGTGATTTGGACTCTTAATGCCAGGCAAAGGGAGATATGCTAACAAAAGATGCCAAGAAATGCTCTACCAACAACCTCAAGATTTACTTATTTTGTTAGAGATATGCTAATAGTAGATGCCAAGGAATGTTCTACCAACAACCTCAAGATTTACTTATTTTGTTAGAGATATGCTGACAGATTTACTTATTTTGTTAGAGATATGCTAACAGAAGATGACAAGTAATGCTCTATCAACAACCTCAAAATTTGCTTATTTTGTTAGATCTTGACCTACTTTTCATGACATGCTTCATGTTTTGGATAGTTTTTTTAATTAAAAAATGGGTATCTTTGAGAATATCATTCACCATGTACACCTTCTTTAGAGATATATCAAGTGAGTTGTTTAAACCTTGTTTTTATATATACACACTTGCTAAAATATGTGAGATATATCAAGCCAGCTGTTTAAACCTTGCTTTACATATACACACTAAGATATGTGAAATTAGGTAAAGGCACATGTTAATTTTTGTTTGTGCCTTCGTATATGTGAAGGCCATCTGATTCTAGTAGTATCTCTTTTATATATCTATTGAAATATTAATCATTCTCTAAAAATAATCTGAAGTTTCTGCATTTTTAAGAAAAATATGAAAAATTTTCTGCAGTTTTACGACTTTGTTGACACAATCAAACTGGCCATGGCACAACAAGGTTCTCTTTATTCTGAAAAAGGCCGTGTAGATGAATTTGATCAAGAATTAATATATTTTGAAGAGATTTCTTGGTAAGGGACAAGAGCTAAGATGAGGTTAATTCAGAGTTGAAGTATTCAACATAAAAAGGCTGTGAAGATGAATTTCACAGTTGAAGGTACTTTGATCCAGAATGAATAGATTTTGAGGAGGAAAATTTCTTGGTAGTGGCCAAGAGCTAAGAGAGGTTAATTCAGAATTGAAGTATCCAACATATTAAAAGAAGAAACCAACATATCGTATGTAGACATAACATCTTGAGAGGCAAATAGACTTTGAATTTGATCTTATTATCAAATGCACAAGCACTTATAGATTCATTCTATATGCCATGGTGATCAGACATACTGCAATTTGTAGATCACACACAGCTGTGAATATATTTATAAAATATTAGTACTCAGACTGAGTACAAAAACACCACCATCCAATCATCGCAGATGATTATTTTTCCTTGTCATAAACAATTCACTTCACGGTTCCATATCTCAATCCCATTACAAAATCTTGCCCTAGTATAAAAGATAGATTTCAGCAATAAAAACTACACTTTACAGTTTCTCATGTACAATATGCATTATTTCTGAAATGAAGGGAGAGACAGAACACCTGTTTTTATTTAGCAAAATAACCTTCTCCTTTTTGAACCATTACGCTTGTTTTCTTCCTCAAAAAATCTAGGAAAACTCACAACGGTCTTCGCCCTAGCGAAGTTGAGCAGGGAAGATTGTTCTTCCGTTGCAATACCCTCAGAAGAGCTTCTATGACCTTCAGACCCCACATGACTTACTTTACTTGGTTGGTTTATTGTCTCTAAGTAAGTTGTAACATACTGTTCAACAGTTGATACCTCTCTTGAAAGTTGCACAGTTACATCACCATTGTTGTTCTGCTCATTTAAGTACAAGCATACAACAACACAGTCATCAACCTTGGAAGTTGGGAATTTATGCTTCCATGCATTGACTTCTGATTCCACTACTATTCTAGCAGCAGCAGCTCGAGAAGATACTGAAGAAACAATATTCACAACTTCTTGATTGGACAAAACTTCCCAGACCTAAAACAACAATCAAAACTGCTACATTTATAAAGGATGCATTGACAAATGAAAAATTGGTACTGTTGAACAAGGCATATGCTGAATAAGAAAGAGAGTATGGAGATGAAATTAGTCCTTTTCCTTTTTAAATTTTTTGGACTAAAGATTACATGGCAGAAGATTTTAGTATTTTACCCCATCAGTTGCAACCACGATAGACTGATCTCTGCTGGTTAGCTGTCTATGTGTAATTTCAGGGACGGCAATAACACCAAAGTCCTTGAGACAAAAATCTCCAAAGGCCCGGGTCATGGCAAGACCAAGAGAGTTTTCATTTGGTAACCATACCCTATGCACATGGGGTTCATCCTTTAAAGCATGGACTCGGCCTTTGCACTGCTTGATCCTTTCTGCCTCCCCTGACATATAAAAGCTTTATCTCAGCTACCCATGCATACATTACAAAACCTTTAACAGTTCATGAGAGATCCCTAGAGCTAAAGGAGGACGGAGAGTTACTAAATTCACCTTTCTAAGAATGGAGAGTTACTAAATTCATTTTGCCCATTTACAATAGGTATTGCACTAAGTTACTAACCATCTTGCAGGATTAAACCTACCTTCCTAAGAATGGAGAGTTACTAAATTCATTTTACCCATTTACAATAGCTATTGCACTATGTTACTAACCATCTTGCAGGATTAAATCACAAAGTGACCTTAAATAATATCACAGGAATGTGGACATAATAAATGGCTGCATAACTATCTATATTCAATATGGCGGTCAAATATGAGATAAATCAAATGTAGAAATTAAGATCTTAGGTAAATACACAATCAAATTCAGACTCACAAACACAAATTGAACAAAACAAATAGTATGCAAAACTTGTCCTACAAATACTGCCCGACACGAATAGTTCTCTGGGACACTAGCCCACCAGTATTGCTTCCCACTGGCACTTTTTCCGAATGTTGGCTCCTTGTTGAATCATGTCCAACAATTACTTTCCTACCTAGATTGAGTCTTCTATTTCCAAGTTGCTCCACAACCTGGTCACTAGACGAAGAAATGTTAAATGGAAGTGCATCGGATACTGATGTGCAGCCAAAATTACCAATATTGCGCCTACTAGTTCCTGCTGAGGGCCTCTTGGAATACCTGTCCTTTGATACAGATCCAGATCCTGTACTAGGAATTTCTTGAGATAAATTTTTACTTGCAACTTGGCTTGCAGTTCGTGTGATAGAAGCCTTGCGTTTAGATTGAGAACGTGTAGGTATATGCGCAATTACCTCATAGCGACTCATACGTAAGTTATCTGCATGGCCTGGCATTGGCCTTCTAAAATTCCCATGATCTTGAGTTCTTTGACTTAACACTGGGCTTGAATGCAACAGAGAATCACTGCTACTAGCAACATCCACATCAAATAGATATTCAGCCACTGATGGGGCAGAGACAAAATAATCACCAGAGGCAGATTCATGACCATTTTCAAAAACGATTGACCGATTTGCCACATCATTCCTGAGCCCAGATCTCAAAGAACCTGCTCCTATGTTCCTAGTCCGATTTTCCTCTATTCCAGTCCAATTATGTTTGTGTTCCCCATACATCAAATCTGACAAACCATTGTTTGCACTCAATAACTCCATGTTATTCCAACTTCCCTGTCTATTTAGAAACTTGCTAGAAACAAGTCTTTCATCTCTCCTTCCCACACTAGAACCACCATGAAAGAGGCTTCTGCTGCTCATAGAAGAAGTTGGTGTTTCCTGAAGAAAGTCCACATCAGAGGTTGATCCTTCAGAGCTTGTCAAATTCGATATTTCTGATAGACCAAGTCTACTATTATTGCTTGGTTCTCCCTTATGCCACGCCGCTCTAACCTACCCAATCTGACCCAATCCAGCAGAGAGATTGCGTGTTGAAGTTGGCTGCCCTGGTGTAGCAGAATTTGGCTGCACCTTGCGTGTCTTCTTCAAGTTTAATGAGCTAGAAGCACCCAGTTTAGGAACTGCTGAAACTGACTTTGGCAAGAGTGACTTGTTGCTTGAGGGACGTCCACCAATTTTGGAGGATTCCCCTGGTTCCTTATCTTCAATTCGGTTAGCTTTGAGAGCAGTCACTCTAGTACTACCCCCAATTCTTGTAGTGTAATGAGTACTCTGTGCCTCATGATTTTGTTCTCCAGAAAAATAAGTACCCCACCTAGGCAGTGCATTTCTCCTGTTGGCATGATCATCCATGACTGTACCTGATCTTCCAATACAAAGATGCAAGGAAGCAGAAGTCTAAAAGGCAAACTTTTTCCCAGCTAAAGTATCTTGTCATCAACCAAACTCCTTAATGTATAAAAATCTTTCCGTGCATTTCTCCTTAGAATAACAAAAAGAAATTGAGCCTTATGCTTCCAATAGCTGCAATGTAACCAACATATGATCGGAATAACACCTTAAGTGTCTGGATCAAAGTAAACATGCCAATATAAATAACAGATTCCAAAGTCTAAACATGGATGTGCATACAAATGTGCACAACAATCAACACTCATAATTTCTATCATTTGGATCTAAGAAAGTTCCTTCGTTGACATAGCCTGAGCTTACATCGATGTTTGAAGATTTTATACCTACAATTTTAATAAGCATAGACACAGGTCATTGACAATGCTTCAATCGCTGCAAAAAAAATTCACAAAGATTGTTCAATGCTTCAAGATTTGGCAGCTCAACATGGCATGTATCTGTATTCATCACAAGTATAATAAAAAAATGAAAAACAAATAACCATGTTCTGTAAGCATAAGAATAACGGAACAATCTTAAGAATATTAATCCTAAGGCCATGAAACTTTTGGCATGGATTGAATCGGCTCTGCAAAATATATTTAATCATATCCATGGGAAAATCCTTATTTTAAAATCTAACTTCGGAAACAATCTTCAACAAAACCTTAATTTACATAACTTTTCCAGTGTGCAGTTAGGTAATTTAAGTATTAGCTAAAATCTACTTGAACATAATCGAGAAATAAGAAGCATGTTGAAATCCTCAATTCCTTAATAAAGTTATGGAGCATGTACAGACATTCAGCCCACTGTGAATGAAAGGAGCAAAGACATCTACAATAACATAGACAACAGGAAAAGCATGAATCAAAAACCTTATATATAAGCCTGAAAATACTTGCATAATCTAGATATTGGGCCATTTTGATATATACAGCCAGGGGAAGTAATCAGTACAGGTGAAAGGCCAAACACGGTAGTGAGTACCAATCAAGAAAGTATAAGGCAGAAAGGCCTGACATGGTAGAGAATACCAGTCAAGAACTTTAAAATCTCGCAGATAACATGATTAAAACAGCTGTGAAAAACAACTAATATTAAATATTTGTACCAAGAACCTACATATGATCAATCCTACAACTTCCTTTTAGATGTATGCTAAGGGTCAATTGTGTCTTGACTAAACCTACCGATAATCAACCCTACAACTTGAATTGCCTTTTCAGATGTATGGAATGGGTCAATCGTTTCTTCACATTATGCAGACATCAGTGGGATTCAAGGCCTACTGTGTCAACAATTTCACATGTATGCAATCAGCACAAGCCCACAAAACTATAGCCGGAAGATTCCAAGGAGGAACAAATGCAAAAGCTACTAGCATTCTGGTGAGATCCGCTGTGATATTAAAAAACTTATTCTAGCACTGGACTTGCGTCGAGCCATTTGTGGGGCTCCCCTTTCAGGCATAACATATTACACGAAATTCTGATCTTTGCGATCAATGGTTATTTTAAACATTTATGGCAAATAACAAGTGAAGATGGCGATATAAATTATAATTAAAGGCATCTGTTTGGTATCTAATACGAGGAGGTTATCATTTGGCGTATCCGACTTTTTCCATAGAATTTCACTATAAATCCTGCATGCAATCATAGAATACCGAATATACAGAAGTATGTCAATTGTACAAATGGTTAGTACGTTCCAATTTTTTCAAAAGTCCAGTCTATTTGGCCAAGATTTTCGATTGTAGGATCTGCTATTACAATCCGGCCCTTCACCAACCCAACCAACAAACCCGGGGTTGAAATGGATGATTATCCTGTATTGCTATCATCAATATGAGCATCAAAATACTGATTTTATTTCAAGTACTTAAACTGATCCCACCGACCGCCAATAAACTGCAATATATCCCCTGCTACTTTCTATATTACCGCTCACAGTTTCTCTCAAAGTTTTGGAACAATTTTACCCATGGTTATCACCGCAACACTATCAAATCTTCATCCCCTAAGGAAAAACACCCCAAACAAACTTCAACGAAGCAAAGATTGAGGCCAGAAAATTAGCCCTATACCCTAAAGTCCCCCAGAGGGTAGAAAGAATCATAGTTCAAATCCTACAAAAGATAAGAGCCAGTCAGACGTAATTACTCTCTGTCGCAACCAAAGAATGCCCAGCCATAAAGCAGAAAACTCAGGAAATGGTCATGCAATACAAAACAGAGCAGAAATTTTTCGATTCTAGCCCAGAAAAAAGTTATTTGATTTACAAAACCCTCAAGAAGAAATAAAGTGTAGCCATACTCATTCAAATCGAATAAAATCAGTTTATCCTCGCCTAATGCTCAAATCCGGCGCATAGAAAACATAGACCATGATAACAACAAGAAAAATCTAGCAGGGTTGGCTTTACCCAAAGATATTGCGTTGTAGATGGAATACTTGATGAAAATCCAATATCTTCACATCAACAGACGCAGAATCGCACGGTGCAAATGATTTTCGGCGTTTTAAGCTTTGAAATTGCCGATCCAGAGCAGATTATTAGCGGTTCATCAGTGGAAAAAGCATAGGTATAAGAACTAGATCATGATTCTATGAATTACTATTTTGACCATGCTATTGATTCTGGAACTACTGATGGGTAAGCATCTCTACTATCTCACAAAAAGAAGTACAGGCATTTTTCATCAAAGATTAAACACACTACAGCGTACCTCCAAAAATGATATGCAATGGCTCTCCAATGTGCCTCCTCCAGCACCAGAGAAACCCACCACAAACCCACAACCACAAAACGGTGAATAAACGCCCTCATTTTCCACATTTTCCAGAAAACACTGCTACCACTGCAATGCTGCTGGAAAAAACGCCGTGTTATCCAGCAAACACGATGGACAAAACGTGGAGAAAACCCACAGAAAAGGACTAAAATGCCCTCGTTTTCCAGAAAACACTGCGGGGATTTGAAAAAACGCCTGTTATCCAGCCACATGATGGAAAAAACGCCCTAAATGCATCTCGCAGGCACCTCGTCTTGGTGCAGGTTCACTCAGACCACAAGCAAAGGAGCTCGCAGGAACCTAGCAGGCAAGGCTTGGAGGACTGGTGAACGACTTAGGAAAAAATGTTGAATAAAACATACCCCAACATATTGGATATTTAAATAGTAAAAAAAAAACCCTAGTTACCCCTAATATACCCTCAATATATTGATTTTTAATTTTTTAATTTTAACCCCCCAATATGAACGGACGTGATATCATATTGGTCCCTAGGTGACGCCCCTGTGCTGGAAATGAGCACAATATTAGAAGAGCCCTAACCTCATCATCAAAGTTCACTTTTACAGAACTTAACTAACTGGTAAGTGTATTAAACTCATTTAAATGGTTAGGAACAGATCCACCTTTCGCCATTCATATTAAATAAACGCTACATTAAAAATATCTTGTTGGAAGCCAAGGGTTTTTCGTAGAGCTTACCTAATGCGCTCATCACACCCTCTGTTGTTTTTTATTTAAAAATATTGAAAGCCACCAACAAAACAAGGCACAACCATATTGTTCCTAGTGCCTTTCTGTCAAGAACCTCCCATTCTTTATCCTTTATAGCCATCGACTGTTTTTCTTTTCCGTCCAACGACAGGTACAGATCCTTCTAGTACAGATAGTCCTCCATTTGCATTTTCCACAACTGATAGTTTTGGCCATTAAATTTATCGACCCTAAACTTTCCATCTTTCTCCATTTCTCCCACTTGAACCAGGAACCCTTCTTTCCTGCGAGTTTACCAGCCAAATAGACCTTTTGGCTCTGATACCAATTGTTATAAAACAAGACCGTAGAGCAATAATAGTTATACAATTAAATCATTAAACAAGATGCAAAGCACATTAAACACATTACACAGAGACACAGATATAACGTGGTTCACCCAAATGATGGGCTACGTCCACACATATATTGCCAGTCCTTTTATTATCGTCCATAAATATTAAGGGATACAACCCGCAGCAACACCAATGCACTTCCTCTTCACGCTCTCACAGTCTCTCTCACATAATCAAAGAGATTGTTTACAATGATACAATACAATACCATACCATACCATACACATCCGTATTACAATGATTTTATTTTATAGGGGAAATACCATGGAAAAATACTACGGTTAACCCAATACCATGGGTTCACAAAACTGTTGGCCAACAAACATCCCAAAAAAATTTCTCGGGCACTTTTCCCTTGAACCCCCATTTCTCTAGGGTGTTTCCATTGAACCCCTGTTCTTTGGGGCATTGCCCGCGAACCCCCGTTCTCAGGGGCGCTACCCCTGAACCTCCGTATCTCGGAGGCATTGCCCCCGAACTCCCAAGTTGGGGAACGAGTGTACAATAAACCTGGGGTAGAAACACAATTGAATAATATCTCTAGATCTGTAAGATCAGGCTACACAAACCAAAACAAGGGCTCTTAAAAGGTTCTATGAGGCCTTTATCAAGTAATTATTTTATCTAATTAGTGCATAATTCTCTTTCTGAAAGAGACACGAGAGCTATAGAGGAATTTTTGGGATTTTGGTTTTTCCGAAGTGTTGAAAGGTATAGAGACAAAGTACTTTTCTTTGGTCCAAAAGGAGTTAGAGGAAATAATTTTTATGCATTTCTGCATAAACAATGCATCTTTCCTTTTTGAATAATTATGCAAGACTGGGAGAGGGGTTAGACCGAGGTACACGATTTTTTCATTTAAAAGAGGCAGAGTAATACAGAAGCATGGGAATTCTTCTTCCATTAATTGTACAAGAAAAAGCCATTTTTGTCTCATCAACTGTGATGGTTTGACTTTATGCAAAAAGGCTGATCCTATTATGCAGTCTTCTTTGATGCTATCTAATCTATTAAGATGCAAAACTTCTTTTGTTCCACCAATGCTTATTGGAAAGTCTATAACTCTACCTTTCAGCTGTACAGGAGTTCCTTCAATGGCCACACCATGCTCTTTTGCTTTTTCCTAGTAGACAGATTGTATAGCATTCCCTTTTTCCAAATTAACTTGGAAACCTAAATATATCATACAGTCAAGTTCATAAGACTTGAATTCTGGCGGACATAACTTTATTTTTATGAAGAACTTAGGACCAGTGAAGGGTCCTAAAGAACCTAGAGAAGGTTCTTCATCCTCGCAGTTTTCTTCTTCTGAGTCACTAGTGTGCAGTGCATGTTTTGGATATTTAGAGGCTTTTGGGGACTGCGGTGCTTCAATATAAGCTTTGCACATTTCTTCATCAGAAGACTGATCTCTTTCTCGATTTGTTATTTCAAGTATTATTTTGAGTTCTTCTATTTATTTTACTAGCTTTTTTAATGATGTTTTCTTTTCTTTGATCTGTAATCTAAGCAAACTCTCTTTATCTTTTCTAAATTTCTGTTTATCCCCATGATGCTCAGGATAGCCCTTATATAAGTTTGTAAGCTGGTAGAATGACGGATTTTTGCTGATTTATGGAGAAACCATTTCCGTATTTTGTCTGAGACTTTTCCTTTGGATTTTATTCTTGCTAAAAGATTTCTTTTTCATCTTTTAGATTTTTCCTTTTCATATACTGATAAACTGGAGTCTCAGATAATTATTTGTCAATTTCAACAATCCTAATTTCTGAAGAGATTTTAGGAAAGTTAGAAGAGAAAATATAAAAAAAGAAGTCGAGAGGATTATAATACCCTCCTAAGTTTGCTTTCTCATTGGAATCAAAAGATAAGGATTTACATGGCTGAGGGGAAAAATTACCTGGAGCAAGGTCAGAGTCAAAGGAATCACCTTCTTCTAGTAAGAATATAATTTCACCTTCAGGGTAATCTCTTGCTTCACACCAAGCTAGATCCCACCAAGCTAGATCTAGGTATTCTGAGAACAAGGCAACAAGTTTGGGATTTTTCTTTTTATTTGGACAGTTATTATCCAAGTGACCTTTCTTACCACAAATGAAACATTTCTCTTTATTTGCAGGTTCATATATTTTCTTGAATAGGATTTATTTTTGAATGTTTTACCTTTTCTATGCTTGTATCCTTTATTTGGATGAAATCCGGGTGCATTAGTGTATTTGGGATGTTTTTTCTTTTTGCACCTAAATGAATCTTGCCCATAGTTCCCTCTATTGTGAGCATCATATCCACAATATGTCATTTTTGCAACTTCCTACAACCCATGGGAAAACATTGAAGAGTGACTTTTAAAGTCTTTAGCTACTCTTTTTTCTAGACAATATTATTGCCATGTTTCCATTATGAAACCAAGAAACTGGGAAAGAGAAAGACCTGAGAGAGGAATGCTTTTATCTTTAAGATGTTGTTCAACAAAATTAGGAACATGGCTAGGAAAAGTTCGTAAGTAATGCTTCAGATAGGATGGTTTATCAGCATTTCCATACCTAATTAATAGTTTCTGCATATAACATAAATATTCTTCACTTTTATTTAAGTCACAAATTCTAGAAGACATAAATAATGATTCTAGATGTTCATAATATTCATTTTCTTCTGGACCAAAAAATTCTTTTCCTAGAGCAATAATGATATGTTCATCTGGATTTGCTGCATTGAACATTTCTTCTATGGATTCATGTGGAATCTAGCGCCACCATTCTAAAGCCAATCTTAATAATCCCGCAACTAGTTGAAGTGCTAGTTATTGGCCAGTTATTATTTTATCCCACAATCTTCTGTACAAACCCAATTTTCCAAAAGCTAGATGGATGTTCTTATTTGAGCACATGATTGAGATTGGATATTCAACACAAGTTGATTAGGCAATTGGGATATTAAGTTATTCATCCCATTTATTTCAAAATTTAAAGAATGAGGTGATGATGAAGTAGAGGGGTCAGAAATATCTGGCATTTCCATATCAAAAGGAGGAGCATGACCGGTTATTTAAGGAGTATTTCCTTGGTTATTTGGATTGGAAGAGCCGACATCTTCTCTTTTTGGGATTCAGAATTCCGAAAGTTACTTATCCGAAAAAGAATTTGACATTCTTTTAAACTAGGAGACCATGTTTTTCAAATCATTGACTTCTACTTGGTCTTCCATTTCTTGACCAAAAAGAAATTCTGGTCTTTGGTCTTCTTCTTTTTTGTCAATACTCATCATACCAAATGCGTATCTTCTTTCATGTTTTCTTTGGTGGCATTTAGCTGCAATATCTAAGGCGGTTTGACTTACAAGACTCCTTTTATTGCTTACATTCTGTGTTTTGGTTGTCATTTTTCCTAAGACATCTAGCCTTTTTTCTAGTTTTTAACTTGCTAAGACAATGACATTCTTAATTTCTTCTTGATTTGAAAGAAAATGATCAACTTTAGCTTCTATCATAGAAATGTGTTCTTTTTCTGTTTGAGAATTTTGTTTTAAAAACAGTATGTCAGAGGCTATATCATCAATATTCTGGGTAGTTAGTTGTTGCTGGAAATTTCCATAATTTAGCAGCTTTATTTCACTAGAGACAATTTCACTTGGGGTAGATGACCTTTGGGGCATGAATTATCTTTTGGATATCCATCATGGGAAAACTTTCTGAAAGGAGTATTAGGAGGATTTATTCCTAGATGGAAGGAGGTATCACCTTTTGTATTGGTGGTAGTGAGACCAGGGCCACTTTTGGGGAGAGACATCATGTATAAACTCACTCCTTTTTTATGAGTTTTATTCTCTCCACTGCTTTTCTACATGCAAGGAAGTCTGTATGTTGAAATTTATGCTCACTATTATGAATTTCTGAGGAGGAAATCCATGAAGAAGAACTAAGTTCAAATAAGGAATACTGGTTATTGGAGGGGGAAGAGGTGTTATTAACAGAGGAAGACTTTACAAGACGAGGAGCAAGCTGAGGTGAAGGAAATCCTTCGGGTAATCTCAAGGAATTTGAAAATAAATCAAATACAAGGAGTTTAGAGATTTGTGAGTTATGAGTTTGATCAACATTTCTTAACTCTCTATATCTTACCTCCCATTTCTTCGGATAGGAGATGCTGGTCTAGTCAAAATTAATAGGAGTGGAGTTTTTTTATTTCTCTATTTCCACCATGATGAGCAGGCATGAACTTTGATGGAATTTAGTGGTAAGAGGAGGAAGGGAATCATTTCCAAAGAAGATGACAACCAGATATTCACTAATACATTTGGGTGTATTTTTCCACGTTTTAAACATTCGTGGATTAATACTTCATTTTTTTTATTATGGCAGAAAAACCATGTTAATAACAATGCTTTTTAATTTTTGACGAACCTTCATCTCTATATCGATGATATATGGCTATCTTTGCACACTCGCCAAACCAATTCCAGCTTCCAATGGCTCTTGGATGTTTATGCATGGGTCAACTCATGCATTTTTGTTCACATCTAACTAATAAGATCTCACTATTTGCATAATAGAGTAAACTTGTTCTGGGTGAGAAGTGAATTCCAGCCCTCCCTTGGTTCAAATTCTCGGTTCATATTCAAGCCAACAAGCATGAAGCTGGAGTTGAACGTCAAAGTAAAATATTTCTTCTATCTTCTGTCCGATCATAGATAGAAATCCTGAAATGGCAACCCTCAATAATAATAAAATAGATTTTCTTTTTTTCCCCGACAATTGCATCTTTTTTCTTGGGTCTGGGTCTGATTGGCTATGTGTGGTATAGTATTTTATGTATATGATAGAAGCCGCCTATACCCCTACTTTAGGCCATCCATGTTCCCTTAAATTTTTCATAGAGACATTTACACTTGTTCATATATGATGTTGCCATGGATAAATAGTAATTGCCATGAAACTAACTACCTCATTGCAACTATCTCTACTACTGCAACCTAGTTACCTATATGATGTCAACATAGATAGTTTTACCTTTTATATTTCCAGTGGTCCATTGATTGAACTATGCCAGAGAGTGAAATCAAATTGAAATCCACTTTATAGCTCTTTTGTGGGAGCATGCCAAGTTGTATCACTTAGCACATTTGGTATAGTTGCGACAAGGTTCTTGGTGATGGATTGAGCCCATATTTCTTTATCAACCATATCCAAAACTAGAGAGATCAGTCATACTCTGCAACAATCATTTGGCCGTAAATTCATAAAAGGTAAGCATGCATCCTTTTTTTGGGGATACAAACTAACATTGAGGCTCAAAATAACAGTTGTATTCTTTGGGTCATGTACCTTACGAATGAATTTAATGACCCTGCAACTCCCTCCTTTTATTTAAACCAGAGTAATTGCAACAAGAGGGTCCTGTCAACAATGAATCTATGCAATTTGTTTTTTTTATAGAACCAATGCTCCACTAAGCTATTGGTCATTGACACTATCTTAATTACTTTCTACAGTAGAAGGACAACTTTAATTTGGACCATTTGGGCCACCTAGTGTTCCAATGCCCAAACTATCAAGGCCTCCTTGTGAGTAAATCAAAGCCCATTGCACAACACTTTTTGGCATCAATGAAAAGGACAGTTTGTTAGACACAACACTCACTGAGAGGGGGGTGGGGTGAATTAGCAAGCTAAGGATTCAACTCAATTTCAACTTTTTCTACCAATCTTATCATGCCCGCAGCCATCTCTGTCATCAATTTTGCTTGTCTATTGTCATGTCACCATCTCCTTGTCATCTTTGCACCAACATCTTTGTCTTGCCCAAATCATCTTAAAATGAACACATAATGGGTCATTTGACTCTCTAGATGTTCCATGCTTGTCATGCTTGCTTGTCAATGTCATTATGCATGTCCTTAGTCATCTCTATCCTTCATGTCTTGTTCCAATTACACCTTGCCATGTCATCATGCTTAGACGCCTCTTCAAATCTTTGTTTGTTATTTATTGTTTTAATGAAATAATCAATTAAAACTTCTTCTAAACATTGCATCTCTCCAATAGTAAGATGTGTCTCTTCAAAACTCTGTCTTAATTCTTTTTATTAAATTTCTGTTTATTTTTCTAAATACATTCCTGTAGCTTCTTATTTAATAAACTCTGTTTATTATTTTTCACTAACTTTGCAGATCCATCTTTTGCATATATGACCATCATAATGCAAACTGAAAGTATGGCTGGATAGCCACCTCAACAAGGATCAAATCCATGTCACCTTTTGAACTTTTTGATACAGACGCATTATCTGAAGATCATTTGAAAATAGGGTTCCAAACTGTTTAATTTAACACAAACAAAATTGTTTTTAACTTGTAAAAACAAATTTTGTTCTACTTTGGCAGATTGATTTCTCCCTCATGTGATCACCATAAGGAAAACTACAAGCATGGCTAGATAGCCATTTGATCAATGAACAAGACCATATAAAAAGATAAATCTTTTGACACACTCACAACCTCTGGAAAGCATTTCAAAATAGCTTCTCAACCTCTTTTGAACATCAAAACATATTTCTTCTATTTTGGCAGACTCATGTTTCACACGTGTGAACACTCTATGGAGACCTGAAGTCAGGAGCAGATGGACAACTTACCAAAGAATGGATCAATGAAATTTGATAAATTTACTTGCACAAAGACAACCCTTGGCAGGCATTTCTAATTGACCTCTCAAACTCCTGTTTTTAACACGGTCAATTTTCTTTTGTTCTCACTATGCAAAATATTATTTTTCCTATTTTTGGCAGATTGATATTTTGCATATGAGACCATCATAAGACAACTTGAAGGTATGGCTGGATAGTGAGTTAACCAAGGAACATGACTATGCTACCTGATGAATTTTATCATCAAAATAACCCCTCCTTGTGAGCATTTCAAAATGCCTTTTCAATTTCCTGAATCTAACACAACCAATTTTCTTGTGTTCTTAAAATGCAAAATAATATTTTTCTTACATTTGACAGATTTATATCTTTGTCATAAAACACTCCATAGGATAACTGAGACCATGGTTAGATGCACCCATCAACAAGCTATATCCTAACACTTTCATATTATTTTTCTCATCATCCTATGAGATAGGGCGGGCATTTCCTTGAGGCCACTAAGGCAGTTTTGCCAGTACTGGAATAGTGCAAAACAACCTGAAACTCCATTTTGGCAGACCATTATTTTTGTCATCAAATATCTTCTTTGAGAACTGAGACCATGGTGAGATAGCCTCTTCAACAAGATGTAGGATTATAGATTGAGATAATTTTTATCATACACCTTTAAGGTATGGTGAGCATTTTCCCAAGGCCACATGAGCCAGTTTTTCCAACATGGACAATTTTCTTAGTCTGGTCCAATCTGCCTAAAACACTGTTTTGGTAGGTTCATAACTTCTTCCTCAACTACTTCCAAGCCAATCTGAAGACATGATCAGGTAGGCCAAATATCAATATACAAGACCCCCATATGGTGTGGGCATTTTCTTCAACACACAATTTGTGGCGAGATTTTTTTTAAGGCTACATGAGCCAGTTTTCCAACAATTAGTCATTTTCAGGACTTTCTGCAAAATTTAGTCTGAAACCTCATTTTGGCAGATTCAACTTTTTCTTCAGACAAGCTTTAGGTGAAATAATACCATGGTTAGGTAGAAAAACCAACACACTAAAAGACACCTATGTTCCGCGGGAATTTACTCTAACCCATCATTTAGGGTGGGCATCTTTCTGAGGCTACTTAGCCATTTTTGCTTGCTCTGGCACAAACCCCTGATTTGGCAGGTCCATAACTTCTCCCTTAGACACTTTTAGGAAAAAATGAAGACATGGTCAGGTAGGAAAAACAAAAATCTACAAGACCCCCATTTGGTTTGGGCATTTATATTCTCCTATAAATTATGGCGTGCATTTCCCTAAGGCAATTTTTTCTAATTTCCCCATACTTAGTCATTTTCTTGTTTTTCACCAAATTACCATATTTTTCCAAAATGATTATCATTAATGTTGTCATCAATGACAATCCTATTCATCACAGTATTCATGTTTTTATTTATAGAAATTGGTATATAATATACTGCATTTATAAATATACTTATATCTAATGGATTTGACAAGTTACTGTTTGGTGTGGTGTAGGTAAGACAATTACTTGTCACTACAAGGATTTTTCACTATGAATGAAAATGCAAGGAAGCTTTCTCAGTTTAGAGCGGAATTAGAGGTGAGGGGAGATGGAAAATGTTATTTCCCTTGTTCTGATTACAGGGGCTTGGTAGTAGTTGGTAATGGTATGATAATTTGGGGATTTTGACTAAGTGTTGAAAAATTGCCCTAAAGCAGCTGCCTTATGAAAATGACCACCATAATTCATAAGAAGACGAAAATGCCCACCATGAATTACCACCCCATATTTTGTTTAAATATCTATCTGACCATGGCCCCAGTTCTCAGAAAAACTCCTTGAAGAAGAAGATACAGGTCTCCCAAAAGAAGGATTTTTGGTCAAATTAGTTAGAATTGCTCTAGGGAAATGCCTACCATAATGTGTGGGTTGAAGAAAATGACCACACCACATGGTAATCCTATAGGTGTATGTGTTTTCTACTTGACCATGTTCTCGCATTGGTTTGATAATTCTTGAGGAAGAAGATATAGACTTGCCAAAACAGGGTTTCAGGCAGTCTTACACCAAAGTTCAGTAAAATTCCCACCTAGGGAAAACGAAGATGATTATGGGGGTGAAATAAGAATAGGTGTGCTCAGTAATGTGTAATACATCATCTAGTAGCATTAGTTCATGTTTTGGGTTAAATTAAAAATCCACCTTGGGTTTTGGACAAATTGTCTAAGTATGAAATTATTGGTAAAATCTGCCTAAGTGGCCTCAAGGAAATGCATGCCACCTCTCATAGGATGATGGGAAAAATGATAGGGAAGTGATAGGATCTAGTATGTTGGTTGTTGCATACAAAAATGGTTTCATATTTCCAAAAGAGTCTTTGAGGAGGAATATATCAATCTACCAAAAGTGCCTCTCACCTTCATTTGCACTATCCTTGTAAAATGCCTGCCAAGGTTAGATGATGAGGTTGCAGGAGAGAATATTGGCATGGTTGACTGAGTATGATATTCCTCACATTTTGGATGTCTCACTCTCCAAGTTTGATGAAAAAAATAAAATCACCTTGGCGACTTAGGGTTTGAAGAAATTTGTCCAAGTGTCAATAAACAGTTTGGAAGACCACTTTCAAATGCCTGCCAGATGTTGGGTGTATGTCAATAGGTTCATAAATTGGCATGGAGTTGTTCTTTGTTGAAATGGATCTCCATCCATACTTTCAGTCTGACTTACAATGGTCACATATGTAAAATATCAATCTTCCAAAAGTAGGAAAAATACTATTTTGCATATTGAGAAACACAAGAAAATTGCCCAAGTGTTGAGAACAGGATTTTGAGAGGTTGTTTGGAAATTCCCACCAAGGGGTGTCCTTGTGAAAATAAATTTATCAAATTTCATGGATCAAAGGCCACCTAGACCAGTTTTCCAACACTTAACCATGTCCAAGAATTTCTCCAAGGTTTATCCTGAAACCCTATTTTGGCAGACTTATAACTTTCTCCTCATAAATGATTAAGGAAAGCTGAGACCATGAATAGATATCCAGTTCAACAAGATATAGCCTGATATGCTGGTGTGGGAATTCTATTCAAACCACGAATTATGGCAGGCATTCTCTTAGAGTAGTTTTGACTACTTTTTCATACTTAGTCAATTTCCAAAGTTTCACAAAGTTGCCATATTTTTCTAGAATGATGTCAGATTCCAACACTGACTTCTTGATAGCACTAGAACACCATTATGTGTCTTTCCATCCTCACCATACATGCCACATCATCATACTTTCCATGTCATTACTTCCTTCGTCTTTCACTGAGTTTACCTTGCGATCATGTCTTTGGTTATCCTTTTGTCATTCACTAAACTCCATTGACATCAATGAAAATCACATTCAACTTGTATCATATATTATATAAATAATTGTAAGTTATCAATAATTGTAATAATGTAAAAATGCCATTTTGATTATCGTGGACTTGTATGATGTCCCAATTTTTGGTTTCTTATTCTTATATAATAAAATGGGTTCTTCATCTATCGTATTCTCTAATGTCACAAAATTTTACGTTATTGATTAAATATATGAATGATGTACATTGTGACTATGAACAAAGGTGTAATCAACGTGCTTATCCAAGCACAATAATTAAGAAATAAAATTAAATATTACTTCAAAAATATATGATTTGTAGATAATTAATTCAAATTTAATTATCTACAAATGGGGAAACTCGTCCCCCCTCCTATAGAAGCTTGCGATTAAATAAATATCCTCCTCTGCGAGCTAGTACCAAATATTGGGACCAACCTTGAAGTCCTTCCTATCATGATCCCAATGATGGATCAACTTTTTTAGTATCTCAGCTTGTCCCTTGAGTGAAGTAGCCTCATAAAACTTGAGGAGGACAACATCAAATAAGATCTACTGAGTCACACTAGCAATAGGACAAGGAAACAAATCCTCTCCCTCTCTCTAGCATGCCATACTCGATCGACATTATACAATTTGACTAAAAATAGTTGTGGTTCTTATCCATGATTTACATACAAATTTTGCCATACATTAGATTAACAAAATAAAAAATATATACAAAATAGTCACATGAAATACTTATTAAATTTTTTAAAATATTTTGGACTCAACAAACATTTCCATCCCTAGTGCTTACAAAATAGTCACAGTGTTCATGATACACCCTTTTTTAACATAGTGACATTGAGTACTTAATCAACCTAAAGCATTGGATAAAGTGCACTAAAAAACAAAATTTATAAAAAAAAATCAAAATATTACAATTTTTTTTTGTTATGTCAATATACCTAGGATAATAGAATGAACCTATATAATTGCTCCACAAAACACACTAGTGGCTATTTCTGTTTTTTAATTTTTTTTCATTATTAATGAACCCAATCTAGTCGAACACAACATTAATAGTGCAAAAGAGAATGCATCGATGGCTATTTCTGGTTTTTCAATTATAAATGAATTGTCGGTGCGCTGGTTACTTTTTCGGTGGTTGACAGTGCACCTAACATACTGAAATGCATTAGAGATGTTCTTTGAATGATGCACCAATCACAGTGCGCTAAATGGCACGCTAGTGAACATTTATTCCTTTAAATTATATTTGCATTATTGGCACGCCTGATCTAATTTAACACACTGGTATCGATACACCACAAAACACATCGTTGGATATTTTTAGGTGGTTATTCCTAAGGTGTAAGCAAAATTTTGGATCATTTGTATCCTAAATTTGATGAGTTTTTTAGCCAAAATTTTTCGGAAATTGTTTAAATTGTAGTTTTTAGTGATTGTAATTGTATAATCCAGGTGCCCCTAGGTTAATGGAGGGTCTTGAATCCATTTCTGCAATAAAAAATTAACCAACTCCAAAATCCGACTAAATTTACCATGAAAGATGCAAATGGTCGAGAATTTAACCAACTCCTATTTTCAAACTTGGAAATGTGATTTTTATAACTAAGACATTGGTTAACGGTGTGCCTTACAACACACCAATAGTTAATTTCTTGGTGGTAGAAAATGTTCCCAATATAGAAGAATGCATCAATATAAGTGCATCATATGTTGCATTGATGATGGTGCAACAAGATGCAAACCACTATACATGTCACAAAGTGATGTTATTGAGAGCACTGATGTACAATAACCACACCATGTTTACAATGAATTACTTGATGTGTTTATATTAAACACATGCATTGGACATGGGGGTGACTTGAGTTCCAACAGAGAACTCACGGAAAATAATTTTATTAGCAAAAATTATAAGATCCCTGATATGTTGTTTATTATAAGGTTTTCCGTTACACCAAAACCTGCAGATGTTGATGAACATTTGAAACCCAACACAAGGCCCTATCATCAGGAGTGGCAGTTATTCCACTTGTTTTATATTCCCAGAGGTGTGGTGGTTATACCATGTGGAGATTGTAACGATACTCCAACACCCTGCCTCCGACGTAGCTCGGGGAATTGAACCCGAGACCTATGCTCTGATACCATGTAAGGTTTTTGATTACACCAAAACCTGTAGATGTTGATGAACATTTGAAACCCAACACAAGGCCCTATCACCAGGAGTGACGATTAGTCCACTTGTTTTATATTCCTAGAGGTGCGACAGTTATAGAGGTTGTACCGATACTCCAACATTTATAAACACACCGATGCTTATGTCTATGATAGGAGCATCGGTTGTTTAATTATACATATATATTTTAAAATCAAAATTTATATCAATAAATTATCTTAACTTTCTAATGCATTTACAAATAATAAAGTGCGCCGGTGTGATTATAGATAATAAGTGCTCTAGAGACAAAACACCATAAAAACCTTTGGTTTCCCGCCCCCACTATCCACTTCTACTATAAATGGAAAATGTGTTATTTTTATTGGAGGTTCCTCCAAAATCTCCGCTAGAATGTGTTTTCCTTGTAGTTCCTCAATACCCATGTCTAGTGCTTAAAACCTCATGTTGGTACTACTATCTCCACTGGTAGGCTAAGAATATCCTTATGAGGTCATATGTGATGGTTTTAGATATCTTCCTTGATTCTAAAATCCTAGAGGATTTATTTAGGGCCTAAGGCCCAATAATACTCCCTCGACCATGTCTAACTATCTAAGAATCATACCTAGTGCTAGAAACCTCTAATTCCCCCTGATACCCTAATTCTAAGGCTAGTGATCCCTTTGAGAGGTCATGTGTGTTGGTTGAATTCATCGTTCTTGGTCGTTGATGCTAGAGACTCTTGCTCGAGTACTTAAGGCTTGAGTTTCTTCACTTAGCAATGTTGAGGGCCCTTAGACATGTATCCTTTAAGTGATTGAAACCTACCAACAGTGTTGATGTTCACACATAGGGGCTAAGAGTATACTCATAAGGCCATTTGTGATGGTTTAAGGTGTTAGCATTGGCATTGAATACCTATAATCTTCTTTTAGGGCCTAAGACAGAGGTTTCCTCCCTCAATCATGTCCAAATCTTCAAGACCTATACTAGTGCAAAAACCTCATAAAGGATCTGCCATTAATCAAGCAATTTTACAAACAATTTACTAAGACCTATACAAATATCTTCAATCAAATACTTAAATTTCAATTCAAATAGCTTTCAGCATCACCTTTATATTTTAATAAATTAAAAATTGATTATTTATAATAGAAATTTTGCAATGAGAACTTTTTATTTATTTTTTATTTTTTATTTTTTATGAAATGGTCCATGACCCTGCTCTCTTACACGCAAGATAAATACTTATTCGAGCATTTATATGAATGCACCAACCTACCAACCTGCATTGAATGTAAGGTAGACCGACCGACTATGTTTAAATCAGTTTTTCCTACTTATATATTCATTATTGGGATGCTTAATCCGGACATCACTTTGCATATGCATATGCCAGTCTTCTGAGGTAATACTTTCCAGCCTAGCCTAGCTATATTGTAGTTATTCATGAAATTTCTATGGCTTGTATTTATATTAGTATTTCTATCCTTGTATGTTGTATTTCTTCCAGTTATTCATTCTATATATAATTATGCCATTGTGAAAGATAGATTTTGTGCTCGAGCATAACTACAATGTGATGTTGTTGGTGCAAGAATAGAAAAGGCGACTTTAACAACAGGGGGAAAGTTTATTCTTACCATTGAAGAAGACATTAACCTGGAAAGGTCTACTAAAGAATTAGAGGAAGCAGTGTTATCAGGTATTCTTCCTAGTTTGGCTTGGAATATTGTTTTATAGCAAGTCAGTTCTGTTATAACATGAGTTTACTATCCAGTTTACAACAAGTAAAATCATTTCATTGTAAAAAATAGGGCAACTCAAGGCCTATAGACAACATCTAAACCATCTAAAATGAAATCTATATTGCTAAACAAAGTATTTACATTGACAAGAAAACTCATCCATTCCATGAAAAGATAACTTTTTTTTTTCAATATAAAATATGATCTTTCTTCTGCCAATTTCTTCACTAATTTTATTATTTCCTCAGAACTTCATCATGCCAGACTTATTATACCAGCTTGGGGAAGAATAATTGTTGCAGTGTACCATAGATTATATATATTTACATATGGCATTATTAACCTATTTACTATGAACAAAGACTTTATATTTACTTGTGAACAATGAATTTATATTTACCTGTGATTCATATTGCTAGAATATTTCTATTGCGCTTTGTTGCGCTCCTAGATACATGTAGAGCCCTTGAATTATTCATTGGACTGCATCATTGAGGGACTTCACAGTCATTAGACTGCATTCAATTAGATCCGATCATATATTTTTCTACAGCTATCGCATTTCAATTCAGGTTTGGGTTCTCTGTTGCGCTCCCGGACACATGTAGAGCCCTTGAATTCTTCATTGGACTGCATCATTGAGGGACTTCACAGTCGTTAGAATGCATTCTATTAGACCTGGTCATATATTTTTCTACAGCTATAGCACTTCAATTTCAGTCTGGTTTAGCCTGCTGCCTAGTGGAAGTTTCCAAATCTAATCCTATGTGTTGCAGTCCTATATCCCCACACTCTTGATAATCTAGTGTGAAAATCTAGATTATTCATGCGTTTTGCACTATTTCTAGCTCAAGTGGTACCTGAGTATTCTGATCAAAACCGGTTGTGCACAAACCCAACCATCCCAGGTCACAACGTTAGCTATAGATTGTTTTTCCTTTCTAACCAAGTTGCAGTATAGAGGTTAGTCTTTACCAGATGCAGGTCACCTACTAATAACATGAAGTAACGTGTCAATGCAGAAGCACAATTTTTCAAAANTTTCTAACCAAGTTGCAGTATAGAGGTTAGTCTTTACCAGATGCAGGTCACCTACTAATAACATGAAGTAACGTGTCAATGCAGAAGCACAATTTTTCAAAAAAAAAAAAACTGTAGCAGAACGTGGTGTAAACTCGTTCTTTCCACGTGTTATGCATGCATGAATCTACATTGTGTCAAGAGCTAAGCGAACTACAATGTCTTTGATGTGGTTAGCTGAGGTTTGTAATTCCTCTCCAGGATGTTTTTTAATGGGTGTTTAAGGCTTTTCGACATTTCATTAGCCTCCACGATGTAATCAAACTCTGCCTGTACATCCTTAGTACCGCGTATTCTTTCAAGCATTGCTCTCCCCTTTTCCATGTGCCCTCTCTCGATTAGGCTGCTGGGCATATCCGGAAGCCGCATCGCTCCCGTCGCCAAATGTACCTAGGTTTGAAATAAAAGAACGTCGTGTTGCAAGATAAGCAAGGAGATGTGGACATATACAACAAGAAAGACAATTTGAAGTGTTGAACCACAAATTCTAGTTAATAAAATCTTATGGTTGATACAATATTTTAAAGACATTATATTTTTCACATAATTGGCCATTACATTATCCGGATTTCAAAAGTAATCATGAAACATGTTAGTTTGTGTAGTTCTTATGTTACAATCAAGAAACATTGCATAAATTTATGGATCTATCTACTAAATAAATAAAAATAATTCATTTCAATGGATTGTTAGTTTGTGTAGTTCTTATGTTACAATCAAGAAATATTGCATAAATTTATGGATCTATCTACTAAATAAATAAAAATAATTCATTTATACATTTCTTAAATGTGGATCATAAATATGGAATTCATAACATTTTGAATCTCACCAAACATGTTCAAATTCTAAAAATATAAAAAAGAGGGTAGGTTAATGGACATCATTGGAAAATATCTCAAAAAATCTAATTTGTTTTTGTCAAATTGTTTTGACTATTCAAATGAATTGATATACATTTTGATCCTCTTACACTATAATGCTTTGATGCGAGTACATATATTAATGCAAAATAGAACATTGATATGTAGATTACAACAAGCAATTTGTAGCTTGTTGAGGAGCAAATCCTGCACATGAAAAATAGAAAAGTAGCTAGGGAGAAGGGAGAATTTGGAGCTAGCTTGAAAGGATGTAAAGGAAAATGAAATAGTGGAAAAAGAGAAGTACCTACATATAGAACATAGTTAAGGGAGCTCCAATGATTGTAGCAATGTCTCTGCATTTTTCCTTACATTGACATGTGGATTATCTTGCATACGTTTGTAACGATCATAGGAAAATGCTGGGGAGATGTGAAGATCCTTAAGGGACGGGACTCTGGAAAGTGTAGTGAAGGTCAAACCTTAATGCTCTATTGTACCAATGTCTATTGTATCCTTTGGTAATGTCATGCCTTGAGATTTATGTATTGTTAATTCCCATGCCATTTTAAGTGGGATTTGAGTACGACCCCCGCTTTGTATAGGTGGAATTGGTAGACAAGTAGGATTGTTGGTATCCCATGTAGGACCAATGTACTTTTGGAAGTTAATAACAACAAATGTTGGAAGTTGTGGAGGACGATGGTTTGATTTGTAGAAAATATCAACCACTTTTTCAAGTGATCCATTAACAAGGCCTGCTGAAACCCATAAGTTTGATGTTAACATTACTCGCTGCCCAAGGAAAAGTAACATTGCACACTCTAGTTGCTCATATTCAATTTGAGAAGTAGCATTGTTGTTAATGTGCTCAGCAATAGAAAGTGCTATTGGAATTTGCAAAGACTTCAACATGTGTAGATTATGAAGCAAAGCTAGTTGGTTGGTTGCAAATAAGTGCATGGAACCTTTGAAAGCAGATAACTCATCCTTAGAAAGGAAGGAGTCTGTCCTGGACATGAGAAGCTTCCAATCCTTTATAGTAGTTGTTTCATTTCTGATGTTGTTAAGAAGGTTCCTGAAGGTCACCTGTGATGGGTCATTTCCTTTTTGGTGAAAAATAGTTGAAAGAGTTACAGCTGTGTTGAAGTTGTGCCAAAGTGCAGTACCATGGGAAGAAACTGCATACAATGGAATGTCCATAACCGGTGGTAATTGGGCAAGGTCTCCCACAAGAATAATTGAGAAACCACCAAAAGAGATGTTTTTATGATGAGGGAATGCTTCACAGAGACGTTCATCAATCTGGGTTAAAAGTGTTGGGCCTAGGAAGCTCATTTCATCAATGAGAATGTAGTGGATATGGTGAAGTTCCTCTTGGAGGTTTGAAAGTGAATTCCCTTCCAAAGGCATGAATTTTTTTATAGGAATATGAAGGTTTGAATGGATTGTAGACACTTGGATGTTGAATGATGCGATGCTGGTAGGGGCTAGTAGCAATATTGGGGATTGACTGAAGTTTTTGGTTAATGAAAGGGATTCTCTTATGCAACGAATGAATAATGATTTTCCAGTGCCAGCAGTTCCTTGCATAACCATTCTGAGTGGAGGACTTGTTAGAATGTTCGCGGAGTGATTCATGACGATGGAGTGGGCTTTCATTTGAGTTGGGGAAAATGTTTGAGAATTTGGTGTATCAGAGTAGGATGGTTGATGGAGGTGGTGGTGTGAGTGATTATTTTGTATGAAGTCAATGGCATGTTCTTGCAAGATGAGGGGGATGGTCGTATCATGCTAATTATGGTTTTTGTCAAAGTCATGACGACCAAGGATGTCAAGGTCACTTATTTGCATGTCATTGGTAGGGTGTAGTTGGGATAGCAATTCCCATTCATCCAATTTCATGGGTTGTGGGTTTTTCAAATCGTCAAAAACCATGGTGTCACTCTGATAAGGAAAGAGGTTCAGTTGGTTTCTGATCAACATGCCAAGGAGTGTAGTTCAATTTAAGTTCTTGCTAGTTTGTAACAATGGCATCATCGGAATCACCAATGTTGATTTGTATATTGTGGAAAGGTTTGTATAACATGAGTTCAAATCTGCAGAAATAAATGAACAAGGGTGTATCTATGGAGGGGATTGAATAATAACAGGGAAGAACATGGATGATGGCAGGGGGATCTCTTGGTTTCCATTTTTATTTTTTTCGATGAGAATTATATGACCAAGATCTTGCAGCCTCAATGAGAGATATGGAATGAAGAGAGAAAGGGTGTGAACGGTAGGCACCTATGAAGTTTGTTGATTCGAAGGATGTGGGATTGTCTGATGAAACACGTTTATAATTTTTTCGGTTGACATTGAGGGATAAGAAAGTACGGCTACTAATTGTGAGAGGTAGTTTTTGCAACATATGGCATATTTCTTGGGATCCAATGTCACAATCAACAAGTGTTTTTGAAAGGAATTTTTGAATAGCAACAATGGAAGGGTCAAGAAGTGGTCCAGGATGGAAAATTCGTTGAAGCATTTGGTGAAATCTTTCAGATTTTGTTTCTGATTTAGTTGCATACTTAGCAATATATTTTTGAACGTCATGTATGTCGAGAACTAGTTGACAATCAACATTCCCATGCCATATTGATAGGATGGAAGGGATATGGTTATTCAAACGATCATCATTGCGAGCTGTTTTGTATATTTTTTTCCATTGGTATCAATGAACATGGAAGATGAGTTTTGTAAAGGCCATGGAGCATTATAAAAACATGTGTAGGAAGACCCATTTTTTCGAGGCATGTATTTGTTGTGCATTTTATGTGTTGTTGGATGCAATTGAGTAGTTTTGTAAAGTCATGAAAAGGTTTTTTTTTTAGAATGTCGTCAGTAGATAACATGGATGGATCAAGCATAGAAGAATGGGGTAAGAAGGGGGCTTGTTGGTGGTTATCTTGTGTGTTCCAAGTAGAAATAAATTGATCAAAGAAGTCCTTAGCTTTATCAACCTCAGTATCATTCTCCCAGTCAAGCGTTTCCATATCAGGTGCATTTGGTAACCATATGAAACCATGAATATGTGCAGAGTTTCTACTTTGCCATTCATACCTATGCATGCAATATGTGTTAGTAATATGTGGCAAAATATTAAAAGGAAAATAAATATGTTGTTGGAAGAAGGGATAAGAAGCTTTACATATACCAAAAATTGTGTGCGTGGATGTGTTTAACCAAGACCTCTTCATGAAATATTGTGAACCTGTGGTGTATGTAGAGCGATGCAAGATGTGGGTTGGAGATGATATTTTGTATTCTCCATTCTTGGTGCTTGCTCAAAGAAGTGGGTGGTGTCCCAGGCATGATCGCATGTAGGTCGGGCCACTTAGTGTCGGCTGCACTCAAAGTGAAGAAAAAAGTTGGGCAACCAAGTTGGGAAATCATATCTGTCAATTCGTTCCTTGATTTGTGCCAGAAAGACCATGTTCCACGGAGTGTTGCGCCAAAACACATGATTTGATCTGGTAATCTGTCTGAAGGAGTTTGTTCCAAGCAGTTGTTGAGTTCAAATATGGTTGTGGGGAAGTTGTCTTCAATGTTTTTTTAATAAAGATTGCTTCTATTGATTGGCTACGATGGTGCATGATGAGATTGTAAAGGTAGTAGCGGAATCATGAGTGGCAACGAAACCTGTTATCATAGTATCGAAGAAGGTGCAATGCATATTCATGGAGATCAACTGATTTAAAATGCGGTTGTTTGAACATGGCAGTTCCTTGGGGGAAAAGTGATGGAAATTCCATTAAGAAAAGGCCCTCTGTATTGTATTCATTGATAGGTGACAAACCTATAGGTGGCCAATCCATTGCATTTGTTGGAGATGAAGAAGGTGTTTGCAAGAAAGTTCTTATTTGCTGGAACTTTGTGTCTGTATTGGGTATAGTATTAGCAAAGGACGAATTTTGATGGGATTTTGGCTTTGAAATGTCGGGTTGATAAGGGTGAACATCTTCAGCAGGAAAACTAGAATCAGGGGCAGTGGAGTGTGAACGTCGAAGAAAAGGGGAAACATTAGTGGGGGAAATTGGCAAAGCCATAATTGCAGGTTGGTCAAGTTGCACATCTTTATAATATGGGTCATGTGATATCTTGTATTCCAAGGCTGCAAGAACATGGAATCTACTAACAATGCAATCATAGGATTGATTTTTGAAGGTTTTACTAGTGACAACTAAAATGTCTAAGTCTTGAACACGTCGAGGCAAAAAATTGAGGATGGTTGAAATGTCTTGTGGAAAGCTTATTGTATGGCCACTATATTTGTATTTTCCACCACGAGCATGGGTTACTTGCAAAATAGGGTTAACATGTGAAATGAGCATTTCTTCAACTTGTGTAAGGATGGATAGAACAAGGGGTTGTTCACCAGGGTCCATGTTGTTCCAGAGGGAGAAGCAGTGGCCATTTTTTTCTGAATAACATCTAGAAAAGGTATGTTGGCCATTTAAAAAGAGGAAATGAAATCCAGGATAAGATTCTTTACATATTGAACAAACATGGATGGGTTGTAGCTTATCTAGCCTTAAGCGAAAGCGTTGATGTGCTTGAGATATGTTATTTTCATTGAAGGAATGTGTGGCTTTGTTGGGTGGAGGAATGGTATTTGGGATGGTTGGGGAAGAGGTTGTTTGAGAAGTGGAAGGGTAGTCTAATGATGGAAGATGGTCAATATGAACATGTGAAGGTGTAGCTTTGGTTTGCATGGAGGGAAGTAGGATTGTTTCGTTGTGGTTTGAAAATGGATGGGTAGGATTTGAAAGCTTGGATGTTAGTAGGAGTTGGAGTGGGAACCTGAGACTCTACCATATGGATGGAGAGGGCATATTTTTTTGTTGGTTAATATGTCTCCTATGTGCATTTATGGGGTCTTTGTTAGCCGAATGATAGGCATGTGCATGTTCTTTTTTGGATGGAGGAGACATATCCAAAGGTAGATGAGGAACGAAGGCACCTGGATTTGATTAAGAAAACAAGAAACACCATGTTATATGTAAGACATGTAAAAGACATTGAAATTGCACTTTTTTCATGGACATTCTAAAGAAACAAGATGTTATATGTAGGACATGTTAAATTGTTTTTTCAAGGTACATAAAGGGATTATATGTAAGACATGTAAAGAGACTTTGAAATTGCAATTTTTTCATGGACATTCTAAAGAAACAAGATGTTATATGTAGGACATGGTAATTTTTGTTTTCAAGGTACATAAAGGGATGGAAAGTGCTTGAAGAAAGAAAAAATATAAAATTAAATGAAAACATGGCTAAATAAATGAAGTAAATCAATCACATGTAAAGAGAAACATTTGTTGATAAATTACAAAGTAGTAGTGTGTGTTTTTTTCAATGTACATTAAAAAAAACATTGAAATCATTCTAAGTGGAAAAAAGAACTAAATAATGTGCTGATAATAAATGTGTGTATTTGGAATAGTGTATAAATAGCTACCAAAAGTAAACTTGAAGGCATAAAAGTGATTGCATTTAAATAATACGAGACATAAATAAATGTACAAGGTATATGTAGGAAAGCATTGTAAGTGACTGAAAGCATTGTAAGTAGGTAAATGTAGGAAGGAAAAAAATAAAGAAATGACATACAAGTAAAATACAAATATGAAATGTATGTTTTTTGACATTTAAAGAAGTGCATGTGTTAAAATGACACATTAGAACATGGAAAAACTAATATTAACATTGATATTGCTGAGATTAATGTAGATTAGAACAAGGTGACAAGAAGATAAATGCAATAAAGAGAACATATGTAAAGCTAAGGAAAACTTGGAAATGTTTGTGTATATGTATATAAGATACGAAGTAAAAAGCAATATATAAGAGTAGCTTCAAGTGTAAAAATTGTAGTCATAGTAATGAAGAATGGAAATTGTTTGCTTGCATGTATGGCAAAGGTTGATAGGAAAAGTATATATAGTGAAACTATTACAAGAAAGAAGGAATTTTGTTTTTCTAAATGCCTTCTATGCGTGCCCCATTTTGGCTATTTCAAGGAGCAGTAAGTTGTTGGTTGCCGTAAACTCAACATGTTCAGAGCACATGATGATGACCTTCAATTGAGGCTTGTCTTTAAATGTTTCCATTTTAATGGAAAGTGTGAGTAGGAATTGTGTGCATTCAACCTTAGAGAATATTTCATTGATGGCGGAAGGATCAGAAGAAAGTAAGTGCAGATCCTTTGCAACGATACGAAGGAGTTCAGTGGATGCATCCTTGAATGCGACGACTGCTTCAAGAGAGGCAGTGTGATATTGAAGTTTCAGTTTCAACAAATACTTGTAGTCACAATCAAATAAGTCAACCTCACATTTGGGACAATGCCAACCATTGGTAGATTTCTTGATAATTTTTTTCATGCATTGTTTTGAATCGAAAATTAAAGGGCAAGCAAGGTAGTAGAAGTTGTCAGCATCAATATGTGTTATGGTAGCCTTTACGGAAACCCATTCAGCTCTTTCATAAGGATGAATGTTTTGAACTTCAAGAAGGGTTCGTTTCTTTGTTTTGACATAAGCGGTTATATTATATTAGGAGGTGGTGTAACCACCAAAAAGGATCTGATTTACAAAATTCCCTTATGGAAGCGACAGTAGAAAAAAATAAGACTTAGATACATGAGGAGTCAAAGGTGCCCTTGTGGGAGCGGAAAAGGGCTTTAAAGCCACCAAAATTCCCTTGTGGAAGTGGCAACTTAAGTAGTCTGAGACCATTTAACCCATTCATAAACATAGCAAATAACTGAGAAACTACGACTATGCATATTAACAGAGAGGCATGTACATGCAAGACGATGAGCCAGAGCACTTCCAGAAACGACTCTATATGTCCGAGCTCAAGGACATACCAGTACCAGAAGCTTCATGTTTGACAAGTTTAAGAGCAAGCTTGTTTACCTTTATTTTCGGCTTGACTATCTACCTGGTTAACGAATTTTCTGTCCGCTTCACCTTCTGCTTAATATTCTTGCGTAGGAAAGCCAAATCTTTAATCACATGTTCCAATATTCTTCCACCTTCACAATCAATAGAATTCACTTGATTCTGCAACGTCTTAAGATCTTGCTTCAGCTCTGTCACTTTCGTCTCCACAAGATTTGGATTGACAGGCGCAATGGCGGACGAGGACCCTGCATCCATCTTAATTATCTGCAAATTCTTAGCAGTAGCAAGATAACAGAGCTCTTGGAGAAAGCCAAGCAAAACCATGTTCTGCATGCTTCCGTTCTCAGCATACCAACCCTTTAAATCCATGAGACCCAAGGGACCTGGCGTCACCTTAATTTCCAACACATGAGCAATAATGAAAATACTTGAGTTTTCCAGGTTCGACATGACTCCTCTCACCTTCTCACCAGACGTCATTGGAACTTCAAATGTGTGAGCAGTAAACACTGCCATGATAACATTCAGTTCATCCAGCTTCAACAGGACTCTTGTAGATTTCACCCCAGACAAGAAGACCGCATCAAGGTAAGCCATTAAACCATCCATTCCACTCGATGCCAAACCATGTGAAGACATGAGGTCACCTGTCCTGAAAACCTTGAGGCATGGAACATAACTGAGGTAAGGCACCTGCCTCCGCACCGGTCGAAAAGACTGCCCAGACCAAGCATTTAATCTCTCCCCATCAAACGACATCGAGCCACATGAACTGTTTACACCATCTGTCCTTGCATCCAACCGACAAGGAGTAGACCCACTAGTGGAAAATGAGAGATTAGTGACTAGGAGACCAAAAAGCTTGGTC